>CM031240.1:276001666-276601666 GCA_018340775.1 Taxus wallichiana var. yunnanensis
AATATTTTAGTAACTCAATTATCTTTTCTACTTGAGAATCAGTCGATAATCCCGATTATTTCTTCCTTAGGTTCAACATCCATTCCAATGTTTAGTTTCTTAGTATTCATAGGTTCATGATATGCGTGTGCATTCTTTATCAAAGACTGTCTAACACTTCATGCGTACTCTTGAATGATCTACTTCTAGATTTTCTACTTCTTCATCATCCACTATATAGACCATCTTTCCTTTTTCTTTCTCACAACAAGTGTGCTTTGTGGCATTTATTTCTTCATCTTTGCCAAAACACCCTCCCGAGTCTACCTCACCAAATAACTCTGAATGAGTTCTTCATCCTTTGCATTTTCTCCCATTGTTAAGAACTTAACTATGGGAGAAAATGTCTCTTTCACCTAAGGTTTATTAGAGAAGTGGTCAAAATTTTGGGTCATTCCTATAATCAAGTCCTACTAATTTCTAGTCTCCTATATAACTTTGCATAAACATACTAGGCTCGTGTGTAGCCTTATAAAGTGGATTAAAGTTTATGCACCTGAATTGAAGGTGGTAAATCTCCCTGTCCTTCTGTCTAGAGTCTCCCACACTGTTAAACATGGTGTTGAACAGGTTGATTACCATGATACATGTGGATTGTAGTGGGAACATTACTCCTGAAGAACCGAGTGGTTAGATCAATTCTGACTTCATTCCATTCCGTAAGATTATCCCTATGAACCATCCACTAGTGCACTGTAATCCTGGGCAAGGTATATACTAACAGATTCCTTCTTTCCACTTGATTTGTCCACTTATCCTCCATGGTGCACAATAATATTGTAGGATATCCTTCTCCAGTGTACTAAGGTACAATATTGTTACCAATCCTCCGAATACACCAAGGTTTTCTTCTCTGCACAAATGTGCTTCTTACTTCACACCCAACCATCTCATAGGTGTCATGTGCCCAATTGAGTATCACCTGATAGACTATGCATCTTCCCATTGGAGGATTCCTTACTTTGTTAGCTTAAGTACTTACGGGTCCTGAATGGCGGTACATAAATTTTGTTCAGGTATTCCTTGCTCAAAGGTTCAACATAAGGCGTAGATTTCCCATCTACCAAAGGGGTAATTACTCTTTCTTCATTGTTCTCAAAGCTTATATATCCCTTGTTGAAATGTAAATCACTATTATTTTCATAACACTAAGGGAACCTAAGTAGAGTTGGGAAGTTGTTTGATTTTGCAAGTGCTAAGACCTCAAAGTCCCCAGTGAACTTATCCCCTTGTATAGTAATGGATGCACCCTTTAAAAAACCTATGGAAGTGGCCTTAGTTTGATTGGCCATGAATAGTACATTAGAGGATGGATATAATGGAGGTATCCCTATATATACCCATGCATATAAAGTAAGGACATTAACTTTCGTGCCTATATCAATCAATATATTACTCAAGAGCCACCCATCCACAACAACATTTAGAGTGATCTCCTTGTCATAATCCAAGCTATGATGGGGAAGACTAGCATGCAAGATATGCCATCCATTCTCAATCCTTGCATGTGGATTGTTTCCTTTAGCTAATTCCCAAGTAATGGAATGATGTTCTTCTCGGTGCAACATCTTTCATACCTCTTTTAAGTCATCGTATCCGATTGAACTATCTCTACTTCCTTCTTTTGTTCCAAATTTTGTGACTATTCCTTTAAACACTATATTTCACCCTAAATATTTATGAGTATCTCCATGGTCTGCATTGATAAAACTCCTTCGATGTGTAGGATCCGGTACCTTTCATGTAAAAATTCCTTCTCCTGGTGATGGTAGGCTTATGCTTTGTAATGCCCTCTAGCCGCGCGCAACTTTAGCTCGTGTAGTAATATTCACAGTAATACCTCGAGTTCTAGTGCTAGCTTTGGCATCCACCGATTTTCCACAAAGTGCATTGTATTTGAACCATCCCTATGCCTTTGTTCTCTTGTTTATGTTGCTTTTTAAGATTCTCATATAATTTTTTGTGCATTCCTCGTAGCTGTGATTATTCCCACAAAAATAACAAGTGATATTTTGAGAGCATTCACACCTATAGTGGTTAGGAAATCCGCATTTAAAGCACATTTTGGGAGGGAACTCTCATTGTTCACCACCATGGCCTCGGGCCCCTAATCCACCACAGTATCTTTGACGTTTGACATGACCTCCTTTAAAGTACCCTTCATTTTGATAATAGTGTGCTTGAGTGTTATCATGATTATGATTCTCAATTTTACCCTTAGAGTTATCTATTACCCATATTTGTCCTACACCAATACCTATGGAATCATGGATTTTACCAATCAACTAGAAGTATTTTTGTATCTTGAGTCGTGGTCTAGAAAATTTTACAATAACAAGATACATTCTCTTCCTTATCGTGTGTTGTAATAATGGGCAAAGTGGCTTGCATGATGGTCTAAATGACATGTCTCATTGTCAACAATAATGAACGTCTTCGACCGTGAGGGAAACTATCTTTGGTGTTCCCTTCCACTTCACAGTATGTACACCAAATCCTAGTGCATGTCTCATGCACCGATTTCACCTACATTTTCTCCAATTGCTTTACCATAGATATGATCTCGTGCCTCTAGGAATGGGCTTACTTCAAAGGTGTCTATACTTCCAATTACCTTAGTGCAAAAAGTTGCTTAAAGTTGCTTCAAGTGATTTACACAGCCTCCTTTTAAGTCTTATGTGACAATGCCATTCTAAAAGGTGCAATCAACCCCCAACAAACCATTGTGCATGTTGAATTGCATGAATATCATAAAAAAATTAGACAACAATGTCTTGAAATGGGCATCATACTCCCAAACACTCTCAAAGAGTTCCCTACTTAATATCCTTGAACGTGCGTATACTATTCTACTCAAACTCAGAATATGAAACTCTTTAAGAAAAGCATCCTTTAATGTTACATAATATACACAAGTATTATCAGGGTCAAACTTCTTGTACAAACTGTGTGTGCATCTTGATAATGTAGTTGCAAACTGACTTGCCTTGTACTCAGAAGTTGTAACTCCTTTTGTGCACTAACGTATCTCACACATGTGCAAGTTTTCAATGGCATCTTCTATACCCCTAAATTCGGAAGATGAAGAGACATCTCCATGTAAATATTTTTGGGTTAGTGTGGACCCTACTCACCTAATCCAGAATCTCCCATGTTATCTCTACCTCTAGAACCACCAGATCCACCAGAACTAGAGCCACCTATGCCCCCTTATCCTCCACCGTAGCTAGAAGTGGATCAATGGGTGTACTTCCTTGTGTACCAAAATTGGTATTAAACTGAAATCCTACGGTCTACGAAGTGGTACATCGCTTCCAAAAGTGAGTCCAAATTTCTGCACTCTTGAGTTCTATGTTGACAATGCACCCGAAAAGGTACCTCAAAAACAAAGAAGATGTTTTTCCGCCATAGATGTACTTGCTATCTGACTTAATCTTTCTCTTCTACTACCCAAACTAGCTTGTTGACTACCGATTGTACTAGATACTAGAATTCAAGTGCAAGGGCTAGGTTACCGTGTAGATTAAGATATACACCTATGTCCCAAGTCATCTCTGTTGGCACACTCCCATGTGAGACCAAGGAGGTTTCTATCATACTTTCCCAAATGGGGGAGTTCAAATGCTCGCTCCACACCTTCGGCATGAGCTCCAAATCCTTCATGACCCATCTCTCTCCTTAATTCCATCCAATATGCAATATCATGTTATTTCTCTATCTCCTCTCGCGCACCTCATTATACTTAAGCCACCTTTCTTATCTCTTTCTTGCTAATGATAGGTCTGCCATTTTTCACCCAACCTGTTCCTTCCCCGTGTGTGGTGGGGTTTAGATAGCCATTAGTTTTTCTTCTAATTTCAAGGTTGCCATCAATATTTTTGTCACTAAAGGGATGCCTTGCAAATAAGTTCCCTTGGATAACATAAAATTGGAATTCAGCTACCTTCATGCAAGAATAAGTGGAAATTGAGTACTCCAAAATATAACTATTCAAAACACCACTGAACCAAGTATCCACAATGTGCATCCAAATCAGATCAACATCATAAAGGGCTTGAAATTCCTCTTATGTCTATACAAGTGTGTGATACCTCTAATTCCTTTTAGCTGCATAAGCAACTAGCCACTCGTATAGCTCTACTGGAAAGATAGAAAAGAATCTCTCAAACAGACAATCATACAAATTTTACTCCACCCATGTGCATGCATCTAACTTAGTTCTAGTGCTTTGAACCTCTAAGCATACTCTTCTTCAAGATAATTCATCCACTCTTCAACACTTATTTAAGGTTAACCAAGTATGTCTTCATCACAAAACATATTGAAAACAACCGAAAAGGAGGTCCCAACAACACAACCAATGATGTAGCCTAGAATCTACTATATGAAACCCAACAAAACCTGTGTGTGTTGACACATCACCCAACCCGAGATGAGTGCTCACCGAAGCATGCAAACGACAAGGCCCCTCTTTAGCATTGCTTGTGTAGGATGTTAGTGTGATGAAGATAAAGCATACATTCGAGAACCATAAGTAACCATGAACATTCCAAAAGAATTTTCCAGATCTAGATCTTAGAGAATCATGAATTAAACAATAACCATAATGAAATAAACCGTACAAGAACTAGTTATAGTCATTTTTAACACCATTATCCAACCAATATTCTCCATTATATTAAGCACAGTAAACATAGAAGCTTGTTACAATAAGTATTATCACCATAAGTCATGCGCGCCTCGAGATCCAAAGAACATAATACACATGCTAAACTACATAGTTTACTACATATTTATAGGGGTGGGGACTTTCCCTTCACCGCCTACACACTTCATAAAATAGGTCACATGTTGATAACAACCATGCACCTTTACATTAACATGCACACATGCAAGTGCGCTAATAACAGACATCCTATAGTTAACTGGGAGAAGCAATCCTATTATTATATTGAACTCATGCATGGTGCTTATCAGACGATCATTCCCAAAACAAAATTTGTGTGTCACACAAGTCTCCATCCCAATGTGCTCCCTACACACCGTGTTCCAAAATATCCCGCATCCATGAAAATGGCTAAGTCCTCAATCAAACTAGTTCGGAGCACATTTCCTTTCCTATCCTTCCATGCCTTCAATTACGCCTTGTTCCCACAAGTGAATTAAATGTGGGTCTTCTCCTTAGCGCAATAGTATGTCTACCTAATAGGCTCCTAAGTAATATTCTTATTGACATGAGTGCAGTAAATGTTCTCACCTTGGACATATGGAATCAAATGAGAAGGCCCCCATTACAACCATCTTCAAATGTGTTGTATATTGCTAACAAAACAAAGGCAATGTCCATGGTGTTTTAAAGGATATTGTGATCACTATCCAAGGGGTGAAATTCATTGGAGACTTCAAAGTATTGGCGCTTGCTAAGGTAGACAAATTTGGTGTTACTTAGGTGCCCTGGTACTATAAGAACAATGTTGACTTATGTTACAATAAGGGGTATATAATTTTAGAGAAGAAGGAGGAATGTGTTATCATCCCTTTTAACGAGATGGAAATTTAGTGCCCTATACTGAGCCCTTGGGAGAAGAATACAAATACCAAAACTATATACACACTATCGTGGGACCCCGAAGGTGTGCAACCAACAAAAGAAGGAGTTATTCAAAGGTGGGAATACACTCAATCTATAAGTCATACAATTAGTGTGACATGTGACAGAACCTATGAGTTAGTCAGAAGGAAGCTAAGAGGCTTTGTGAAGAGAGTAACAAATGCACGCTTAGTCAGGTGCCTGGGAGGAAAATAGTTACCAAGTTACATTGGGGGAGCCAACCCCGATGTTTTTTTGCGAGAAATGGAGACCCAGTAGAGATGTGAGATAGAAAGGAGGAGGATGCTTAGCTATACCTTACTCGGGACTGCGGCATTGTGGTGGGCGACCCATCATGATAACCTTCTAGAGTGGTGCGAGGTAAGGATTGAATTATCTATTAGGTTTCTCTAGAGCTATACACCTATTATTATACAAGATTATCATGGGAAGGAACCTACCTCGTTTCACATCCAGGAATGTGAGAAGGCCTAGATGGAAGGCACGTAAGCATTTCCTCCATCTTTATGGGTGCATAAGCTTTACTCCACCTTACAAGGTTGTGTGTGGGCATGATACATTCACTTAGAGTTACACCGTCAGACAAGAAACTAGCAGGATTTGACAACTGATCTCCTTCAAGATTTCAAGTACGAGAGAACTAAACCATTGGTGAATGAGGCGTTACGGGTTATTAATTGCTTAACTATGGGAGATAGTGCCATGGTGGAGGATAAAGTACTAAATTTTTTGGGTGACCCTGGCTTGGAAGTGAACTTTGATGAGGAAGAATCAAAGGAGGTACAACTTGAGTGCGCATGTATGGAAAAAGAGAAAGGAATATTGGTTTACATAATAGATGGTGAAGAGGTTGAAAAATAAGGTATTAACCATATTGTGGGCATGTAAGAGGTTATGGATAGTGCTAATGAGAAAGTGCACACCTACCATGAACCCCTGAAAACCAAGAAGGTTAACATTGGTTCAGAGGCGGAACCTAAGGAGGTTACTATTGGAGATTACTAGACAAAAAAGGAGGTTTCGAAGATCATTGATATGTTGCACAAATTTAAGTATTTATTTCGCGTGGTACCATGAGCTTAAATGATTTCACCACTCCTTGGGAGAAATGAAGATCAAGTTAAAGGAAGGTGCATGCCCAATTCAGAAGAGACCTTATCGAATGAATCTAAATCTATGCGTCAAAGTCAAGGAGGATATTGACAAGATGATTGCATCAAGCATCATTGAGGTTGTTGAAGAATTAGAATGGATAATTCCAATGGTCATCATTATTAAGAAGGATGGAAGGATAAGGATTTGTGTAGGTTATAAATATTTGAATGTGGTATGTTTCATTGACCCTTTTCCAACCCCCTTCACCGAGGAGATCTTGGAAAGAGTATCTAGGCGTAAGATCTATTCTTTCACAGATAAATTTTTAGGATGTCATCAAGTTAGAATTGTAAAAAAATTCACAACTGAATGGGAAATTTTTTCCTACACGGTCATGCCTTTTGGACTAAAGAATTTTCCAGTTGTGTTTTCACGCATTATGGTTCAAGCATTTCAGGACTTCATCCACAAGTTAACACAAGTATACCTAGATGACTAGAAAATATATAGATTAGTGAGGGACCATTCTAACATTCTAAGGCTAATGTTTGAGAGGTTCCAATAGTTGAGTATATCCCAAAACATTAAGAAATTTATTTTTTTGCTCCTCCATTTGGCACCCTGTTGGGATATATCATATGTAAAGAAGGCTTACTAGTGGATCCTACCAAAGTTGCCATTATTGTGGGATTGGGGGAGCCTACTAACCATAGCATGGTGCATAGTTTCTTTAGGCATATGGGGTATTATCATAAGTTTATTAAGGGGTATGACAAGATCATTGTGCCAATTGAAATATGTCTTAAGCACAAAAGTACATTTCATTATCGATATGTGCAACAAATGGCATTTGACACATTAAAGAATAGGCTTATCACTATGCCCATATTACAATTTCCCTCTTAGGATAAGCCATTCCGTGTACATGTTGATGCTTCAGTGACTACGATGGAGCAACTTAACACAACCCGGAGAGGGAATTTTTACCACCCCTTGTGCTTTACTAGTAGGAAGCTAACACTAGCAGTAACAATTTTATACTACTACGAGCACGAGGCATTGTTGTTGATCTATGCACTACACAAATTTAGGAAATATCGTTGGAAACACCCTTTATATTCTACATGGACCACATGGCATTGAATTACTTGGTAAACAAGCTCATTCTTTAAGGGCGCATATGCAGGTGGGTCCTACTATTTCAAGAGTTTGAGTTTATAGTTTTTGTAAAACTGGGTAAGAGTAATTTGGGTCCTGACCATTTATCAAGGAAAGAATTAGGAGAGGACATATAGACCATTGAAGATATAATGCCATATGTAAAGCTGTTCATTTCAATGCATGCCCTCGACCAAGAAGATATTTCAAGTGTTTCTCAAAATGGGTGTGGCACCAGAGGGAATGAAGACTTTGGAAAGGAAACAATTATCCATATATGTTGCACCCTACATGTTAATTAGTGGATACTTATACAAGCTAGGCCATGATGAGGTTTTACTTTGGTACATTTTAGATCTTGAGCATGCTTTGCAATCATGGAAGAAGCACATGGTGGAATTGTAGGAGGACACTATGCAGGGAATGCAACCGTGTGCGAGTTTCTTCAAGCAAGATTTTGGTGGGAAACAACTTACAAAGATTATATCAAGTATTGTAAGGCCTGTGACCACTTCCAACACCTTGGTAAACTAGGGAAAAGAGATGAAATTCCATTAAGACTGATTTCGGTGCAGCAGAGCCGTTCGTGAAATAGGAAATTGACTTCATAGGCCCTATTTCGTAGGCATGTGTGAAGGAAATGTTTGCACTATATAATTTCATGCACATATTACCTTACAAGGTGGGTAGAAGTGATTCCTACAAGGTATTTCACAACAGCAACAATAACAATATCTAGTTTCTTGTGGGATAATATAATCAGAAGATATGGATGCCCGATTAGCTTAACAAGTGATATGGGTGCCCATTTCTTAAATGAGACAAATAGAATCTTATCGGCATAATTCATGGTGGACCATCACAAGACTACTCCTTATCAACCACAAGTTAATGGGACTGATGAAGCATTTGACAAAAATTTTAATCACACATTAACCAAGATTTTTGATGTGGGAAGAAAATATTGGGATGACAAAGTTTATATTGTGTTCGTCATACTAGAATACTTATAAGATATCTTGAACAAGGCCACAATTTTCAATTGGTTTTTGGCACAAAATTTGTGTTACCTATTATATTCATGTTACCATCACTATGTATAGTTTGCACATGAGGGTTAGATGATGAACGAGTGCTTGAGGAGAGGATTGATACTGATTGATACATTGGATGAGAGGTGGGTTATTGTTCGTTGGAGTAAGAAAATAGAAAAATATAGGCATAAGGCATGACATGATAGAAACATCAAGAAAAATTAGTTTGAGGTTAGGCAGATGGTTCTCTTGTATGATTCCAAGTTTCTAAGCCATCCTAGGAAACTCAAGTCCATTGGTTGGGGCCGTACATTATATCCTATATACTTGATTCAAGTGCTTTCCAATTACAAGCATTGGATGGAACACAATTGTCATGCCATTTCAATGGAAGTAGGCTAAATCCCTACTATAAATAAGTCTTCTTTGTGTTTGTAAATAAGGCAGTATTTCTAGTTAGCCTAGGATTTTCTTTGATGCAATTTCCTTTCTTTGTGTTTCCCTTTCTTGTTGCTTTGTTTTGTGTGTATTTGTGCATTGGTAGCCACTTATTATTTTCAAAAATTATTTATGCAAAGGACCGCACATCCATTTTTGTGTGGGGTGGAGTGATGTGAAAAGTGCTAGAAGCTATGGTTGTGGATGGCCCGAGTTGAAAAATAAAAAACACGTGGATTGGAAGATTGTGTGTAGAAGAGGTGAACATAAGGGAAGGATGGTGTCAAAAATATTTATAGAAACCACATATAAGAATAAAAAGCATAGGAACAACATTATTTAGGCAATTTCAAGAAATAGGATTAGGACACATAGAAGGAATGCCTTCATGTTGTGCATACGCATGCACGTAAGGATTTATGGTTAGTAAGGGTTTTTTTACATGCATGAAAGTTGCCAAAGTTTTTCATGTAGGATTGAGTGCGAGAGGAAAAGTGTTGAGGGTTGGCATTGGAAAATCCAACTTTATTACGAAAATACATTCGTAGATGGCATGGAATTTATTATGGAGAAAAGAAATAGTTATAAATAAGGTCGTGGTGTGTTATTTCCTACCTTGCGTTTTAATTTTTCAGAGTTCTCATGAACTAGGGCATCCTTGTGAAGAAGGTTTGAGAAGAGTTGTGAATATTTTTGTGCATATCTAGTTTGATCAGTAAACTAGAGTGGAAAGGAGTACACGGGCATAAGGGGAGAAGGTTGTGTGGAAGATTCCCACGGGTGTTACATCATCTTATGGAAAAAGGGGTTTCCAGTTATGGTTGCATAACTAGGGCATGAGGTTTGAAGGAATTTTTGTAAAGGAGTGGAGCCACGAAGTTGAGAAGAGCTAGGACTAGGAAAGAGGAAGAATTTTTAAGGAGCCGACAAAGGAATGGCACCAAGGAAAGTAGTCAATGTTTCACCGAAGAAGAGCAAGGTCAAGGGAAAATAAGTTGAGTCTACTAGTTTCAACGAAGAATGGTATGCATAAATGTAGTACCGAGATGACGTATTACTTTGTAAAGAATGGGTGTCTCATGTTAGGAAGATGGCCATCAGTGATTACAACCATAAAATGAGCACCATAGAAAATGAAATGACACTATAACTGGTTCGCCCTACAGAGAAGAGGACACTTGATGGAATGCCCATCTATGATGATGAGGTAAAGGTGAAAATGGAGAAATTTGGGTTATTCAATGTTACAAATTTCTATATTTCATAAATCTTGGGTGACTATACCAATGGTTGATGTTGTGCATGCATGAAGACCACTTCTATTTCATAGGTTGTAGGATCCGCTTAAACCCCCAACTATTTTCTATGTTCACCAACCTTATCTTTGAAGGAGATTCATTAGACAATGATTTGGAAGACAAGGAAGCCATAAAGAAGAAGTTAAAGCTTATGAATACAAGAAGGGTTCGCGCTAATTCAGAATTTCTACAATTAATGACCCGGTGATGAGGATGACCACACACTTTGTCACAAAGTTGAATGGGTAAGAGAGATAGACATAGATCAATAAGGCCTCGTTGAATGTATGCAGCAAGATCTTGAAGGGGACCATCTATAACCTCTCAAATTTTATTGCAAAGGATATCATAAACACCATGCGCAATGGAAAGAAAACCATGTTTCGTAATTTCATCCTCACTATTTTCTTTTCATAGATTGGAGATCCTGATGGGATGGATAAGTTTATCCTAGAATACCTAGCTGAGAACCCCTCCCCGCCCGGTTTTGAGCAGTATGCTTGTGAAACCATGACAACCACTCATAAGGCATGCCTGGAAAGGTGGTATAAGTAGATGCATGATGTATTCAGGGCTGAATGGAGAATACTCGAGCAGTTGGCTTCACTAGTGCAAGGAGAGGCTGAGTTCGCCATATACTAGCATTTTTGTATCAACAAATTTGCTTTGATAGATGGCACCAAGAGTCCTTGGTGTAAGTTTTCTTTCTCTGTCACGGTGTAGTACTTCCAGGCCAAGGTCAATCATTTCAAAGAGGTGAAGAAACTCATGTTTGATCTAAGTGTATTATATCAAGACTACCGTGAGCTACGAAGCAAGTTAATATACCCCAAGAAGCATGCCTATGTGGGGAAGTATGTCTCTCATGACATGCACATGTTAAAAAAACATTAACATTACCTATTGTAGGAGGACAACAAAGAAGGCGTATTTGTGCATAAGGACTAAGTATGAAAAGTGTGCTTCTTTTGAAGATGATGTCTCCATTCTTGAGGACCCCACCAAGGAAAATATATAGAGGAGAGGCTCACGAGAAAAAGGTACCGAACACACGGACAATACAGCAGGTATGGGAATAGGAGTCAAGCATGTGCAAAAGTACTTATGTTTGCTAGAAGAGGTCTCGCATGAGAAAAGAGACACCACTGTATGAAGGAAGAGTCACCATATAAGGGAGAGTCATCACAGAATGAAGAGTCACCAATAAGGAAGAAGCAGATGGTGACAAAAGGGTTAGAATCGGGAGAAACAAAAACATGGATTCCAAATAGGGCGATGAATATGATGAAGAGAATGAAGAGGCTCGAGAATCATCCTATGTATGATTTACATGAGTTATATGAAGAAGGAAATGATGAGAATGATGAGAACGAGGAAGGTGTTAATGCAAAATCACAACACCCCCAAATGAGTTATTAGATCTTCTTTTCTAAGGCAGAGTCATTTAGTGTGATTCACATAACATTGAGTTTTCCCCAAAGTGTGGAACTTTGAAATTGGGAAAACTCTCTAGAGAAGGCTAGTTTTGCTTCCTAATCTACCTTCCACAAACTACTCAAGTGCGGTAGAATCTAACAAATCCTAATCTAACCACTCCAAGGGGATAGAGAGAGAGAGAGGGTGAAAGATCCTACACTAAGTGGTGATACAGAGAAAAGGAAGACACGATCATCTAACCAGATTGCCATAAAATGAAGGGAGGTGAACAATGGAGAGGATGAACAACTACATCACAAGACAAAGATCATATTCACATAGAAAATGTTTCAAACCCAACAAACACAGCTCCCAGATCTGTAAACAAACATCCAAAACATGCACAAGTACCCTGTAATGAAGAGAGGCAAGAAGAAACAACCAAAAAGAGCAAAGGATGAACAAATGCATCACAAAACACATTTTTATTACTTCAAAAGTTTACATAGAACATCATTCACGAGAAAGATGCAAAACACCATTTACAAAGCAAGGGAGGAGATTTGAACTCCATTTTTGACCCCGAGGAAGAAAAGAGGGGGAGGCAGAGAGAAAAAAACAAACAACCATTTGAATGTGCCCCTCTATTACAATATATAGGAAGAATGGGAGAGAGAAGAGGGAAGAATTCAAATCCTACTCCAACCACCCTGAGATACACATTGAATCCCATTTTAAAATCTCAACCACTGAATATCAATGCCTTCTATAAATCCACCCACAATATGTCACCGGTTCTCCGTGAGATCAAATCGAATCGATATCGGTAGTTTAAGAGATCAGATTCTATGTTAATGGCCTAGAATACTTTTTCCTAGTTTTCACCTACTAGAGCCTTCCCAAAATGATATTTTATGTTCCCAAGGTGTAGACGAGGCCGAGATATTTCCAACGGTGTCATATTTTCTATATTTCAAGCCCCAAGTCAAAAGATATGCCCCTTCAAAATTTGTATCGGGTCCATACAAAAAGGTGGGAAAACAGTTTGAAAATGGGTCCCCTTTTTAAACTAGACATGTGGAGGGATGGCATATGTCCGAAGGTGGCCTCTGTATTTTCTCTTGGAATGTTGTGGGGTGACACATGGTTTCCTCCTCCGGCCTACTCAATTTCTATGTTTTTGGCTAAGTCCTCTGCTTCTGTGGGATCATATTTCGACCGAGGACACACAACGGTCTGGCACTTGCTTGGAAACCCCTTTTAATCTTACTCTTGAACTAGCACTATTTGGACACTTGGCACTCTCCATCATCCTGCTATCATACATTGACTATTTATCTTGACTCTGCCTTTTTAAGACTGGACGCATGGAGGCTCTGCGCTCGCTTAAAAGCCCGATCAAGATTTTCCTTTGAAGGAGCATCGGGTTGACACTTGGAAGCCTCCGCAAACTCTTATAATTTTTAATGGCCCCTCATACCTTTTCAAACCTTGGGCTACATGGTGGGCTAGCACTTGTTTGAGCCTCCACTTTTGGATATACCCTTGGAGATGCACATAATCGACACATGGCTTCTTTTGTAACCACTTTTATACTTATCCTTTTTTTAGGCCCACCTGTCCACCTTTTGACCTCTGTTTACCGTTTGCTACATGGAGGGCTGGTGCAAGTTTGAGTTTCCCTTTTTGGATTCAACTTTGGAGAAGTTTTGTTTGGACACGTGGCTCTCTCCACTATCTCCTCCATACTTAGTTGATTTTTGGACTCATTCTAAACTGTTTTGAGCCCGAAGACTTTGGATCTTCACTGTTTCTCCTCTTTCTTACTCCTGGATTCTTTGACTCTATATCCTTCTTCTATGACTTTGCTATTCTATTTTTGAGCCCACCTGTAACCTATTAAATATATTTAAGACACAAATTCACTCGATAGAGTTGTTTCTTCTCTTTCTTCTTACATAGGGTCATTTAGTCTTTCACAGGCTCCGCCACTCCATTGTTGAGTCCTTTTATGACCCTTTTGCAAGATTTCAACGTGTTTTCTCTAGTTCTTTCTCTACGGGGTCATGGCTGATCCAATAATTTTCCTGTGGGGGTGAAATATGGATAATGAAGGCACTCATGACAAGGGGGAGTGAGGAAGTAAACATGAAGGATCAGGAGACCCCAACCAAGGAGTAGATGGATAATACTATAGAGAGGGAAGTGGAAGGAATTATCCAACATTTAGTGGAGCATGAAGTTGAGTGAAGTGCCTTTGAAGTGCTAAAGGAAACCAAGGAGAGTGAAAGTGTAGGAAAGGAGTATGGAAGCATGGAAAAGACCCCATCTTAGCATTAAGATTCCTAAAGGTAGTGCACATAGGTGGAAAGGGCATAGTAGTGGCACATGAACAAGAGATTAATTACATTAATGATCATAACAAGGTACTGTGCACACACTTCTAAAGTACCATTCCTAAAACCAACTCCTCACTTGGTCTTATTTTGATGAAGAAGGTGCATACCCTTGCACAAGTAAAATGCTATCTTAGGCTTTTGAGTCCCGCGTTGATGAACCCGAGTTTAAGGTAAATTGAAATGCATTGATGAAGATACTTGATGCCAATAGAGTAAGCCCCCTAGTAAATGTCCAAAAAAATTGATGAGCAAGTTTGCAACATGCTCAACAAAGTATTGGTGGAGGTGGAGGTAAGACTCTTCAGTAAAAACAATAGTATAAGGGTCTTGAAGGAAGAGCTTGAGAAAATCATGAAGATATCATTGAGTGGGACAAAGAAATGAAACAGAAGGAATTGATCAGCGCACATTTAAGGCGTGAGCCTGAGGGATGAAAATCAAAAGGTGTGTGAATTCCATAAAAATATAAAGGCCATTTCAGATGCCATAATATTGAAGCACCCAGACCTGGCCACGCTTGAGTAGAAATATGAGTCAACCTTGCACTGCTTGGAATACTTAACCCGCATCCTCTCTATGGAAAGGTGACTACTTGCATTAGAGTTAGCAGAGGATGTGATGGCATGTCGAAAGAGGAGGAAAAACTAAATATTGGGGAGATAGTGACTCAAGTACTTTTAGTTCCTTTCCACGATAAAGATTGTCGTGTAGATGGCCGAAGTCATGTATGCCAACTATGCCATCAGAGATAGGGTGGCAAGCATATTGGTTGCTACACATGAGGTGGATCTGAAATAATTTTAGGAAAAGGAAAAAGGAAATAGGGTGGAGCACAACAAGATCCTACCTAAAGTTGAGAAGAATTTGGAAACAATCAAAACCTTATAGGGTTTGATTAAGAATAAGCTTAAGGAACTATACCCCCAAGTCATTCGCAAGATGGATGTGCTAGGCACCTTAGTAAGCAACTGGAAAGCATTGTAAATACGTTGAAATCTAAGAGTGAGGAATTTAGTTTTGATAAAGTAAGCATATTAGTGGGTGACCTGCTTTCAGCAAGCAAGGAGAAGTAGACACTTAGAAGACGATTGAGGCATCCATTAAGGAGTTCCCACTCATCATGCAATAGTATCATATTCTTCTATTCTTCCCTTCTTTAATTGTTTTAACACCACTATTATTTATTCTTTGAGGAAGCAGAATGTTTCCAAGGATGGATAACACACATAGTGTGGGGTGATGTTGGACCCTAAAATATTGGCTAAGTACCAAGAGGTGCACGCGTGCAAGATTAGTAGATAGAAGGGCACTCGGGAAAAAAACATAGAAGAAAAGGGTTTAAGAAGCATTTAAGTGGAACCAGGGCACATGTAGGGGTAGAACAAGCATTTAAAGGACTTATCCATATTTGGCATCATGGAGTCACTTGAGGAAAAATGTGAGGACCCAACTAGGCATGATAAGTGGATAAGGTGCCATCCTGGAACCTTGGAGGTCAAGAAAAGGATATTCCATGTAGGGAATATTCCCAGAGGCATCATTACAATTAGTGGAAGGTTTGCAAAGAGGATAAGCATTCACTAATGGAGGACCACATCAACACTTGACACATGATATTCTTAGGAAAGAAGTCTTGGTGGTGGATGATGGTCCTATTTAAAGGAGTGCTTGGGACAGCAATGAGGGTGTAAATTGCAAAGATGAGCAAAGAAAGAGAAGGATAGTTACGAAGTGCTACAAAAATGTTAGGAAATGCTACGAGTTTGGAATTCATGGTTCTAGGGTTTAGAGTACTTAGTGTTAGAGGATTGTAAGGGATACCTTTAAGCATATGTATACATACTGGGATCTATAACAAGGGATATAATGGGGAAAATCATAGTTAGGATCTATAATTAGATAGGTTTGCAGGATTTGAGACTTTTTCATTTGATGAATATGGTCTGAGATGACCCTTTTGAATGTAATATGGCTACGTAACTCATTAAATCTATATACATGGATCTATTTTGTATAACTTGCTTATGGGTGTAAAACCTCATGTTATTTGGCTTATCATGACTCGATTTGGTTTATTGTACTTCTGAAAATTTTTATTAGCTTTTGTGATGCATTAATGTGTAGATCTATTAGTTATATATTCTGCAATTTTAATTAAGATGAATGTACTTCTATTCCTATAAATAATCCTCCATTAATGGAATAACTCTCTTGCAAAGCTCACATAAAGGAGGGCTTGGTGGCCACTTGCACCTCGGGTGAGTGCCCAAAGCATATCTTTGGGTGATAGGGGCAAGCGTGCTTGGGGTTAGAAAGAAGTATTGAGGGTAAAATAATGACTATAATGTGGATATCATGTGTTGAATTAGATGAAAGATTCTCTAATTGCTTATCCATATCATTTAGTCGTGCCTTAAGGAAATGGCTCACTCCAAAGGTGTCTACACTCCCAACTAATTTGTGTGTAGAGAAGTTTCTAAAGCCTCACATGAATCTAATTATGTATTATGTGATAAGGCCCTTGTAAATGAAGTCACCAAACCTCCAACAAACCATTGTGTGTGTTAACTCATATTAATATAATATGATAGTATGGACAAGAGAGTCTTGAACCGCACATCATATTCCCTTACACTTTCGAGACAAGCCATGTTGGATATTCTTTATTACACTAATACTTTGTTGCTCAAACTCTAGAATTTGAAATGCAGCCCAAAATTCAACATACAATGCATCATCATCCACCGCATTCGGTGGGAATCATACTTTCTATACCAACTATGCACACACCTTCAAGGGTGGTGGAAAATTGATTTACCTTTCTATAATGGGTCGTAATTCCCTTAGCTCTCCATAGAAATTCACACTTGTGCACGTTCTCATCTGCATCCTCGACACCTCACTACTCTGGCAAGTGAAGATACATCTCAAAGAAGACTTGAGGTATCTGATGATGTGGTTATTGAGGTAGTGTCTATGCTAGCTGATTTGGGTGTGGTTGTTTAGGATGTTGTTGTGGTGGTGGATCCTACCCTAGGCTAGGAATAGACCCAGATCTTGAGGCCCCACTAGGATTTTCTCTATGTGGTGGCTGACTCGAACCTCCCGTTGTAACCAAAGTGGTCTAATAAATGAACTCCCTTGTGTCCTAGTTCTTGTGCTAAACTCGGAAATCCATTGTTTATGCTGTAGTAACACCTTTTATATTTCTTACAATGACTGCATGCCAACACTCTATTCTAATTATGTGCTTGTAAAAAATCCTCTAAAAGTACTCCAAAAAGGTGCTCGCTACACTTTTGCCATGTGTGTGTCCCTAAACGGATGCGCTTCCCGAGATGAAACTAAAATATGTCTACTTGTATCTCCTTCCCAATGTGGAGATCCTACTTTCTCACCTTCACTATGGTGCTCTTCAACAACTACCTCTATATCTGGAACACCTTATGTAAGGTCTAGGTAGTCAGGATAGATCGATGCATGTATGTGGTCCCCATTTTCTCCTATGAGGTGATCTTTTTAGAATCCGATTGGGTCTCTTTACTGCACTTTCCCAATTTTAGGAGGACATGATATTATGGCTCCTTATATTCTATAGGGTTATCATCACTTCCACCATTCATCATTCTTCTTGATAACAACACTGCATCAACTCCGCCCTCTATTGTGGTTCATTATACTAGAGTCATCTTTCCTCTCTCTTCCTTTCTTCCACTAGGGCCACCGCCATCCTATCTAAACTTTTTCCTACCCCCACGCATGGTGGGGATTTTGTTGGCAATATATAATTTCTCCATTCCTATTTCTACCATCAATATTTTGATAGCTAAGGGTATCACGCGTAAATAGGATCCTCTTGTCTAACGCAAAAAGTAAAATCCTATCTCCTCTGGTCAAGAATATATGAAAATTTTGTACTCCAAAGTATAGTTTTTTAGTACACATTCCCACCAGTGATCTACAACTCTAGTACACGTTTTGGCTCAATTAAAGAGATTCTGATAGTATTAATACATCCAAAATATCTTTCCCGGTGGAGACCTCTATTTTTGCATAATTTTCCAACCACTAGTACAAATCTACTAGGAAGAAACTAAAGAACATCTCATACAAGAAGTCATACAAATTATCTTCCACCCACTTTCATGCATTAAATTTAGGTCCAGTGCTAGATATTTGTACAAAATTTTCTTGTACCTCTTCTATCCATCTTTCAATACTCTCCAAATATATTCAATTTTCCATCTACATGCAACATCTTGGTAGACAATTTGAAAAGAGGTCCCGACAAAGGAACGAAAATCTATCCTTTTTACCCACTTAATAGTTATGCACGTTGGCACCTCATCCAGACAAACCTAAACTCTTACCCAAAGCACACATAGCCACCAAGTCCCTCCTTTGTTACACCTATCGGAAGGTTAGCATGCAATGTTTACAATATTCATTATCAATACATCCATTTATGCACATAGAAGTAACATAACCATGATAATTCAAAACACACATTATAAGGAAATAAATCATCATTCAAGATGAAAAATAACACTTTAATCCCTAAAATTCCATCATGAGAATGATTGTATTACATAACAAGAAACTGATTACATCATAATTGATTCATTACATCCATACACAGAACATGTGTGCTCTCGTATAGACTCCAAAACCTTAAGAAAAGAACCATAGAGCTCACATAATCACTAAATCAAACTCCCAAAACCTAGTATGCACCACTACCTACCTACACACACATGCGCACGCATGCACCCGTGCACGGATGGGGACTTTCCGTTCACTACCTTCATGCACTTTCCTAATAATATGCGTGCGCACAAAATATCTTAGATGATTTTTACAATCCCTTCTAATAATATATTAACCTAAAAATATAACCTAATTAATCTTGTTATTATCTCGATTTATTCATGATCCTTTTCTTTCTCTCGTATGTGATTTTTACAAATATAGCTTCCTTTGTGTGTGTCTAAAGCTATCATGTGTTTTTCTATTTTTACATCTTGCTTGGATGCCACTCCAACCATGCTTTTCTATTTTTAACCACATTACGGAAAATTTCCTAAGTCCTAAACTCTATATGTTTATGCACAACCTTTGTGTGTTGATTCATACTTGCATGGGTGCACACCTTTGCGCACTCCTCACATGTGGCTCCAAACCTCCACATGTGACTAGTACATAGCTAGTTTTCCCACTCAACATATCCTCTATCAGATCACTCTTTTGAACCACTAGATGCTATGATCTATGGTGGGCCCTAAGCATCCCCACCATGCCTACACATCCTTTGACCCCTGTCCACCTACCATTCATGCCTATATGTATGAGAATCAACATGTGATTCCGGATGCACTTGAACTCCCGAGGTCATGCTAGAAATCCTAGAATGAAATGAATGGGATGGTAGTATGATGGGTAAATAGGATGTAGGTGGAATAGATGGAAGTGATAAAAAGAAATCAAGGAAACCTAATGTTCTCAACTTACAAAATGGCAATTTTTTCATTGAGTGCAATGAATTCATGACTTACTTGATCGGGGGTGATCTTTGCGATCAAGGATTATCATTGTACACAAATTGAAGTCAATATCGATAGAACCAAAAAGATTCTACTCAGCTATGGAACATAAGGAAAATTCCCTTCTTTGTCTATGAATTCCTCTCTAAAAAGGTTCATGAAGATTTGATGAAATATGGGGTAAGTGCAAGTCAGAGATCATGAAATATAATCTCTACGGTTGGTTTTCCAGAACTCCTCGGAATTATCTACATAATTGTTCAAAGAAATGAGATGGTGTATAATATCAAGTGGGATCGGGGTAGTCCTAAAGATAAGTTGACATAAGCCTTTGTCAATGTCTATTAAGCATGTATCAATGTTTGGTTGTGGCACGGTTGGGTTGCAAACTCTTAGTCTTGGTTGTCGTGGACAATGAATGGTCATGTGTGCACAAACCAAGAAACTATGGAAATAAACAAACACGTAAGGAAACAAGGTGAAGCTGGAGCTAAGGTCTAGTAATCTAGGCTGATATGGAAACAAGGGTTTTTTTGTTCATTCCAAATCTAATTAATCTAATTTCCTAGTTTAAATAAACAAAACAAGAAAATATGAATTAAATAAAGTTGATTGATTCCCCCTTTAATTCAATTACGAAACACAAAACAAACTATCTAATTGCATTTGTGTATTTTCGGAGAAACTTTTAAATGCAAATAAATAAAATAAATCTAATTACTTCAATCTATGTTTTTAGGTTTTATGTTTACTAGAAATAAAATAAAATAAATCTACAAACAAGGGAAATTGCTTCTAAATTAAATAAATCCTACTTCTACACTATAACAAAATAAACAGGGAATAACCAAATATGGATATTCCTATGTTGCAAGATGTGAAGCTTAATATATTAGAGTAGGTATTTACCTTAGCTCATGTTAACCTAGGTACTTTATTTACCTTTATTGTATTTATCACCACCCACTTATGTGTGTGGATATTTATTTTATCTTATTTAGATATTATGAGATATTATCTCTTTGTTAGGTATAGTTCCATCCATTATCTATGGTATTGACTATATCCTTGATGAGTAGTTCTTTTCTAAATTTGTGGACTTGACTAGTTCTTTGATGACTAGTTCTTAGATTGGTATTCCTTGTCTTTATAAGCAAGGCCCATTCTCATTGTATTTCATTGAATTCCATAATAATATATGATATTGTTGCTCATTTGTTTTGCAAAGGATTATATAAATTTATTCTAGCAAATTGCTTTCATCTTATTGATTGTGGTGTTTGATTAACATCTATGTTCTTGGTGTGGTACGATATGGTTATCATTCCTTTATAATATAATTTGAACAAAGGTATTATCTAATTTGTAATTATGGAATTTTAGTTCTTACTTGTTTCACCTCAGAATCATGGGAAGAAATAATGCTTCTCATAAGTGATTTATTATTCCCCTAATACTTCCCCGATAAAACAATAGATTTCTGAAAGACTAACAATGAAGAAACACAATGGGAAGCATAGAAACATGAGCTTCCTCAAGATTTTTTAGTTGTAGACCCACAAGGATAAGAAGTGAAGGAGTTTTTGGGATGATGAAATATAACCTAAGTATGAAAATTGTAGAAGGATTAGGTGTGCGAGGCATAGGACGTGTAGGTGCACATGTAAACATAGTGAAACGATGTGCACCCAAGAAAACACAAAATCAGAACTTAGTAGTTTTACAATATGAGGCTAATTTTGGGTTTAGAGTGTGGAGCATGTTTTGTAGAAGAATTGAAGAGCACACAAAGGTTATTTTAGACAAGTGGAAGATAAAGTGCTATGCATAGTTTTGAGGCTATTAATAGGAATAGACTACAGTTTTATTATTAGATAGTCTATTATTAGAGAGATTGCATGCTCTTGCATTTATCATGTAAGGGTGCATGGATATTATTAGCATGTAGCCTATTTTTAAAATGCACATGGGTGGTGAAGGGCAAGTCCCCACCCCTATAAATATGTATTTATTTTCATGGTTTAGGGATCCCATGTTTTAATAGTGTTATGTTGCGCATTTATGAGTGTGCATGACTTATAATGACAATATTATGTATGTATAAAGCTTATGTGTTTTACAGCAATTAATATAATGGATCATTATGGCTAGATATTTATTATTAACACATCTATTAATGATTCTTGCATGGTTAAGTTAATCTTGATTATGGTATGAGTTAATCCTTTTTATGATTAAGATCTAGATCTGGTTTATGCACTGCAATATACTTAGTTATATGTTATGGATATGGAATATTCATATCATCATGATAAATTCTTGAGAAAGATGCCATAAAGAGGGACCTAGTACCCTTGCATGCTTCAGGTGAGCACTCAATTCAGGTTGAGTGATGTGCTAGTGCACCTTGGGCTATTCGTGATAAAAACTAGTCTATTAAGTTGTCATTGGAAGATTGTTCATATGAACGTTAATCTAATAACAAAGGAATTGGAATCTAGAGATATTCTAAAATGAAGAAATTTGTGCACAAGAACTTCCTCCAAATCCTTTCCCGGGAAAATCCACTAGGATAATTTCGAGAAGGAAATATCAATGGAATTTTCTTATAGAAAAATAAAATGACTATGAATTCTACCTCTTTAAAACAAGTTTATTACTTCTATTGATTTAACGAAAATGGTCTATATTAAAAGATATAAATAATTTAAAATTACACCCGCAACCTAGTTCCTGTAGACCTCTAAAAATTTCTAGTGTGGTGATGGATTTATATCTCCTCAATTTCCTTTCAAAGATGAGTCCAATTGGTCTAGGTAATAGTGCTAGTTGGTTGTAGAAGAAATTGTGAAGACGTTGGAGTAGACTGGTTATAGGCTAGCTAATCTCAAATATAGAAAAGAAGAAACAAACCAATGATTTGAGTTATTTTTGAACTTCTTCCAAAGATTTCATCGATTAACGATGCAATAAAAATCAAGAATCTCCAAACCAATGCTTTAGGAAAAAGCTTGGTTTTTATATAAAAAATAGGGAAGAAGTGCAACACATTTGGCAATAAAGAAATGCCATATCATCCACAAGAGGGGCAATCAATATTATAATATTAGTAAGGAAGGAAGAGAAGTTCCATATGTATCCAAAAATCTTGAAATCGGGTAAATGTTCATGAAACGTGCGAGAAAAACACTTAGAAGCTTGTAACACACATTTAGAACATGTAGTTTCGAGTTTTTTTAAAGCACACGGAGCCCTCGAGTCTACACGGACCGTGCAATGAGACAACCACCGATCTAGGTAAACCAATGGTTATGTAACCAATGGTTGCATAACTAAAGAAGAAAACACTAAGGAAAAGGGGTGAAAAGCATTTGCAAAAGTAATAAAAGGTAAGGAATTGAGAAATAATGAAGAACAAGTCATATAGGCATGTTGCAAACAAGTAAATGGGATCTAGACCTCATCATTTTGTTACGAAAAAGAGGAAATCGTCATCGAATATTTTTACCATGTCTCAATGTGTCACCGTGTAATTTTGGGTGCATAAATATTTCCCCATCGGAGAATATTTTCAGCCATGAATGGGCATAAAATGCAAATTCCAAGTACTGAGAACTCCAAAATGGGAAAGTTAGAAATTATACCTCATTCGTCCATGTGTTAAAACCATGCCAATCCAAGCATCGCACCACCTGTAAGAGAGGAATGAGAATTAGCTGCAGAAATAAAACATATGTGAAAAAATATTGTAAATTAATAATAATAAGAGTACTTACCATATTCGCGGGGATGAGAAATATACCTACGTTGACACTCCAAGCCTACATACACACACTCAAAATTACATTAGAAAACACTATATATATATATATATATAACTTTTAATATTTATAGAAATCATTTTCACCCACCCACTTAGTGATTTATAGAGCTGGTTTACTATTTGTTTGTTTTCATGCAAGATTATAGCCAAATCGATGAGCATTCGATACATTGGCAATTTAACCAATGGTAGGAGTACATGAGTCACAATCAGTTAGTTATAAACATTTGTTCATTTTTCCCTAAAATGTAGGAATTAGTTAAAACTAGTTGTAGTGGGGGTGATTTTGAATAATTTTGTAGTTAAAATGGTCACGAGGAGGGTACCACTTAGGATATGTAATTTTTTTGACTTAATTTTATACATTTTTATTTTTTTGAGTTTTTATATTTAAGGGTACGACCCAAGTTTTTCGTGCACAACTACTCATGTGTTAGTTACATAATCTCCGCTATGCATAAAACGATGGTTACACAACCTTCATGAAGGTTATGTAACCATTGCTAAGGAAAATTGACGAATGTGTAATCACCGCCGCGGTGGTTTTTCAAGCACCACTCTACTATGAGTGGCAGTTTCATAACCACCAAGGAAATTTACATTTTATTGACTAACTATATAATTTTTTTGGTTTTTAATAAAATTTATATTGTTTTTTTAATCTTGTTATGTATCTATGAGGTTTCAACCTTCTCTTTTATTATTGTTTATAGATGTATGGAGGTTACGTTAGGTGGAGTAGAGCTTGTGAGTAGGATTGGTTGCCCTGCATTTTATAGGGAATGACTCGGGCTAAGAGGGACTTACTAGGAGAGATGGCCTTTGGAGGATTTATTAGACACAAATCGTTGATCCCACAAGTCACCTAATTTATGATTTATTGAGTTTCTTGGGATACAAACTGAAATACCTTCCAGTTTCCTAGAGTTATAGGTGAGTAGACTATCACCTTGGAGGATGTATATCGGGTCTTTGGAGTTCCTATCGCTAACAAGAAGTTAGTGTTGAAAAGCACTAGTTCAAAAGTTGAGGCTCACACTGGGCCACTTATCTTGGTGATGCACTGACACCTAAAATGGGTTCCAAGTAAGGGGTTAGATTAGTCTCATTGAAATCACACCTATATCTACTCTACGCAAGGCCATAATTGTTATTTTGGCTTCACGTCCGATTGGGGACAAGGGTGAAGATAAGTTCCTATTATGTTTGTCCCCCATTATTCATATTACCAAGCTATATAGTAGAGTCTACACATGGGGTGTAGAAATTTTGGGGACCACCTATCATGACCTATACAAGATTTTCATATTAGGAGCTAAGTCCTCATCCATCCCACAATGGTTATGTCTTGGGTGTATGTGTTAGTGTGAAATCACATCACCCCAAAATAAGTTATGGATATGCTTTTCTAAGGAAGACTCATTTGGTGTCATTTGCACAACATTGGACCATCTCTCAAGTTATGGGACTTTGCAGACTTGATATGGCCCTCCAAAGAAAGCTGACTTCTTCTTCATAATCCTAATGCTAAACTACTCCTAATGCAGAAATGACGTCTATCTATACCTATCCTAACAATTCCAAGGAGACAGGGAGATAGAAAGTTCATAAAGAGGGAAATCCTACACTAATGAGGTGATAGCACCAAGAAAAGGGGAGTGTTGGTAACAATCTCAACTTCCTGAAGTGGAGAGAGGTGAGCGAGAAAGAGGGTGGATAAGATGCACCACAAACCAGAGATAAATTTCACACAGAACACCACTTCAATACCCATTAAACACATCTTCCAGGACCTACAACAAACATCAGACTATGCACAGTATACCCTGTAATGATGAGAGGCAAGGAGAGATAATAAAATAAGAAAAGGATGGACAAATGAATCACAGAACAAAATTTATTGCTCCAAAAGTTTACATAGTACATCATTAGTGGGCAAAAGGCAAGAGAATACCATTTCCAAGCCATGAAAGGAGGTTCGAGACTCCATTTTCGACCCGAGGAAGAAAAAAAGAGAGGGGAGTAGGGAAGAAGAATGAACAACAACCTTTTACAATGAATCTTGCCCCTGTATTTATATATTTAATTAGAGAGAAGAAAGAGAGAGAGAGAGAATTGGGAAAAGTAGGTCAAAACTCAACCACTGCTATTAATGCTTCGATAAAATCTACCCCCAAATCTATCTTTACTGCATCAATCCTTGGTTTGACACCTTGAAAGAAGAGGAAACAACGAAACAGATCAAATCGATCCATTTGTTGAGGAAAGAATATCCCATATTGAAGGCCCAAAGACGTTTCCTCCACTTTCCTTCACCTAACCTCCTCAAAATTAAAGTTTTAGACCTCCATGGAATAGGCGAGGCCAAGATCTTTCCAATGGTGTCATATTTGCAATATTTTGAGCCCTGAGTTGAAAGATATGCCCCTTCAAATTTTATATCAGTGCAGACAAGAGGGCGGGCTTTGGCTTGACTCGGGCTCAAACGCTGATTTTTTCCCTTGCTGGAGTTACGGCCCATTTTGTAACTTTTACACCCTTTGGGGTAAGGGGAAAAAAACTAACCTTTTCCCGATGACCCGCTTTGACCTAGGACATGTGGCGACACTACGCTTGTTTGAAAATCCTTTATCTATTCAATCCTTGAATCAATGTCATTTTTCCCCTTATTGCTCCTAACCCGTGCAATTCCATTATTGAATCTACCTGATGCTTGTAAAAATAAATTTAAGACATGAAATGGCTTGATAGAGTCATTTATTCTTTTTCTTCTCACACAGGGTCATGGCCGATTCAATATTTTTGGGGGGGAGAAATATGGATAACACTTTGGCAAGTCATGGGGACATCTGCTGCTAGATGAAGAGACCAATGGCCTTGAAGCATCCATTTGTCATGGATTCCATCCTTATAAACCGATTCGATCTCGAACTCGAAATTCTAACCTCACGAACCTCTTGAAACCCACTAAAATTTGAAGTTGGACTTCACCAAAAGCCAATGAATGCTTTGTGCAAAGCAATAGCACCAAAAACTATGTACAAATTGAAAATCATACATGCTTCAAATGGAACATATAGAGTGTGAAAAAGCACTTCTTCTGCTAAAAACAAACCTACCTACGATACTCTAACCAAGAGCAAAGGAGCTCAAACAAAGCCTACAACTAGTAGGAAGAAATAACTTCCTTCCTCAAAAATGGCAGCCATACAACTGATTTGGCACTAAACATGGCTGGTTGGATGAGTGAAAAACTGACAATAAGCTAGTCCTCCACCCAAATCATCAAGGTATCAACATTAATGGAAAATAACTCCTTAAGCTGACTTGCATCAGACTTCTGGAGGTGTTGATGATGACCCTTGGTACTTTGATGCTCATCCTCATGCCCTGAAGTAGGCATGACTAGTTTTGGTTTCTCCTTTGGCTCCAATGAAGCCAAGTACCTGATTAGGCATGGTCTGATCCTTTGGATGTGCCCATTTCTATGAAATTCAACTCCAAAAATGGAGTCTTCTTGTGGACCTTCTTGGATGGATGGTGTGAGAGGGATGATGACATCTTCCTACTTTTTCTCTTCCTTCTCCTGTGAAGAAAATGGGAGAGTCATGTCTTCCAATCTTGGTTCAGAGGGCTGTTATGAAGTGCAGGTTGTTGTTCTGAATGTTCTCCTCTATGGCAGTAGGCTCATGTGCTTGGGATGTGAGAGATGGAGGAAAAAATGATGTGATCTCCATGGGTTCCCCTCCATTAAGGAAATCCTCTAAGTCGAGACGTGTAATCTACCTCCTTGTTGTCTGCTGTGGTGTTCAACCTCCTTCATGGTGTCCTCCTGATCTACAATTGACTCACCATGGTTCCCTTCATCCTCAAACATGAAGTTTGAAAGCTCAAACTCTTCCTCAACATTAAATCTTGAAGGGGAGGAAGTGGGAGGAAGAACTGAAGGTTCTTCTATGGCCTGCTCCATACTTGGAGCCTCTAAAACTATATGGTACTCCTCTACATCTAGAATGTACTCCTCTTCTTTTGGATTAGGAGTATCTCCTTCTTCCCCTACATGTATGTTGTAGCTGGAACTTCCACCACTTGCGGCCCGACCTCAATCTCCTCCATAGGTTTACCCAACAAGGGAACCTTTGAAAACTCAAATTTAGGCCTAACTCTTCATATTTTCTATCATTTCCTCTTTGTTGGGTTCCTTTGTTAAATGTTCTTCTTGGATGGTTTTGGAGTCTCTTCCCAACATGGGCTTGGGAAGGCATGAGGAGTGGTGGGTGGGGTCTCCACTAGTTGTTTCCCTGTTTGTGGTGGAGGGGGAGGAATTTCTTTTGGATCTTGTAGAGGGAAATTGGATTTGAAGGGAAAAGGGTAGAGGCGAGGTGGGGTGGAAGACTAGGAGATGGAGAAATGAAATTAACACTTGGGGCAACAAGTGAGGGGCTTGACTCTTACCTTTGTCAAAATGATAAAGATTGAGGGAGAGAAAATGAAAGGCAGGGAGCTGGTGATTGACTTACCCATTGACAAGGTTGTCCCACACTTTGCTCATAAGCCCCAATGTCCTCAATCCACTGTGCAAGTTGGGGCAACATTCCAATCATGAAGTCTAGCTTCTCCTGAGGGCTGTAGTGTCTTGGAAAAGGGCCTTCCCATGGACAAGGTGCCCTGCAACCAATTCTGAAAGCCATCATTTGAGTTGTTTCCCTAAATTGAACCATGTCAGCCTCCATTTTTTGAATCTTCTCTAGTAGACTAACATCCTCTACATAACTATCACCATCATATGTGTCCCCTTGTCCTTGATAAGCTTCATAGTCAAACTGGTTTTGACACTGCTCATATGGGTAAGCATAATGGTCCTAGATCTGATTATAATGTTGATCTGGAGGAGTTGGGAAATGCATTGGAGGTGGATTGCATTACTGTAAGTGTGAGTTCCATGAAGGGAATGAAGTCATGATTGCACAACTTCATGGAATGGGAGAAAATGAAAGAGATGGAAGAATAAAATGGAAAAAATGAGTAGAAATGGATGGAAAAGGTCCGTAACTCGAGAGAATGGGTTTTGACCTAATGGAGTCATTAAATGTGCTTGAAAGTGCCTCCAAAGGCTAAAATCTTCACCAAGACCACATTGAATCTAATGAAGTGAAGTGGTAAGGTGCTTCAGACCTATCCCATTGGGTGTGCCAAAACTACTAGTGTAAAATGAGAACACCCCCAAATGAGTTATGGATATGCTTTTCTAAGGTAGACTCATTTGGTGTGATTTTCATAACATTGGACCATCTCTCAAGCTATGGGACTTGCAGATTTGAGATGGCCCTTCGAGAGAAAGTAGGATGTTTCTTCCTAATCCTAATGCTAAACTACTCCTAATGCATAAATGTCATCTAACTATACCTATCCTAACAATTCAAGGGAGACATGGAGAGATAAAGTGCATAAAGAGGGAAATCCTACACTAACAAGGTGAAAACACCAAGAAAAGGGGAGTGATGGTCATAATCTAAGCTGCCTAAAGTGGAGAGAGGTGAGCAAAGGAGAGGGTGGACAAGATGCACTAAAGACCATAGATAAATTTCACATAGAACACCACTTCAAAACCCATTAAGCACAACTGCCAGGACCTGCAACAAACATCAGAATATGCACAGTATACCCTACAACGACGAGAGGTGAGGAGAGATAATAAAATAAGCAAAGGATGGACATATGCATCACAAAAAAAAATTTATTGCTCCAAAAGTTCACACAGTACATCGTTAGTGGGCAAGAGGCAAGAGAATTCCATTATAGAGCCATGAAAGGAGGTTCAAACTCCATTTTTGACCTTGGGGAAGAAAAAGAGAGAGGGGCAGGGAAGAAGAATGAACAACAACCTTTTACAATGAATCTTGCCCATGTATTTATAGATTTGATCGGAGAGAAGAAAGAAAGAGAGAGAGAAGTGGGAAAAGCAAGTCAAAACTCAACCACTGTTGTTAATGCTTCTGACAAAATATGCCCCCAAATCCATCTTTATGGCATCAATCCTTGGTTCGGCGCCTTGAAGGAAGAGGAAATGGTGAAACAGATCAAATCTGATCTAGTTGTTGAGGTGAGAAGATTCTGCATTGAAGTCTCGAAGACATTTACTCCACTTTCCTTCACCTAACCTCCTCAAAATTAAAGTTTCAAACCTCCATGGCATAGTTGAGGCCAAGATCTTTCCAATGGTGTCGATTCACAATATTTCAAGCCCGAGTTGAAATATATTCCCTTCAAAGTTTTAATTGGGTGCATACGGGAGGGAGGGCTTTGGCTTGACTCGAGCTCAAATCGACTTTTTCCCTTGGTGAAGTCGCAGCCCATTTTGTAACTTGTACACCCTTTGGGGTAAGGGGCAAAAACTAGCCTTTTCCCCAATGACCTGCTTTGACCTAGGACACGTGGCGATACCATGCTTATTTGAAAACCCTTTATCTATTCAATCCTTAAATCAGTGCCATTTTTTCCCTTCTTACTCCCCGGCCCTATAATTCCATCGTTGAATCTGCTTGAAGCTTGTAAAATATATTTAAGACACGAAACGGCTTAACAAAGTTGTTTCTTCTTTTTTCCTCACAAAGGGTCATGGCCGATCCAATATTCTACCAAAATATGGATATCAAGTATGAGAGGATGATCCCCTACCAGAGGGGAGTTAGGATAGTAGATCTCATAGTAGTTATAGAAACTAGGTGGGTGGACATGGCTCTACTCAAGCACCCATCATAGTTGATATCCACCTTGACTACATCATACATGATTATGCATCCACATCAGGATATGATGGATAGATGGGGTGATGAGGAAATTTACTTGATCATATGTCACAACATAGTTTAGTTGGTTGACCTAACTAGTAGAGTCGAGACATATCTAGTGCTTAGGGTACCCCACTTATGTGTGTTACCTTATGTATATGCTCTCCTAGCGGTAGGAACAATGTACGAGGGCATATAGGAGGTTAGAGCTACTTAGAAAGACTACTTAGAATGGAGGGTGGTTACTCCTAGGATTCCTATTAGTACACGACAAGTGCACCAAATCCGATAGCTAGGACAGTAGTTAGGCCAAGACATGTGCTCTAGATTTAGGTAGGACTAACACATAATGAGGAGGAGGAGGAGGCCAAGACAAATTTGGGCTCAGGGGAGGAGTCAGACTTAGAGTGGCGGGCCATAGGAGAGGACTCAACAATCTGCTAAAGCCGAGTAAAACATGGAGGAGGAGAAAATGTGGAGGAATAGGTTAGTGGAGAATAAAGTGTGCGGGGAGGATATATATGAGGTGTGTGTACACCCATAGAGGGTGGAGCAGGAGGTTAGGGTTGAGGAGGAGGATGTACTAGCTCTTGCACCGACACTAGTTGATGATCGATATGGATTCCTAGGGATCCGAGTGAGTGAAACACTCTTTTCCTATATTTATTTTTCTAGATTAGATGTTAGTAAGTTATTTCTCTCTTCTTTATTTTTGTTTTTATATGTTTTCTAACTCATCGTTCTTTACTAGCACTTTGCATCTACTACTTATGGATGGTGAGATCTTATTCAACATACACTCCTTTATATGTTTGTGATACCCATGAAGATGACTCAAGATCAACTAATTGTTGACACGGGATAACCAATGATGGTAGGCCACCATACAAACATATGTGTGCCAACTTGACATGCTGCAAAGGTGATGACCTAGATGAGGTTAGACATTACTTTACAAGAGGATTGAGAGATACGCCGATGAACACACTCATGCGGTAGAGCCACCACTATTGGTCACTCACTTGGGTAGTCGTCACAATCACTATCATAGGTCTACACATGGAGGATCTTAGGTGTACTCAAACCTTTCTCATTGTAGGAGCCATGCAACAAGAGCCCTCACGCTACTCCTCCTGCTTCACAAGGGTCTAGGAGGAATGGATAGGCCTAGGGTCTTTATTGCTTTGAGATATTGTTTGACATGTTGTTTCACATAGAATTTGGTTCCGAATAGAGTTGCTTCTATCCTTTCATTCTCTTGAGAAAGCAGAGATAAGGGTTAGGGCTAGGAGGAATACCTATTGAGTGTTTGGGAGGTGTGCGCGTACGGAGAGAGATCAGATCGATTGTGAAGAACTCCTTTTTGTCTAGGAAGGACTACTGTAAGTAAGAATACAAGATCACGAGATCTTAGTTAGACAATAAGTGAGGAAGCTGCTTAGGCCAGGAAATATTAGACTTCCTTTCGAAGGTGGTTAGTTCCCCGTTTAATATGAATTAAAGCAAAATGATAACAAAGAACTACAAGATAATACTTACTAGTTCCTGATGAAGATATAAGTCCAAGGAATGTGGTGGCAACAAGAAGGCTTAGTTGGGATGATCCAAGTATTGGAAAGTGAGTGATGAAGCTATCCTCGGTCTTTTCAAATGCTTGAGCGAGGGTGACAGCGATCCGATTGCTCGATTCTGATCTCGGAGATCGATCCTCTTCTCTGCAACCTCTTCTACTTGTTTCACCTCTCTTTCTTCTTTTTCCAAATGAATTCGGATCCTCTCTTTTTAGTTTGGGGAGGTCATTAACGAGGGAACCAATGGCGATTACGAATCGACGGCGGTCAAGTAGGAACCGATTTCGGTTAGGTCAAAGTGGCTATTTTTAGTAAAATAGCCATCTTTCCCTCCTTTTCTCTGAGGATCAGTTATGGGCTTGGTCAAGTCATTATTAGACTTGTTTTGGTGCGAGTGAGGGTGATGAGTCATGGGTGTGAGTCTGGACCAAGTCATAGGTCTTAATTAGGTTGGTTTAGGGTTAGGGATGGGTCATGGTAAGGTGGCGGGGTTGGAGATGTGGATTTATTAATTATAAGGTAATTAATAAATAATTAAGTGTGCAAGGTTTAGGTGGTGAGGTAGGGTTAGGTTCTTTAGATGAGATGTGGGGTAGTGGGCGTCGTAAGACCCAAATTTGGTGTCTACACATGTATATCAATTTTTATGTATTTTGGGCTCATGATCAAGAATGTTTTACCAAACTTACTCTATGGTATGATGGAATTGTACATGAGAAACTTGAAATTACATATATGAATATATAGACATATTTTTGGTTCGACATTCCTTGTAAGATTTGACGTTGTTATGGTTTTTCTCATTTGTGTACTCTTTATATGGTTTGGAATTTCCAATGTTTTATGTTTTATGATTGTATGCTATGGATGAGGATGTAATGTGGTGAAAAATGATTTTTATGACTATGCATAGGACAACAAATTATAACTTAAACATTTTGTTTCTCATGTAATATTTAGCATTTATATTTCAATGGGAAAATGTGTTGAATTCGGTATGATGAAAATATGAACTCACTCCATTCTTAACTCCACACAACTAGTAGGATGTGAGGGCTCATCACCGAGAGACAAGAAGGATATGAGCTATATGACTTGAGGAATGTGAATCTGAATAGTGACCAAGAGATAATACTTTGACAAATATCAATTAGAAACTTGTAACTCAACCCTAACTAAGATTAACTACCTAGTTCAAAATGAATATTTTTGCAAGTTCAACTAGACATAGATTCATGGATGGACTATTGATTGAAAAAATATAGTGTTTAGGAGTGGCTCTATCTTAGCATACACATCTAATTTATTTTCATGGGATTTTTACAATAACTTTTATTCATTTGTTTATTTGTAACTTGTGATTTATTATTGCGACCCCATACGTATTACCCCATGCCACTAGTAAGAAACATGGGCTCATCACTGAGGACAAGACATAGGCAAGTAAGGGCACTTCCCCCTTTCCCAATCTCATGCTACTAGTAAGAAGCATGGGCTCATCACCAAAGGTTGGTAGGGATGAGAAGTGTAGTTTTATTTTTAAATGAAAGAAATTTGTGTTTATTGTTTATTTATTGTATTTTTTTCTTTGAATTGAATTTGGATTGTGATTTTAGGAGGGAACATTTTCCCCTAGCCTCAACCCCATGCAACTAGTAAGATGCGAGGGCTCACCACTAAATTTTGAGATAGGTAACCAAATAATCTAGGTGAATTTTTTTAGAATGTTTTGTCATAAAGAGATATTTTTAGGGGAATATTTATCATCAAGAAGCTTCTAGAGAAAACTATGGGCAAGAAACACCCGAATTGGGAGAAACCATGAAGAAGACTAAGCTTACAAGTCCTTGTAGTATCAATGTCAAAATTTTGTCTCATGAATGAAGATGATAACAAAGATTGGATAATTTGAATATGTGTAATGAATGTTGAAGAAGTATGATTAATATATTTTCCAATGTTTGAAATTTTAAAAGTCACTTAAAAGGTAAGTTTACAATTTACAATTTCAAAAGATGATAATACAAATGACAAAGCATTATGGATGTAATAATATACAATGTGGAAATGTAAATGACTATATGTAAAATCATTTTAAGTGAATTGAGGTCATAGACTCGCTAGAATCCTTACCATTTAAGGTACACAAATGATACACACCATTCGATAGTCTTCCATTATTTGATAAGGCCCTAACCATTTTGGCCTAAATTTTCTTCCTTTGCCAACCTTTTTATCTATTCAATTTGTCAAGTATTAACACAAAGTCTCCTACCTAGATTTCTTGTTCATAACTTTCTTGTTGTATTAACGTCACATTATGTCACTTCTTGTACGATTACATACTTTATGGCTATGACACACAACCATCATATTTTTGTGAATTCACTTCCTCGAGATACGATTGATCTATGATGTGATTTACTATGTCAATATACCATGAACATAAAGTAATGGGAGGTTTTTCTTCTATATAGAAAACACATTCATTGGGGAAATTTATATCAACCAACTCTTCGCAATCTATGATATTATCTACTAACCAATCAATGATGACTTGTCCTTTAACCGAATTTTGATTGATGAAAGTGAGTTTGAACTCACCCATCAACGTGATAAATCTTCCATCCTTTTTAGATAAGGTTTTTGGTTCAAAAATGTCCACAATTGTTTTGATTTAACAATTACTTGTGTTTCTTGGTTAAGCATATAATGCCTTAACCTCTTAGTTGCAAAGACAATTGCTAAACACTCTTTCTCTGCTTGAGTATACCACATTTTGTAATCAAGGAGAGTGTGTCTAATGAAATAAATGGCTCATTCATGATCATCATCTTCATCTTATGTCAGCATGCACATTATCAAGACATTTGTGGCTCAAGAATAAAGAATTAGAGAGTGACCATCTTTGGGTGGCATGAGCGTAGGTGGTGAGATAAGAAAATGCTTTACTAAATAAAAAGCCTCGTGACATTCAATTTTCCATATTTCACATGTTTTCTTTATGAATCCATTTATAGGTGAATAGAATACATCAAATCAGGGAAAAATCTACCAATTTCCCTAACCTTTCCTAAAAATTATAATGCATGACTCATCCGTCGGTGGGGTCATTTATAAGTTCACTCAAATTTTCGGTGGGTCTACGTCGATGCCTTGGGATGAAATGATATAACCCAAAAATTTACCTCCCTTGACTCTAAAAACATATTTTTTTGGATTTAGAGTTACATCGTATTCAATTAAATGTGAGAGGATGATTCAAAGGACTTTGGGATGATCGGCCCTCTTTTCACTTTTGTCGGGAGATCATCAACATACGTCTCTACAATATTATGAATGAGATTGTGGAAAATATATGTCATGACCCTTTGATATGTGGCTCCAACGTTATTCAAACCAAATGGCATGATGACATAAAAAAATTCCCACAAGGATTTGTGAAATTAGTCTTACTTTGATCCTCCTAAAAATATGTATCTAGTTATATCCGAAAAATCCATCCATGAGAGAAAATAATTCATAACCAATTTTTGCATCAATAATGATGTCAATAAAAGGCGAGTGGGAAATCATATTTGGGGATGGATTTGTTAATGTCCCTAAATTTAATGCATATCCATATTTTCCTATTATTTTAAAGTACCGAGATGATGTTGGACAACCACATAGATTATTCTAATGGCTTAATAAACCCTACCTGAAGAAGTTTCATCGCTTCCTCTTTGACCATAAAAGTGACTTTAGGATTCATAGGTCTTAACTTCTATTTTATGGGCTTTGCATCGGGCTTAGTGATGATGTTGTGAACCACGTGCATCGGGTGCGGCGCCTATCGTATATGTAAGCCTGAGAACCAAATTTGATTAAATCAACACAGGAAGATATTCTATTCAACATATCGTTGAATTACATTCACAGGCTATTATATAGCCATATACATAGCCAAAATAACCTCCTACAAAATAGGGAGGTGTTACAACAATTAAACCTATTTAGTTGTGATTGTTACTCCCATAACAATACACAACTCAACACCAATAATATATTATTGTTTATATAACAATAATATATTAATAACATATTAAACTATATAATGATAATTACCAATGTAATTATTATATTACACAATGTAAATACTAATTCCTAACATTCCCCCTTAGTGTTTACATGGTAACATTAGAAATTTCACACTTCCTTTTGCAGCCTTCTACCTCTGTGCACTCATGATCTTGGCACACACTCGAACTGAAGGTAGAAGAAGGAACACATCAACTTCTTATCAACCAAGCATTGTCAAGAACACATATGACCGACAAGGATGGGAACACGCTTAGGAATCATCTACTTATCAACCAGTCACTCTAGGGAACACATCTGACCTAGTAGTGTGGGAAATCAAGTAGGAACACATCTGAACAGCCTTCAATGGTTTTGAAGGCTAACCACAAACCTAGGTATGAACAAGAACACATCTAACTATTCTACCTCATCAAGCCTCATGATGTTGCGTTTCACTATGTTATTTGTTCTACACTATGTTTTTTTTTCATTTGGGGAAATAAGAATAGCCACATACTCAACTGAAAAACTAAAAATGGAACATTGGATCATGTTGATCATGTTCCCCCCTCAATGTGAACATTTCACTTATTCGACACACAATAGGAACTCTGAAAAAGAATCACACTAGACATCAAATACGGAAAGCACACTCACAACACAAAATGTGCCACCATAGCTTCATGTGGCCCCATCATTGGTGAGATGATGAGGTCACTATCTAACATCTAGCCTCCGATGCCTCCATCCTCCGAGTGTATGTACCGCTTAGGTCATAGAAATGTGCTCGAGACTTCTTTTCCAAACATCTCATTTTTGGTAAAATATGGTCTTTGTATTCTTTAGTTGTCAACCTTTTTCTTTTAGAGATCTAGGTGGTTCAAATTCTGTCACCTTCATATCCTTATTTTGAATTTAGAATAGCTGAATCTTCATGATCTTGTATATTTTTGATGTCTCTCTCCATGGTAATTGGTTCCATGAGAATACATTTTTTTCTTCTTTTCTTGACCATTGTGAGATAGATAAAACACATTTTTACAAAATTATTTACCTATACAGACTGACAATAAATAACGACACTTTATTATACTTAACAAAAAAACCTAAATAAAACAACTTTTTTTTAAATATAAATTTGACAAAGACAACTTTACGACTTTGGATAACTTTCGACAATGAATTTTATTGACATAAAACTTTATTTAAGGACCACAAAATTGACACAAACAATCTTTACATCAATACTAAAATTACTTTTTAATATTTTGACTTGAATTAATACACAAATTACAAAATTGAAAATTCCAACTCATGCACATTAACAATACAAATAGACATACATAAAGCACTACACATAAAAAAAATTAAATCAACAATGTACTAAAAGATGACCAAACACAACTTATAGTTTGACTCACAATTTTACATGGACACGTAGGACATGTGGGCACATGGAAATTGTTTGGAAGATACTTGAGGTGCTCTATCAAATCAGCATTGTGCAAGATGTTGGAGTTTTTTGTCAAGAACATGTCCTCCTATATTTCTTCTGGTAACTATCATCTTTATCATGCAATTCACCTCGCCCTTTCATTTGACATGTCCATAATAGTTATTGATCACGAGTCCAAAAAATACAGTGATATTCTTAATGAAACACCACGATGCACTGGGTAGATAGCCAATGGACAATCAATATGCCTTCTCAATACACCGGGCCTTGTCCTTTCTTCTGGATTGTTGATCAGACGTATGGATTGTAATATGTCTCCCTCATCCACATTTTTCTAAATGCATGCGTGTTAGATCTGCATGGCATTGATATATGTTGACAATGCGCAGAAAATAGGATTTTTGATATCGACAATTAAGGTTGGTTTAGGGAGCTTGCAAATTTTTTCAGACTTAGCTTGTGTAAATCGAGCTTTGGGCTTGAGAGCACTATTGAAACCTTTGATATCAATGTGGGATCAAAAAAATGCAATGGAGTTTCAATGCTAACAAAAATGGAGTCGATGAGTAATATGTGTCAAAGGAGATAGACGTTTTACTAACTTGACAAAGGATAGGCGGTGCCAAATGCTATAGACCATATCATTGATTATCTCTTTTTTCCTGCACCAAAACAATAGATGGTCTTCATCCAACCTCGCAAAATGACGCTTCTCTCTTCCAATATTTTTGCAGACCTTCTCTACAAAGCTGAGACTGCTCTCTCTCGAGGCAACGTAATACACTGTTTCCCCTATGCAAATTAACTCTCCATTATATGGATCAAATCTTGCTACGATACAAAATGTAAGCATAAAACCAGATTTTATTAAATCAACATAGGAAGATATTTTATCAAGCATATCGTTGAATTACATTCACAAAGGCTATTATATAGGAAAAACAACCTCCTACAAAATATGGAGGTGTTACAACAATTAACCCTATTTAGTTGTGATTGTTACTCTCGTAACAATACACAACTCAACACCAATAATATATTATTGTTTATATAAAAATAATATATTAATAACATATTAAATTATATAATAATAATTACCAATGTAATTATTATCTTACATAATGTAAATACTAATTCCTAATAGTATATTTATAACTAAATTAAAATACTTTGTATTTTTATTTTGGCAACTTATTGTGTGCTTATATTTCCTTACTAACAATGAAGAAACATGTTGCAAATTTTAGGCTCCCCTTTTGTCCCAATGTTAATGTCAATGGTCAATTCTATTAAGGAAGCATTAACCTCTTTGAATTGAGGATGAGTTGGAGGTAACTTTGGTTCTTATTCCTCAACTTCATAGATTTCAAAGTCTTCCGATGAGGAAGGATTCATTGTTCTATCTCCAAAATAGGAAGAAGGGTGAAGGGTAAGGGAAAATACTTTCTTATGATGTGTGGGATGAAGGTCAATATATGTGTGGAGGTATCCTAATATTGCATAGTTTTCTACAAAATATAATGCAATAGGCTCATCTTCAGTCTCTACATATGCCAAAATTTCATTGTTAGGCATCTTATGAACCAAGGGTCTAACTCATACTGAGACGGTGAACTCCATTTCCTTTAAATCCTCACTTGGGAAAAATAAGAGGAAGAAGTAACCATAGAATTGGTAAGTTGATTCTACTCTCTAGGAATAGCTTATATGGAAATAAAATTAAAATCCTTACATAGTTTTCATACAATGGACTTGTAAAGTTGAAATTTCTTTGCTCTAGTCTCATAAACTTCTGAGACCCAGTTTGCAAAAAGTTGCAAGTCACCTAAGACTCTAAAATTGTGCACACCCATCCTCTTGGCCACAATGATACCAAGAAGTACAGATTCATATTGTGATCCATTATTTGTACATTAAAAATCCAATTTAAAATAAAAAGGCATAACTCCCCCCTTTAGAGAAGTGAGAATCACCCCTTCCCCTACACCATAATGAAATTTCACTCAGTCATAGTATAGGGTCCAACAGTTGTCAGGAAAGATAGATGTTTCATCATTATTTAAATCCTCTTCTTGAACCTCAGAAACCTCAACCATGCATACCTCTCCAATCCTATCTTCTAGAAGAGAGGCTATCCAAAGAGCATCACTTATACCCAAAGAATCAAAATGGAGAATAATCAATAGACCATTCTCCAAGGGTTTCACTATTTTTACTATGGTTTTTGTTGAAACGGTCTCTACTACAATAGCCTTGTTTTTCGTTAATATCCACCCCTTCAATTGGCTTGTGTGGCTATAAATTGGTGGTTGGAATAAGTTTGGATGTGAGAATTGGTCCTCAGAAGGAATAGGTTTGTTTATATGGTTCACTTTGGGAGATCAAAATTTGGAATGGACCCTAGGATTTTTCTTAAGGTTAGCTAGGTGAATGTTGAATGACTTTGGATCACCTTGAGTTACAAATACCTTCCCTAGATGAAGGAATTTTACTTCTTGAAACAAGGGAATATCCTTCATCTTATGAATCCACATCCTACCAAGGATCATATTATAGTTGGTTTCCCTATCTATAATATAGAACTCAGTTAAAATGGTCTTAGGCCCAAGAGTGACTCAGATAAATATATTCCCAATAGATGTAGCCTTAAGGCTATCATAGCCTCTCAGCATGTTTCGAGTTGAAGAACAATTTGTCTCTTCATAACCTAGATTTTGTAAGAAAAAAAGGGGACAATATTAATCATAGCTCTGTCATCAATTACATCTCTCTTGACATAATTTTTGTAGATCCATACTTGTAAATACAAATCAATATCAACTCTCTATGCTAATTTGGCATCTATGGGAATCTTAATGATATCAAAAACAAACCCAATGTATGTCTCATGATGGCCTGGAGGATAGATGTAAAAATATATATGGTTAATTTAAGCCTCTGGAGGATGTGTAACGTGAACTAAGTGACCAAGACCCAATAGTTCTAAAAAGTAAGATCGATGCGCTAGGAGTTCTTAAAAAAATCAAAGAAGGAGATGTGAGAAAATGTCTTGGTTAGGTCTATAATAAAATCGTAATCCCCTACTTGTTTAGGTACTACCGGTGCATCACCTTTCACTAAAGGGTAAACATGAATAGGATGTGATATGTAGTCATGAGTATGGGTAGCTGCATGGATTTATGATTCAATATCTAACTTTACTAGGCCTATAATATTAGTCTTATTCTATTGGTCCAAGTTACGATCATAAAAGTAGAGGCTTCATGATCATTGGTACCTATAGGAATACCCTTTTGAACCATGTGGATTAACTTTATTATTTTCGAGGCACTTCGGGAAAACATGTTTTGCAGATAAACATGTCTCGTATTGGTACCTTACAAAGGTTCTATGGGGTTGGCTAAGAACATCTTAATAAAGAGCCACCTTTAATCCTCTATAAGACATTGCATGAAATTATTACAATCCCTACAATTCTTAGTGCCATGACCTATAACTCTATGGAATCTAAAATAAAATTTGGGATCATAATCCCGAGATCTCTAGTTCTAGTTTTGTTGTGGTCCATAATTCTAATTGTTATTTTGACTCTGGTTATTGTAGTTATAATTCATAGGTCTTTGGCCCTGGTTCTGATATTGATTTGGGTATTAATTTGGGCCTTGGGCCCAGACCTGTTGAACGAGAGGATGAATAAAGTCAACCACTTTAATAGGAGTAATATTATTGTTTATTTGATTGTTCACATTGGTGTTGTTATTATTTACATTGTTTTTGTTCACAACGTTCGTCTTTTTGGTTGATCGATAAGGCCATCCGTTGTGACACCACGGTTCCGATCGAGGAATTTGGTTCCTTGATTGTTGTTAGAACCATTCGATAGATATAATTATTCTAAGTGAAGGTGACCAACCTCCCATTTAGGCCATAAGTTTTGCATTCATTGTCTATTTCCACTTGGTCAATGCGAAGCGTGCTCTCTAATACTTCTTTGTATCTCCAAAGAGGAAAATTTTGGACTTCCTCCTTGGTTTCTCAATTAATAAAATGGAGGAACAAGCCACAAATCTCCATCTAATCCATGTTAGGAGTAATGGAAAAAGAATATATGACTTTTTCCACCTTTGAATGAAGTGAGTAGTGAACTCATTACACTATTATTTGATATGTATGGATTATCTAATCCATGATCTCAATAACTTGTTCATGTGAAAAGCCTTAATGAACTTTGATATGAGTTTATTTAAGGAATGAATAGAGGCTTCTAGGATTCTCTAGTACCAATAAAAGGAAAGCTCTTTAAGAGTAATAGATGTAGGTAGAATAATTGGAAGTGAAAACAAGAAATCAAGTCAACCTAATGTTCTCAACCAGAAAAATGGGAATTTGTTTGTTGAGGGAAATGAATTCTGTCTTACTTGTTCGGGGTGATGTTACGATCAAGGATGATCATTGTACACAAATCAAGGTCAATATTTTTAGAACCAAAAAAGACTCTACTTGGTTATGGAACACAAGGAAATTGCCCTTCTTCATCTACAAATTCCTCTTTGAAGAGGGTCATGAATATATGACGAAATATGGGGTAAGGGCAAGTCAGAGATCATGAAATCTAATAAATAACGGTGGGTTTTCCCATAAATCCTTGGAAGTATCTACATCATCATTCAAAGGAATGAGATGGTGAATAATATCAGGTGGGATGAGGGTAGTCCTAAAGATAAGATGATGTAAGTCTTGGTCAATGTCTATCAAACATGTATCAATGTTTGGTTGTGGAATGACTTGGTCAGAAACTCTAAGTCTTAGTTTTCGTGGACCCTAAATGGTCATGTGGGCACAAACCAAGAAACTATGGAAATAAAAAACATGTAAGGAACCAAGTGGAAATAAAGCTAAGGTCTAGTAGCATAGGCCGCTATGGAAACGAGGGTTTTTTGTTCATTCCAAATCTAATTAATATAAGTTCCTACCTTTAAATAAATAAAGCAAGCAAATTTGAATTAAATAAAGTTGATTGATTTCCCCTTTAATTCAATTAAATTTGATTACAAGTATTTAATTAAAGAAACACAAAATAAACTATCTAGTTTCCTTTGTTGTATTTTTAGAGAATCTTTTAAATGCAAATGAATAAATTTAATTTAATTACTTCTAATATACGGTTTATGTGTTTTCTGTTTATTGGAAATAAAATAAAATAAATCTACAAATGAGGGAAATTTCTTCTAAATTAAATAAATCCTAATTCTACACTAAAAAAACATGGAATAGCCGAGATATGGATATTCCTCTGTCAGAAGATGTAAAGCTTAATCTAATTTAAAAATGTATTTTCTAATTTCTAATTTTGTATTTCTACTTCTTATGATTAATTCACCTCATAATCATGGGAAGAAATAAGGCTTCTCAAAAGTGATTTCTTCTTCCCCAAATACTTCCCTGATTAAATAATAGATTTGCAGAAATACTAACAAAGTGAAGAAACACAATGTGAAGAATAAAAATAGAAGATTCCTCAATCTTCTTTCCCTTGTAGACCCACAAAAATAAGTAGGGAAGGAATTGCCACTGTTGGGGTGTGGAGCCTATTTTTGGTCTTCTTGAATCAGTGCTGAAGTGTTGGAGCTCGAATGTTTAAGTTTGAAGACTTCGGGGAGCATTCTGCAATCGTTTGTTGTGATGTTATTGTGCGGTCATTGCGGCGTTGTTGCGACGTTGTTGTTAACATGTTGTTAACGTCGGGACTATTTTTTCCAGCCATGGGAAGTTGAAAGATCGCAACTTTAAATCTTCTAGGGTAGGGTTTATGGCTTCTTAGAAGGATTTTAATCCTATAAATAGAGGTGTTAGGATATCTTGAAGATATCTTGAGTGTTAAAGAGGTCTTGAGTCTTAGAGATCAAGAGGTGATCAAGAGTGATCAAGGTTATGCAATTGGGTGTCAATTGTGGTTTAGATGTGATTTAGCATCTTTGGAATTCAATTGTGAATTCATAACTAAGAAAAGACTGTAAGAGTTGTTTTACTCTTGTTGATAATAAAATACGAGCAAGTTCTTGGTGGACGTAGCCCACATTGGGTGAACCACGTTAAATCTTGTCTTGTCTTCTTTTGTGCATTTATGTTGTTATATTTCTGTAAGTATAATTCTGCTATATAGTTTCCTACTACTATGGTTTGAGGAATTTTTTCACATATTTGTTCTCTAATTCCTAATAATTGGTATCAGAGATTTGGTGGTTTTTGCTAAAGTTGTAAATCATAGGAAAGTTTAGCTTGAGTGGGAGCTATGGCAGATGAGGGAAAATCGAGGGCGAGAAGTTCAATGGGTAGAACTTTGGTTTGTTGAAGATGCAAATGGAGGATTACTTATATCAGAAGGACCTCCATGTTCCTTTGGCTAGAAAAGTAAAGAAACCTCCAACCATGTTGGATGAGGATTGGGAGTTGCTGGATAGAAAGGTGCTCGAGGTAATTTATTTATGCCTTGAATCTTCGGTTGCTTTCAACATATCACAAGAGAAGACCACGAAAGGTCTCATGATTGTGTTGGGGAAGTTATAGGAAAAACCTTCGCCTTTAATAAAATGTTTTTGATGAAAAAGTTATTTAATATGAAGATGTCTGAGAATGGTTTTGTTGCTAATCATTTGAATGAATTTAATATGGTTGTGAGCATGTTAAACTCAGTAAAAATTTACTTTGATGATGAGGTCAGGGCTTTTTTGATTTTGTGCTCCTTGCCGAGATAGCTAGGAAAACTTGGTTATGGTGTAAGTAATTCAATCTCTAATAACTCAAAGCTGAAGTTTGAGGATGTAATAGGTGTGATCCTAAGTGAGGAAATACGAAGGAAGAGCACCAGAGATTCTTCTACTTCTGGAAACGCTTTCACGGTGGAGAGCAGAGGGAGACAAAAGAACAGAGGGAAAGGTAACCATGGGATTTTGAATGATCATGGAAGGTCAAAGTCCAACAAGAAGTTAGAATATTGGCACTATGGGAAGGTTGGTCATGCCAAAAATATTGTTGGGCTCTTCGGGATAAGAAGAACAAGGAGGAAACTAAAGAGGTAAATTTGGTAGTAGGTGATGTTTGTCAAGACACCTTAATTCTCTCTTTAGATAATATTGCTAAATCTTGGGTGTTAGATTCAGGGGCTTCTTTCCATGCCACCCCACATAGACATTACTTTCGATTTTGTTTAAGGTGATTTTGGACACATATATCTTGGTGATGATGAACCATGCAAAGCATAGTAGGGAAAGGTTGTGTTTGGGTGAAAATGCAGAATGGGAACACATGGCTACTTAAGGATACCATGCATGTGCCTAAGTTGAGGCAGAACTTGATATCAATGGGACAACTAGGCAGTGATGGTTGTACGGTAAGTTTTACAGTGGATTCTTAGAAGGTTACCAAGGGAGCTCTTGTGGTTGTAAGAGGTAAGAAAAATGGTACTTTGTATTTATATAGTAGTGCTGATTATTGTAATTTAGTTACTATAAATGAAGATGCAACTTTGTGGCACCAAAGACTCAGTCATATGAGTCATAAGGGCATGTAGATTATAAATGATAGGTTGCCCAGATTAAAGGAGTTAGATTTAGACTTACTGTGAGGATGTGTGTTTCGGGAAACAAAAGTGGGTGAGATTCCTCAAGGTTGGACCTACCAAGAAGGAGGATAAGTTGGAATTAGTGCATACAGATGTATGGGGGCCAACTAAGGTAAACTTTATTGGTGGTTCATGTTATTACATCACTTCAATTGATGATGCAACTAGAAAAGTTTGGGTATATTGCATTAGAAAGAAATTCGATGTGTTTGAAACTTTCAAAAGATGGAAAGCCTTGGTTGAGAATGAAACAAGTCTCACGCTGAAATGTATCAGTCCAGATAATGGAGAGGAATATTGTAGCAATGAATTTATTGATTACTATTCGATAAATGGGATCCACAGGAAAAGAACGGTTCTAAATACTCCACAGGAAAATGGAGTGTCAGAGAGAATGAACAAGATAATCATGGAGCGTGCTAGGTGCATGAGGTTACATGTGGGGCTGCCACTCATGTTTTGGGTGGAAGTGGTAAGCACAGCTGTTTATCTGATTAACAGAGGACCCTTTATGGCCTTGGATGGAGGTATACCTGAGGAGGCTTGGTTTGGTAAGAAAATTTGGTCGAGTAAGAAAATCGATTACTCATTTCTTAGAGTATTTGGATGTGAGGTATTTGTTCACATTGATAAAGATGATAGGACCAAGTTAGAGGCTAAGTTTGAGAAATGCACCTTTGTTGGATATGATGAAGATGATTTTGGTTTCTGTGTTTGGAGTCTTAAAGAAAAGAAAATATTTCAGTCTAGAGATATTGTCTTTAATGAAAAAATCATGTATAAAGATCATTGCGGGAAATAAAGAGGAATCAAAGAAAGAATACACATTATTAGAGGACATTACAGGATAATAAGGTGTCCAAAAGGTGGTTCTGGTACATCATGCTCTGGTATAGCCAGTTCAAGTACCTACTCATTAGGAATCCCAAACTTACGAGGTGAGAAGGTCTTCTAGGGTAAGAAGGAACCCTGAATGATTTACTCCATCTTTGAATTATGTATTGCTCACTAATAGTGTAACACCCTGAACTGTTGTTACTTTCTCCTAAGCATTCAAGTGTTGATATGTGATTTCTAGTAAATGGATTGTGTACCTCGATTCGGGAATCATGCTTGATATGTATTAAATTTCTTGCAGATTGCAGATCTTGACTGAGTCAAAATATTAATAGACTCTTTTATTTATTTCATCTTGTGACTGAATATTAATCTGATCACGGAATGAAATTATACAGGTATTCATCAATAATATCTAGACTTGGACCAGAGGAATTGATCCAAGTAATGCTTTAATTTTGTGAAGTGATAAAATTATATCCCGAACCTTGAACAGGTTGCAAGGTATGGAAGCATTTGGTAAGCTGGTCAGGAGTATGACTCAGGCTGATCTTGAGAAATGAAACGGTTCCCGATATCTGGTATATCTGGAAGGTCTCGATTAAAGACCAGGTAATAATTCATTGACATACAATTCTGTAATAAGAACAGGAGCGGCTCTGTTCTAGAAAGTATGATGCAGGTCTCTCCGAGTTTTCAGGAGAAGGACCAAACTGAATTACTAAGGGTTAGTAACCTAAAACAATAACCTAACCTAGGGGTTAGATTATTGTTAGTCTAACCTAGACCTAGGCTATGTGTTATGATCCTAAAATAATAACTAAGTGCAAAATGGTTAGCATGGTTCTTACCTAAAACTCTAACCTAAGATACTAACCTAGCTAACTAAGAGTTTATGGGAAGGGGCCTTTGAAGGGTGGCGAACCATGGGCGCTATTCTCTATGGCAATAAATGGGAAGGATAAGGATGAGGGACAGGCAGATGGCGGAGGCTTAGGCGGCGGCTAACCTTGGCAGACTTGGCAATTACTAAGTTTTGAAATGAACTTGAGATTTTGATGGACTGTCGCCAATTTTGGCGGTCGGTGGGAGTAGAGATTAGGCGGGAAAATTGGTTTAATGGCATTTATTGTTTAGGGAGTCGAGCCCGGAGCTCGCGAAACGGCATGCAAACGAGAAGTTGGAAGGTTTGTTTGGTGTATCGCGATTTTCGGTCTACTCTCTCTCTCTGCTAGTTTATTGGTTCTTTTTGATTCTCTTTGAGTTGCATGGCGAGAATGAATTTCTCTGGCTCTTTTCTCTGCCATGGAGGATATATTGTAAACGGGACAGCGAAATTTTGTTGGTCGCTGTATTTGGGAAAAAGAAAAGGAAGTTTGAGCTCTTCCTGTTGTCTTCTTCGGAAATTCGATCAAAATACAGGCATGTTAGGCCCTATCCTTTAAATATTTTGTTGTCTTTCAAATGTCTTCATTAAAACAACTCTGTTCATTTGTTTGTGAAGATTAGATAAATTTTCTATGAAGATTTAGTTGATTTTGGCTCTGTATCTCTTCTGGTTCGATTTTTGGCAATTTCCGCTTGTTGGGTGTTTGTTGAAATCGAACTTCAACTCTGTTTGTTGTGTATTCCTTCTGGTTTAAATATGAGAGATTTATATTTATAAAGGTTTGAATGCTCGGCCTGTTTGGCGAGCCCGTCGAATATACTTGTGAAGGGTATAGATCAACATTTTTTTGTCGACTTTTGATCGTCAATCTTTGTTGTGAGAGCAGGTGAGGGAATCTTGGTGTACCATTTGATTGTTCTGTGCTTTTGAAGATTTTCGAAGCTCTGTCATGGTTTTGTTAACAGCGATTAATGATACTTTATGGGTTTCATTGTTTTCTAATTTCTGGCTTGGAATAGGCAACAGATGAGTTACCATAGTCTTTAACGACTCAGTGGATTTCATGATTGAATCGTTTACAGTAATCTACTGTTGTGAATGTAGATTCATCTTGAGTTTTGTTATTATATGGTCGTGGAAGCCTTGTGGAAAAGACGAGTTTTGTAGCTCTTTATTATTGTAGTAAATGCTGAGTATTGACTTTTTGTGGATGTATTGCCTTTCCTTGCGAAAATTGTTCGAAGGTTTTGAAGCAGTTCAGTTTATTTCATTGTTTTGGAATGAGTATATTGATTTGCTTATACTTGTTTCATTCGGAATGTTTGTCTTGAATGGCATGGAAGGATTTATCAATTAATTCTATTTTTATACTGTTGTTGGGTTTGTGATTATGGGCGCAAATCCGTTATCAGTATGTAGTGTGAATTAGTGGATTTATTAGGATTGAATTCCGAACGACTGTGAGGAGACGTTTCAATGTTCTATTTCTATTTTGGTCACTGTTCAAGTTAAAATGTGTATATACAGTTGTTAAGTGTTGATCCAGTGACTTGAAGAGAAAATCTGTACTGAAGACCTCTGTATTTTCTTGGAGTACTTTGTGTTGCATGTTGCTTTGGTGGTACAGATTCCTTAGGTGATCAACTACATATTCAACCTGTTCTATTTGTGCTAAATTATTGGCAGAGTACAGTCGGGTTTCTTGGTTGAAATAAGAGCTTGATTGTTTGTCTGATTTTTTATATGCGTCATTGATGACTGTTTTCGTGTTCTGGCCCTGTTTGGGTGAGTTGCACTAGGGATTTGCATGCACCAAGGTAGGGATCGATTGATGGTGTTCCTTTCCGTTTGTTCAGCCCGATAGTGAGAAAGTATAAGTATGCTAAGTTCCTTTCTGTTTGTTCATTCGATTGAGTGAACATGAATTGGAATCAATGTGTGGTCATCATAGCATAGTTTCTCGGAAACCTTAAAAGGCTTAATGTTATAGAGTTGTTGATTACAGCAATACGCTTGAAGCTCTTGCTTTCGAACTTGGTTCGAAAGCCTTACTGTGTTTAGGAGAAACTAGTTTTGGACATCAGACTGATTTATGGATAGTTGATGTGTTAGTTGCTGTACAAGAGATTTGCTGAGTTTCTATTTTCGTGATTTAGAACAGTGATCTTGATTTCGGCCTGTCTAACTTGTTCATTTATATACTGGTTGACTGTTCTCATAAGTGAAGGCAGTACAGTGATGAACTTATGTAAAAAGGGAAGTAAGAATGGATTGATTCTTTCTCTTCCTTTATTTAATATTATTGATAATGAACTATCAGTAGGAAATTAATTTGGTAACGTTTTGGTAGGATTCCAAATTGTTATGTTATTTCCTTTTTTTTGAAAGAATGCAACAATCTGACCAGTGTCGTGATTTGGATTCAATGATTGTTTATATGCCTTCGTTCTTGTTTCTTTAATATCGATGAAAAATTAGAAAGTGTTTAAGACTATTCTGTAACAATGATAGAGTTACATGTTTGTAATCATTTAGTATTACAAGGACATAGCCTGAATATGTTTTCTTATTTGGATATTTGATCTCATTTAAACAGGGTGTTTAATGGAAACAATTGATGGATTGCAATTGTTTTAAAAGTTAGTGCTTATCATGCTCAGTTCATTGAACTGACTCATGTTGACTATTTTTGCAGATGGTTGCCGTAAGAGGTAAATACAATGCAGATCTGGCAGTCCGATCAGATAGTTTATTTGATTTATTATGAATTACAGCTTGATTTTATGGATGTACTATATGAGAAAAGATGTTTCTTTTCCGTTAGCATTATATCAAGTATCTTTGTTGCATAAAATGTAATTGTATGAGTTTTGAAAGGAATGAAAATAAGCGTTTGATACTTATGTGTTGTATTCTATTATGAATGATGAACTTCTTCGGTTTACGTAACGAAGAGGCATAGTTATCTTTGTATAATATGGATGCTTTTGTGATTGACAATGAAAGCTTGTAAGTAATTAGACTAAATTCTTATGAGTATTTAGTAGTTCTAATTTGATCTGGATAATGCAATATTGTAACTTAAATATTGTCTCTCTAGAAGATAGGTTAAAAATTGAGCCTAAAAGATAACGCTAAACAAGTTGGATTGAATTACTAATCCCTAGTCCTAAGTATAATAGGACAATAGTAGATTGGATTCTTAATCATTCATAGCTTTAAAATGAAAGGTATGATATGAATTCAGTTAAGAGAACTGATAGGCAATCAATGGAGTTTCAGGTGGCAATCTCAAGCATAGGTTATGAGATATTGTCTGAATCTGTTGCTTAGAATCAGATGTATTCTAATGACTCCTTGATAGAAACTAGGCCATAATACCTCTACCAAGTAATGGAATAATAGAGGAGGGTCGTCTTAAGAAAATGAATCCAGGGATTTGCAAAGGCTAACCTTAGGGAAAAGTCTTAAGAAGTAATTTAAACTCTAGTGCGTAACGCTTGTTTTGGGTAGATCTTCTCGAGGCGGATCTAAAGGTTGACGGCATAAAGTCGACTGCAGGGCTGTACCTCCGAGAAGATTAGGATCTTCTCGAAGTTACAACAATGCAGGTGACTTATGGCGACACCCCTTGCATTGATCGTTGAGATTTACACTTGATTTCGCACGAGTTACCCAGGGACCGATTAAGAACGTGGTCATGTTATATGAGCGCCTCAAAGATTTGGGGGTGTCATGACACCTTTGGTTGAAGCTGCAAGGTTGAACCAGTATGTCATCATATCCCTAATCCTCGTAGGCATCCATATAACATTATCACCTTGTTAATCTGCCTCCGAGTGATTCAGCTGTGAAAGAAAGATTGCGATGTCGGTATAAGACATTCTATATAACATATGAATGGGGTGAAGGGCGTATTCAGTTGCGAGTATGCCGTTAAGGAATACGAGACATGAACGAGTATGTTTCAAATCTTTGGCCAAAGTATCGCAAGGCTTGATTGCGTTGTCTGATTCACCTAGTCTAAGGGATGAGATGCCGATGGATAATGGTAACAGTTATTCAGTTAGATTCCTTGGACAGAGCATTCTGAATTCCCAGATTAGGGAAGAGAACCGCAAGAGTGATGTGTTAAATAAAAACACCGACTCTTATTACTCATGAATAGATCGGTAGATTACCGAGTCATGGAATGAATAGATCGGAAGTACTCCGAGTCATTACAGCTGCATATGGTTGCTTGTTATATGAATGGTTATTTGAATTGTGAGTTCTAAATTATGTATTTAGAACCAGTATGCAATTATCAAAAAAAAAAAAAAAAAAAAATTCACTTGTTCTAAAGTTAAAAATGAGGATGTTACATCTTGGTATCAGAGCTGAAGGTTGCAGCTCTTGGACCTATTGAGTCCATAATCTGATAAAAACCCGAATTTTCTTGTAACAGAAAATGGTTAGAACAAAGGAGCGTTGCGAGTAATGCTCCACCTGAAGAAGGAGCGGCAACAACCCAGAAACTGGATGAGATCCTTGCTGCCCTGTTGGACACAAGAGATCGTTTAGCTGTACTCGAACAGCAGGTGATGGGGAATGAGGAGGAAGAAGAAGCTGATAATGATAATCAGCAACCTCGAGGACAACCCCGAAATGGGTGTTGATGTTAATCTTTGAAATGTACTGTCAACCGAGAAAACAAAAGGCAGATTAGCGTGAGAACTCACTAATGATATAAAAAGGATAAGCCCACCTAAGTATGATGGCACCACATTAGGAGATGGAGCTGAGAACTGGCTCAGCGAAATGGAGAAGTACTTTGCTATAAGGAACTTCTCAGAAGAAACCAAGGCAATATGGGGAGCCTATCAGCTTTCTCACGAAGCATCTTCGTGGTGGGATAGCCGAAAAGCTGAACTAAATATTGATGAGACCAATATCACTTGGGATCAATTTAAAGGCTATTTTAGGCAACGTTGGCTGCCACAACTTTTCTATGATCAGAAAATGACAGAATTTCAGAACTTGACTCAAGGGAAGTTAACGATGGCGAATTGCAGGAGCGGTTTACAAAACTTCTCAAGTATGTACCGCAATACCAAACTGACGAAAAGTTCAGGATACGGAAATTCATCATGGGATTGAATCCTGTGATAGGGGGAGAGGTCGATGTTCACAGTCCAACCACTATGGAAGGAGTTGTTGAAAAGGCCATAAGGCAAGAACAGAAATTGAAGGCTATTTCTGCTCATAAGGAGGAAGTGCGGAAGAAGACTGCAAACCCTTCTTCAACCTCTCTTGCACCCAGAAAAGGACCATGGAAAAAGTTTGGGAATAAGAGTAAGTTTCCAGGAGATAACAATAAGAAGGCAGCAGTAAATAAGCCTGCTGGAAATGTGAAGGATAATTTTGCAAAAAATTATAATAATGGTCAGAAGTCCTATGGAGGACAGCGTGACAATTATAAAACTGGAAGCAACTTTGAGCCTAAGAAGGGACCTGTAGGAGGCTGCTACACTTGTGGTAAAGATCATTACGCAAATCAGTGCCCTTTGAAGAAGGATGATCGTGTCAATGTGACATAAGATACATCTTTGTGATAGCGGACAAACAAGCTGAAAAGCAAGTGACACCTATAGAAGTTCCGGGTAAGTTATTCGGCATACCTGTCACTATTCTTTTTGATACAGGAGCTACTGAATGTTTTATATCTAACAAACTAGCTTCTAAACTTAAAAGAAAAGCTGGAAAAATGGATAAATCTTGGACTGTACAGTATGGTAATAATTCTGTTCATACAGTGAGTATGTGTCTTTTTGGAGCGGTCCTTGACTTACCTAACTTTTCCACGGAAGTTGATCTCTATGTTGCACCTTTGGGATCGTATGACATTGTCATCGGTGTTAATTGGTTAGCTGACCATAAAGCAAAGGTAGATTGCTATGAAAAGAACATAGAATGTTTAGATGATCAGCTGGAATCAGTAGAAATTCAAGGTGTGAAACGAGAAATTACAGTTAGAAAGCTGTCAGCTATGCAGCTTAAAAAGGCTAAGAATAAAGGATGTACCCTTTATGCAGTAAAGATATCTGAATCTTCTGAAGAAGATAGTGATTTCATGAAGCAAATCCCACTGTTACAAAGTTTCAGGGATGTTTTTCCTGAGGAATTACCAGGGTTACCACCCAAGAGAGAATTTGATTTTACTATTGAAATCAAGCACAGGAACTGAACCTATTTCAAGGCGCCTTATCGGATGACTACTATTGAGTTAGTCGAGCTAAAGGCTCGATTCTGAGAGCTTTTGTCAAAGGGATTGATTAGACCAAGTGTTTGCCTTGGGAGCACTGTGATATTTGTGAAAAAGAAGGATGGAACTGCGAGGCGTGTATTGATTATCGGATGTTGAACAAGCAACAATTAAGAACCGATACCCACTTCCTAGGATCGATGATCTGTTTGATCAAATGCGTGGAGCAGCGGTTTATTCTAAGATAGATCTTCGATCTGGTTATCATCGACTAAGAATTAAAGAAGATATTCATAAAACTTTCCGAACAAGGTACGGACATTATGAATTCACAGTTCTAGCCTTTGGGTTAACTAATGCACCTGCAGCCTTTATGAATTTAATGAACAATATTTTTCAAGAATACCTGGACAAGTTTGTACTTGTATTCCTGGACGATATTCTCATTTATTCTAAAAGTGTTGAGGAGCACAATGAGCATCTGAAGATAGTTTTGGGAATTTTGAGAAAGAGAAAGCTGTATGGTAAGTTATCCAAATGTTCTTTCTTTGACTCAGAAGTTCACTATTTGGGTCATGTCATAAGCAAGGAAGGAATCGCTGTAGATCCTTCGAAAATAGTGGCGATAACTGAGTGGCCTACACCAAAGAATGTGCATGAAGTAAGAAGCTTCATGGGTCTTGCTGGTTACTATAGAAAATTTGTAAAGGATTTTTCTAAGGTAGCTCATTTCATCGCTGGAAATCTAAAGGATGATTCTCCAGTGCTAGCCAAGAGGTTCGTACACGAAATTTTCAGATTGCATGGTGTACACAGGCGATTATTTCGGCGGGGATCCTAGAATGGCGTCAAGGTTTTGGCAAGCGCTTAATGCAGCCCTAGAGCGAAACTAAACTTGATTACGCATATCATCCAGAAACGGATGGGCAAACTGAGAGGGTAAATCAAGTGTTGGAGGACATGTTGCGAATGTATTGCATGGATCAACAGTATAAGTGGGAAGAGTATCTCCCATTAGTTGAGTTCGCATACAACAACACTTATCACTCATCTCTTAAGATGGCACCTTTTGAAGCACTTTATGGAAGAAAGTGCAGAACCCCTGTAAGTTGGGACAGTGTAGAGGATAGAGTGGTAATTGGACCAGAGATTCTCACAGAGATGGAACAGCAAGTTAAGCTGATTCGTGAGCGATTAAAGGAAGCAGCGGATAGACAGAAGAGCTATGCTGACCTTAAGCGGGTTGATAGAAAGTTTGAGCTTGGTGATAAGGTTTTTCTGCGTGTTAAACCCAGAAAGAGTTCTATAACTTTTGGCAAGGCTGCCAAGTTGTCACCACGATATGTGGGACCTTTTGAAATTGTCGAGATAATCAATCCTGTAGCTTATCGTTTAGCATTGCCTCCTGCTCTATCTCGTATGCATGATGTTTTCCATATTTCTTTGCTTAAGAAATACGTTTCAGATCTGTCACATGTTTTAAATTGGAATTCCTTGCAGGTCCAGGACCCAGGAATAATCGTGGTTAAACCCACAAGGGTGCTGGAAACTCGCCAGTTGCATTTAAGGAATCGAGATATTCAGCAATGTAAGGTCCAGTGGGACCAGTTTAGCGAAGAAAGTGCAACTTGGGAAAACCTGGAAGAGATGAAAACTGCTTTTCCTTCTCTTTTTGCAACAGAATGAAATCTGTTGATGAAATACTTTTATGAACTGATTGTTTTTAAGTATTTATGAAAGCCTGATTAAGGCAGACTTTATTCAGGTTGAATAAAAGTGAGGTGACATTGATTTCTGAAACTATTAAATATGGAAGTAAACACATTGTTTGTGTACTAATAAATTGATTGACCGGAAGGTTAAGTTTAATATGTAATTCATCGGGACGATGAATCCTTTTAGGAGGGAAGCATGTAACACCCTGAACTGTTGTTACTTTCTCCTAAGCATTCAAGTGTTGATATGTGATTTCTAGTAAATGGATTGTGTACCTCGATTCGGGAATCATGCTTGATATGTATTAAATTTCTTGCAGATTGCAGATCTTGACTGAGTCAAAATATTAATAGACTCTTTTATTTATTTCATCTTGTATTTGAATATTAATCGATCACGGAATGAAATTATACGGTATTCATCAATAATATCTAGACTTGGACCGAGAGGAATTGATCCAAGTAATGCTTTAATTTTGTGAAGTGATAAAATTATATCCCGAACCTTGAGCAGGTTGCGAGGTATGGAAGCATTTGGTAAGCTAGTCGGGAGTATGACTCGAGCTGATCTTGAGAAATGAAAGCGGTTCCCGATATCGGTATATCGGAAGGTCTCGATTAAAGACCAGGTAATAATTCATTGACATACTGATTACGTAATAAGAACGAGGGCGGCTCATTCTAGAAAGTATGATGCGGAGTCTCTCAGGAGTTTTCGGGAGAAGGACCAAACTGAATTACTAAGGGTTAGTAACCTAAAACAATAACCTAACCTAGGGGTTAGATTATTGTTAGTCTAACCTAGACCTAGGCTATGTGTTATGATCCTAAAATAATAACTAAGTGCAAAATGGTTAGCATGGTTCTTACCCTAAAACTCTAACCTAAGATACTAACCTAGCTAACTAAGAGTTTATGGGAAGGGGCCTTTGAAGGGTGGCGAACCATGGGCGCTATTCTCTATGGCAATAAATGGGAAGGATAAGGATGAGGGACAGGCAGATGGCGGAGGCTTAGGCGGCGGCTAACCTTGGCAGACTTGGCAATTACTAAGTTTTGAAATGAACTTGAGATTTTGATGGACTGTCGCCAATTTTGGCGGTCGGTGGGAGTAGAGATTAGGCGGGAAAATTGGTTTAATGGCATTTATTGTTTAGGGAGTCGAGCCCGGAGCTCGCGAAACGGCATGCAAACGAGAAGTTGGAAGGTTTGTTTGGTGTATCGCGATTTTCGGTCTACTCTCTCTCTCTCTGCTAGTTTACTGGTTCTTCGCACCAGTTCTCTTTGAGTTGCATGGCGAGAATGAATTTCTCTGGCTCTTTTCTCTGCCATGGAGGATATATTGTAAACGGGACAGCGAAATTTTGTTGGTCGCTGTATTTGGGAAAAAGAAAAGGAAGTTTGAGCTCTTCCTGTTGTCTTCTTCGGAAATTCGATCAAAATACAGGCATGTTAGGCCCTATCCTTTAAATATTTTGCTGTCTTTCAAATGTCTTCATTAAAACAACTCTGTTCATTTGTTTGTGAAGATTAGATAAATTTTCCTATGAAGATTTAGTTGATTTTGGCTCTGTATCTCTTCTGGTTCGATTTTTGGCAATTTCCGCTTGTTGGGTGTTTGTTGAAATCGAACTTCAACTCTGTTTGTTGTGTATTCCTTCTGGTTTAAATATGAGAGATTTATATTTATAAAGGTTTGAATGCTCGGCTTTGTTTGGCGAGAGCCCGTCGAATATACTTGTGAAGGGTATAGATCACTGTTTTGCTGTCGACTTTCGATCGTCAATGCTGTTGTGAGACAGTAGGGAATGATACTGGTGTACCATTTGATTGTTCTGTGCTTTTGAAGATTTTCGAAGCTCTGTCATGGTTTTGTTAACAGCGATTAATGATACTTTGTGGGTTTCATTGTTTTCTAATTTCTGGCTTGGAATAGGCAACTGTTGAGTTACCGTAGTCTTTAACGACTCAGTGGATTTCATGATTGAATCGTTTACAGTAATCTACTGTTGTGAATGTAGATTCATCTTGAGTTTTGTTATTATATTGTCGTGGAAGCCTTGTGGAAAAGACAGGTTTTGTGGCTACTGTTATTGTAGTAAATACTGAGTATTGACTTTTTGTGGATGTATTGCCTTTCCTTGCGAAAATTGTTCGAAGGTTTCGAAGCAGCTCAGTTTATTTCATTGTTTTGGAATGAGTATATTGATTTGCTTATACTTGTTTCATTCGGAATGTTTGTCTTGAATGGCATGGAAGGATTTATCAATTAATTCTATTTTTATACTGTTGTTGGGTTTGTGATTATGGGCGCAAATCCGTTATCAGTATGTAGTGTGAATTAGTGGATTTATTAGGATTGAATTCCGAACGACTGTGAGGAGACGTTTCAATGTTCTATTTCTATTTTAGTCACTTTATTCAAGTTAAAATGTGTATATACGGTTGTTAAGTGTTGATCCGGTGACTTGAAGAGAAAATCATCTACTGAAGACCTCTGTATTTTCTTGGAGTACTTTGTGTTGCATGTTGCTTTGGTGGTACAGATTCCTTAGGTGATCAACTACATATTCAACTGTTCTATTTGTGCTAAATTATTGGCGAGAGGCTGATCGTCGGGTTTCTTGGTTGAAATAAGAGCTTGATTGTTTGTCGATTTTTATATGCGTCATTGATATTTGTTTTCGTGTTACAGCCTGTTTGGGTGAGTTGCACTAGGATTTGCATGCACCAAGGTAGGGATCGATTGATGGTGTTCCTTTCCGTTTGTTCAGCCCGATAGGCGAGAAAGTATAAGTATGCTAAGTTCCTTTCTGTTTGTTGATTCGATTGGTGAACATGAATTGGAATCAATGTGTGGTCATCATAGCATAGTTTCTCGGAAACCTTAAAAGGCTTAATGTTATAGAGTTGTTGATTACAGCAATACGCTTGAAGCTCTTGCTTTGAACTTGGTTGAAAGCCTTCTTGTGTTTAGGAGAAACTAGTTTTGGACATCGAGGCCGATTTATGGATAGTTGATGTGTTAGTTGCTGTACAAGAGATTTGCTGAGTTTCTATTTTCGTGATTTAGAACAGTGATCTTGATTTCGGCCTGTCTAACTTGTTCATTTATATACTGGTTGACTGTTCTCATAAGTGAAGGCAGTACAGTGATGAACTTATGTAAAAAGGGAAGTAAGAATGGATTGATTCTTTCTCTTCCTTTATTTAATATTATTGATAATGAACTATCAGTAGGAAATTAATTTGGTAACGTTTTGGTAGGATTCCAAATTGTTATGTTATTTCCTTTTTTTTTTGAAAGAATGCAACAATCTGACCAGTGTCGTGATTTGGATTCAATGATTGTTTATATGCCTTCGTTCTTGTTTCTTTAATATCGATGAAAAATTAGAAAGTGTTTAAGACTATTCAGTAACAATGATAGAGTTACATGTTTGTAATCATTTAGTATTACAAGGACATAGCCTGAATATGTTTTCTTATTTGGATATTTGATCTCATTTAAACAGGGTGTTTAATGGAAACAATTGATGGATTGCAATTGTTTTAAAAGTTAGTGCTTATCATGCTCGGAGTTCATTGAGCCCGACTCATGTTGACTATTTTTGCGAGATGGTTGCCGTAAGAGGTAAATACAATGCAGATCTGGCGATCCGATCGGATAGTTTATTTGATTTATTATGAATTACTGACTTGATTTTATGGATGTACTATATGAGAAAAGATGTTTCTTTTCCGTTAGCATTATATCAAGTATCTTTGTTGCATAAAATGTAATTATACGAGTTTGAAAGGAATGAAAATAAGTGTTTGATACTTATGTGTTGTATTCTATTATGAATGATGAACTTCTTCGGTTTACGTAACGAAGAGGCATAGTTATCTTTGTATAATATGGATGCTTTTGTGATTGACAATGAAAGCTTGTAAGTAATTAGACTAAATTCTTATGAGTATTTAGTAGTTCTAATTTGATCTGGATAATGCAATATTGTAACTTAAATATTGTCTCTCTAGAAGATAGGTTAAAAAATTGAGCCTAAAGATAACGCTAAACAAGTTGGATTGAATTACTAATCCCTAGTCCTAAGTATAACAGGACAATAGTAGATTGGATTCTTAATCATTCATAGCTTTAAAATGAAAGGTATGATATGAATTCAGTTAAGAGAACTGATAGGCAATCAATGGAGTTTCAGGTGGAAATCTCAAGCATAGGTTATGAGATATTGTCTGAATCTGTTGCTTAGAATCAGATGTATTCTAATGACTCCTTGATAGAAACTAGGCCATAATACCTCTACCAAGTAATGGAATAATAGAGGAGGGTCGTCTTAAGAAAATGAATCCAGGGATTTGCAAAGGCTAACCTTAGGGAAAAGTCTTAAAAAGTAATTTAAACTCTAGTGCGTAACGCTTGTTTTGGGTAGATCTTCTCGAGGCGGATCTAAAGGTTGACGGCATAAAGTCGACTGCAGGGCTGTACCTCCGAGAAGATTAGGATCTTCTCGAAGTTACAACAATGCAGGTGACTTATGGCGACACCCCTTGCATTGATCGTTGAGATTTACACTTGATTTCGCACGAGTTACCCTGGGACCGATTAAGAACGTGGTCATGTTATATGACTGCCTCGAAGATTTGGGGTGTCATGACACACTGGTTGAACTGCAAGGTTGAACCAGTATGTCATCATATCCCTAACCCTCGTGGGTATCCATATAACATTATCACCTTGTTAATCTGCCTCCGAGTGATTCAGCTGTGGAAGAAAGGACTGACGATATCAGTATAAGACATTCTATATAACATATGAATGGGGTGAAGGGCGTATTCAGTTGCGAGTATGCCGTTAAGGAATACGAGACATGAAACATGATATGTTTCAAATCTTTGGCCAAAGTATCGCAATTCTGCTGATTGCGTTGTCTGATTCACCTAGTCTAAGGGATGAGATGCCGATGAATAATGGTACTTGATTATTGATTAGATTCCTTGGACGAGCATTACGAATTCCCAGATTAGGGAAGAGAACCGCAAGAGTGATGTGTTAAATAAAAACACCGACTCTTATTACTCATGAATAGATCGGTAGATTACCGAGTCATGGAATGAATAGATCGGAAGTACTCAGAGTCATTACATTTGCATATGGTTGCTTGTTATATGAATGGTTATTTGAATTGTGAGTTCTAAATTATGTATTTAGAACCAGTATGCAATTATCAAAAAAAAAAAAAAAAAAATTCACTTGTTCTAAAGTTAAAAATGAGGTTTTAGTTGTAGTAGAAGACCTACACTTAGAAAAATTAGATGTGAATACTACATTCCTTCATGGTGAGTTGGAGGAGGAATTGTACATGTAGCAGCCATGGGGTTATGAGGTCAAATGGAAGGATAAGTTAGTGTGCAAATTGAAGAAGAGCTTGTATGGCACGAAACAAGCTCCACGGAAGTGGTACATAAAGTTTGTGATTTTATGCGGGAGCGGGGTTACTCAGGTGTCACTCAGACCATTGTGTGTACATAAAGAAGTTTCTTGATGGTAGTTATATTATTTTGTTCCTGTATGTAGATGATATGCTTGTTCCAGGGAAGAACATGCAGGAAATAAAGGTACTCAAGAAGCGGCTAGGTGACTCCTTTGTTATGAAGGATTTAGGGGCAGAAAAAAAAATCCTTGGTATGAGAATAAATTAGAATAGGAAGGAGAGGAAGCTGGTATTATCTCAAGAAGAGTACATAAATAAGGTCTTGGAGAGGTTTAGTATGCAGGATGCTAAACTGGTTGTTACTTCTTTGGCAGGTCACTTTAAATTATCAAAGGAGAAAAGTCCCAAGACTAAGGAGGATAGAATCTAGATGTCCAGGGTACCATACTCATCAACAGTTAGTAGCTCTATGTATGCTATGGTATGCACTAGGCCTAACATTTTCCATGCTGATGGGAGTAGTGAGCAAGTTTATGAGTGATCCGGGTAGAGAGCATTGGTAGGTAATAAAGTGGATCCTTCAGGATTTGAGAGGGATCGTGGGAGTAGCATTGTGTTTTGGTGGATCGAGACACTACATTGCGTGGATATGTAGATTCAGACGTGGCAGGAGATTTGGACAGAAAGAGGAGCACGACAAGTTATGTATTTACGGATGGTGATACAAGCGGTGAGTTGGATTTCACAATTACAAAAGGTTGTGGATTTGTCAACCACAAAGTTAAGCAAGGAGATGATTTGGCTACGGCGGTTGCTTGATGAGTTGGGTCATAAGCAGGAAGTTGGGAGACTACACAGTGATAGTCAGAGCGTTATTCATTTAGCAAAGAACTCCGCTTTCCACTCTAAGATGAAGCACATTCAGCTGAGATATGATTTCATAAGGATAACTTTGGAAGAAGATAAGTTGAAGCTAGAAAAGATTCATACCAGTTAGAATCCTATGGATATGATGACCAAGGTGGTCACAAGGGAGAAGTTGAAGTTGTGTTCAACTTTGATTGGCCTTCATGGTTGATAATAAAGGGTTAAGAAATTTTCTCGGGGAAGCTCTCCAAGTGGGAGATTGTTGAGGTGTGGAGCCTGTTTTGGTCTTCTTGAATCAGTGTTGAAGTGTTGGAGCTAGAACGGTTAAGTTTGGAGACTTCAGGAGCATTCTATGGTTGTTTTCTATGATGTTACTGTATAGTCGTTGTGTCATTGTTGTTAACATGTCGTTAACGTCGGGACTATTTTTGAGCCATGGGAAGGTGAAGATCGCGAATTTCAATCTTCTAAGGTCAGCTTTATGGCTTCTTAGAAGGATTTTAATCCTATAAATAGAGGTGTTAGGGTATCTTGAAGACATCTTAAGTGTTCAAGAGGTCTTGAGTCTTAGAGATCAAGAGGTGATCAAGAGTGATCTAGGTTATGCAATTGGGTGTCAATTGTGGTTTAGATGTGGTTTAGCATCTTTGGAATTCTGTTGTGAATTCATAACTAAGAGAAGACTGTAAGAGTTGTTTTACTCTTTTTGATAATAAAATCGAGCAATTTCTTGGTGGATGTAGCCCACATTGGGTGAACCAAGTTAAATCTTGTCTTGTCTTCTTTTGTGCATTTATGTTGTTATATTTATGCAAGTATAATTTTGCTATCTAGTTTCCTCTTTGCTATGGTTTGAGGAATTGTTTCCACATATTTGTTCTCTAATTCCTAATAGTCACGGAAGATTTCTCGTATGCACGTCAATCTATTAACAAAGGAATTGAATTTTATAGATATTATAAAATGAAGAAATGAAAATTTGTGCATATGAATTTCCTCAAATCATTTCTCGGGAAAATCCATAGGGATAAGTTGAGAAGGAAATATCAATGGAATATTCTTACAGGAAAATAAAATCACTATGAATTCTACCTCTTTAAAATAATTTTATTACTTCTATTTATTTAACAATAATGTTCTAGATTAAAATCTATAAAGAAATTAAAAGTATACCTGACCTAATTCTTTGTAGAATTGTGACAAATTTAAATAAAGTGATGGCTTGTTATCTCCTAAATTTCCTTTCTAGATATGAGTCCAATTGGTCCAAGGAACAATGTCGGTTGGTTGTAGAAGAAATTGTGAAGATAATGGAGTATACTAATTACATGCTAGTTAGTCTCAAATGTAAGTAGGAAGCAACAAAGTAATGATTTGATTTGTTTGAAAAATTATTCGGAAGATTTCAGCAGAGTAACAATGCAATCAAAATAAAGAATCTCCAACCAATGGTTTAAGAAAAATATTGGTTTTTATAGAAAAACAATATGGAAAAAGTCTAGCACACTTAGCAATCATGAAATTCTAAATCATCCACAAGAGGGGCAGCCAATTCTCTAGTAATAGTAAGGAAGGAAGAGGAGCTCCATACGTATCCAACAAGCTTGAAATCATGGGAAATGGTCAAGAAAAATGTGATAAAAACATGCAGACGATTGCAACATGCATTTAGAACATGAAGTTTGGAGTCTTGGAATAAGGCACACGGAACCTTCGGTTTGTGCGAGCCGGTGGTTGCATGTGAATTTGCAAACTAAAGATGAAAAAACTAAGGAAAATGGGTGAAATATTTTCAAATGTAAGAAAAGCTAAGGAACTAAGAAATAATGAAGGACAAGTTATATACGCATGCTATAGATAAGGAAATAGGATCTAAACGTCATCATTTTTTTATAAAAGAGGAAATCATCATTAGATATTTTTTGTATCCGTCAATGTGGCACCATGCAATTTTGGGTGCATACTATACCCTATGGGGTCGTAGTGTTGATACCCTCACCTCTCCTCTTATGGTCTCCCTAGCATGTTGATGTTGGTAGGGTGGTAATGGTGGTATCTCCACGGGAAGCTGGTCATCTAAACTACCTTGGAACATTTCTCCTTTGAGTGGAGTGCACCCAATATAAGTAATTTCATGTCACCTTAGTAACCCCACAAGAACCCCAAATGTCATATCTTGATGAAAAGAAATTTTTTTATGGGTTAGATTTCATATTTTAGTACCAACAGAGGACCTATTTTGTTGGGAAATGTTTGATAAGGTAGAAGCTTTCTCACTCACATGACAAATTCTCTTATGAAACATGTAGACTCATATGGAAGAGACCAATTTTGAAGTGAGAAAAGAGTTGTTCTCGAGAGATGAAGCTGAAGAAGGAGCCAAGAAGAGATTTTCCGTAGTTAACTCCACTAAGCTATTAAATGAATAAAATTGTAATTTGTTAAATAAGATGGTCACCGAGGTTTGGATAAGAAATATCAACAAATGGGACATAGTAAAGAGGGTGCGATAAGATATACATAGCAAAGGGTTAAGGAACCAACAACTTGTGGAGGAGTTGAATGATGAGAAGAAGAGAATATCATTAAATATAACAAATCATTTGATATATTTACTAATATTATATTTGTGTGCCTAGACTTGGTAGAACATGCCAAACCAAAATATGTTACGAAATGAATTATCTAGAAGATCTAGTTTGTATGTTTCTAATCAAGGTTAAAAGCGGGTCGGGGCCATAAATTGAAGAATTGATCAACCTAAATTAAGAAAAGGTTGAGCTAAATATTGAAGAATATGAGACACTCATCGCAAAAGTGAAGGAGACCACACAAAAGGTAGAAATTTTTTTACAATTTCCAAGATTTCTCTCAATAAGTAACTCATGCACCACAGTTAAAGAGGCATAGTTGAAGAAAATACAAGCCACAATGAAGACCAATAAGGTCGAGCATGAGAAGGTGATGCGAGAAAGCCTCGAGAGAGAAGAGAGTCAATAAAATCCAAGTGCGATGCTATTGATGAGAGGCTCAAGGAGATCCAACCTATGGTAATGCTCAAGATGGATAACTTGGAGAGTCTTGTGATAGACTTGGATGTACTTCTTAAAGAGCTAAAGGAGAAGATTGACAAGATAAATCTAGAGAAGATACCAAATATTATGGAAACAATGTTAGACACAAATTCCAAATAGTGTGAAGGATGGAAGAAACGAGAAAATATAATAAGAAGAGAGCTTCCATAACTCCTCCCATCACCTAACACTTGAATTTTGGACACACGCACAAGAAATATTCTTCATTATTTGATACATTGGGGTAATTACCCCTAATCTTTATTATTTAAAGATTCTTTCATTCTTTCGATATTCTTTGAGGATTTATTATTTGATTCATGATATTACCAAGGACAATCAATACTCCTAGAGTGTGGGGTAAAGTTGAGCGAGAGAAATTTTCTAAGTACTAGCTATGCACGGATGTTAAAGACCATGTGCAAGAGGGCGTACATGGACTAGAGAGAAAACAACTAAGGTAAGAGTAATGCACGTAAGAACGTGCAAAAGCATAATATAATTACAAGGGTTAGCCAATGCATAAAGGTATGCATGCAAGGGTAAAGGAGATTAGTACGTAGGGGTCCGTGTATGCACAGGTTTTAGGACTTAGCCGGATTCCAAGTGAAAGATAAAAATAGGAAACGAAGAGATGACGTAGCATCCAAGGAACATCCAAAAATACGTAAGAGCACTGACCACGAGTAAAGAAAATTTAATGAGCACATCTAATTATAGGATCAAAGCATAGATAAGGCTAATCTATTTATAGATTGATCTAGAATTAAAACATAAGCGTAAAATGTACAGGACCCATATTTAGCACATCTATTGTTAGAGTTAAAGCATGTAGGTGGTGAAGGAAAAGTTCCCACTTTGGATATAAATATGTGGTACACTCTATATAATGAATGTGTGTGTGAAGGCTAGAGAGAGATAGAGAGGAGCTAGAGGTATGCGGGCTTCTTGTGTGTAGGTATACAATGTATGCGCGAGGCAAGGTAATGTACACATGGATGTAATCAGTAAGTTTATGTAATAGAATGAATTATGCTTATGATGGATAATTGTGTATGGATTGCTAGGGTTAGTAGTGATGGAAATGATGTAATGGGAATCCAAATATTATTTTTAATTGTCTATGTTGATTAGTTTCCTTACTACATGTGTTATCTTTGTTATACTTTGTTGTTATCTTCATTCATAATATAATGGTTAAGAATATAAACCACATCTTGACAAGTGAACAAAGGAGGAACTCGATAGGTTGTATGTACTTTGGGTGAATGCTTGGACATTTGTTTAGGTGAAGTGTTAGCATGCACGATGATGCGGGAGCATCACTTCTACTAGTAAAATTTATGTTTATATCTCAATTTTTAGCTTGATGAATATTTAGGAAGGTAAAGGGGTTTAGTAGGATTCATTTCAAGTCATAAGTTGTGTTTAACCCTTTTAAGAATTCAAATTTGGTATTTTCCGCCAAAAATGTAATTTGACATTTGAAAACAATATATGTTGGTTTTAGGATTCTAGTGAAGTTCTTGGGACTTAATATGATGAAAGACAATGTAAGAAAGTGTCATTAGGTCTCTAGAACATGAAAAAGGTCCTAAATGAGGTTATAATCCTAGAGCCTTCATAATTAGTTAATTAGAGTCACTTAATCACTAGAATAAAGCTCAAAATAGGGTTTTAAGGTTAAGAGGTGAGTCTAATTCGGTGGGAAACTGTCTTCGTATGCTATAAAGAGCCATTTTGTAACTGTTTCAAGGCATTCTATCCTGATGGAATCATGGTGAAAGGCTTCAAAGAGGAGAAAATAAGCAAATTCAATCCAATAAAATGTTTTCACAACATCTAAGCGAAAAAATTGGGTACTTTGAAGCATGTATGCGGGGTGACTACATTATGTGGTATCGAGTAGGTTTTGAGATTTTAGGCTTGGTGAATGACAATACATTGATTTTGTGGATAGTTCTAGTACTTTTATAACTCTATGACAATTTTGAATATCTATGCATAGTTAGAGTGTATGATATATGATTGTGGTAAGTTTTTGGCATTAATCCTTTATCAAGAAAGTTGATACAATGTTCAAGGCTGGAAACTAACCTTATTGTTGTTAAATGATATTACATGATGGAACAATGAGTGGGATGTGGATGTAAATGAACTAAATGTCAAATACTTGTGACTATGATTCATATTTAGGAAAAAATGTGTCTGCGGTGCAAAGAATCATAAGAATGAATGCATGGAAAGAGTGGTAATTCAAGGAAAGAGGTATGGAATTCTCTCTTAGTAAGTCAAGAGCCAAGGTTTAGAGCTTGAATGTTAGATACCTTGTGCATCAGTTTTGCAAGTTACAATAAATCGAGCTAGAATCTGTGGTGATTTGTATATTGAATGATTTTAAGCTATATGAGTTTGAGGATAATATTGAAGTGACTCAAGGTCAAGCATATTGAGTAATGTGATTTCATTGTCATGGTAAGCTTGAAAAGGTAAAGATCTTGTTAAGTCTCCTAAATGCATTAAAACCTTTGATGAGTCAAGAAGCTAAAAAGGGAAAGATGAGTGATATGGTGTAAGGAGAGTGATTTAAGGTTGTAAATAGTTTGAAAAGGATTGAAATAAGGTGGTTAGAGGTCTGAGAATAGTGAAAAAGCATAAAACTTTAGATAAGGTCTATATGCCTGAGTTAGACCTATTAGAAGTCTAGACCAAGGGTGGAAAGTGAATTAGAGAAGTTGATATGGAATGGGATGATGAAGATTTATACAAAGGAGAATGAGAATAAAGGGTATCTAAATCTCATTTTACATGAAATTTTGTAAATTCTTCCCAGCTAGAAGATTTGTGAGTCCAAAAACCTAGTTACAAGGATTAAATTGAAGCATAAAAATGCACAGACAGAGAGTAAGTATCTAAAACTTTGGAATCTATTAAAAAGGAAAAAAGGGTACTCAGAAAAGTTACCAGCAAAGCTCAAGTGTCTTTATTTCATTAAATACTTCAAACTTTGTAGTTTTCAAGGGCTAGTAGCAGTCTAGAAGGACTATGAAGTAAATGTGAAAAGATGGTGATTTGAAACTTGGGAAAGTGTTTGAACATGTTGATTTGAGGGATTCAAGTATGTTAATACCATTCTCAAATTTTAGTGCAAGAATTTGATTAAATTTAGTGTTTTGAACAAGAATTAATCTTTTAGGCATATAAATTGAAATTAGAGAATTCTAGTGTTTTGTAAAGTGTTTGGGCTAACTAGTTTTAGTGATTGAATTTAGTATATGCCTTTGCATCACATATCAAAAAATATGAGTGAAGAAAAGTGTGTGAATCTAGGCATTGACCATGGGTATAGGATTCCATATTGGATGGTGAAGTTGGCTACGAGAGAGAGAAGAAATCAGATCAAAACAAGTGCATGAGAAGATAAGAGAACAAGAACATAAGAGAATATTGACTAAGATGATGGAAGAAAGAAATGCATGTAGTGAAAGAGAGTTGAAGGCCACTAGGCCTTATGAATCATATTTGACAGATGAATATGATGAAGAATAAATATCAATAGAGATTAATAAAGAGGAAATGGTAAAATAATTGTTGAAGTTGATGAGTCACATGAATAAAGAAAAAGAAAAGGAAAGAGAGAAAAAGAGGAAAGAAGAAGCTAGAAAATAAGAAAAGAGGATGGAAAAAGAAATAAAAGAACTTAGGAAGGATATGGATAAGATTGCTAAGTTGGAAAAAGTTGTGAGTATGATGGTAGAAAGAAATAAAATTAAGGGGAATAAAATTGTGTTTGTGATGATAAGAAAGATAAAGTGGCCTATAGAGCTACTTAGAAAGTAGATGAGGAAAAAATAAGGAAAGAAGAGAGAAAGATAAGGCAAGAAGTGAAAAGGATGAAGAAACAAGAAGAAGAAATTTACAAAGAGATAGTGTGTGAATAAGTTTAGAGTTTAGATGAGGAAGAGGTGATTGCAAGATTTTTATCTTGCCTTGATAAAAAAATAAGAAAGTGATGAATGGGAGTATCATGTTGAAAATGAAGAAGAACTCACTGATGGAACATCTTATGAGGCTACAAGGCCTCTCTATTTTATTTCTAATTTTTCCTTCAAGTGTGTGAATGTAGATGATGGAGATGAATAGAAAGAAATGAAGAAAATAGCTAAACAAGAGGAGGAATATGCTACAAACAAAGAAATAAATGATAATGAAGAAGAGACGATAGTTGAAGAAGAGGTTTTGTGGCAACAAATCATACAAGAATCTAATAATTCAGAGTTGTTTGAGGATGAAGAAGACTACAATATAGTGAAGGGAGAACTTATGATGATACTACAAGATGAAGAGGAAGCCAAAGGTCATGAAGAAGTAAATGAAGTTAGCAATATAGTAACAACAACGGAGTTCAAGAGGAAGATATGATGAAAGAAGAGAAAAATGAAGAAGAAGAATCCTATGGAACAATATACCTCATTTATGAAGATTACATGCAAGATGAAGATCAAACAAAGTATTTGCATGAAGACCAAGATGGTGAACTAGTGAAGATGAAAACTACATCAAGAAGAAAATGAAAAAGCCGAGGAATTGGAAAAAGAATAAAAATAAAGAGCTATAAGTACTACTCTTTTCCTACCCCTAGAGTAATGATGCAGTCACCCTACATACATGCTTCAATGCACCCAAAAACATTTCTTAGAAGTCATGAAAAAAAAAAAAATTTGGACTAAATTTTCTTCTTCTCTCCTCTTTCAAGCCTTTCACCATGATTCCATCTGGATATAATGCCTTGAAATAGTTTTAAAATGGCTCTTTATATCCTATAAAGATAGTTTCCCACCAAATTAGACTTGCCTCTTCACCTTAAAACCCTATTTTGAGATTTATTCTAGTGAATAACTCGACTCTAATGAGCTAACTATGAAGGCTCTAGGCTTATAACCTCATTTAAGACCTTTTTCATGTTCTAGAGACCTAATGACACTTTATTACATTGCCTTTCATCATATTAAGTCCCAAGAAATTCACCAGAATCCTCAAACCAACCTATACTTGTTTTCAAATTTCAAATTATAGTTTTGGCAAAAAAATGAAAAATTTGTATTTTGAAAGGGTTAAACACAACTTCGATATGAAATGACTCTACTAGACCCATTTACCTTCCTAAATCTTCATCAAGCCAAAAATTGACATAGAAACCAAAATTTTACTTGTAGAAGTGATGCTTCTCGCATCACTCGACCTTCAAGTATGACAACTAGACTCTAGCATATTAGTTATGTTCCTGCATGACCTCTTTTATTTCAATTCATTGAGATGTCGTGTATAGATGGAATTCTTACTATCATTAGATAATATTGAGCATTGGGTGGATGATGACCACGATGAATTTTATCAAAGATACACCTTGGGACAGTATTTTAATACATGAAAGTGGGTAGAATAAAAATTATATGATTCACTATATGAGATTTTTTCAACTTCTTCCCAAAGAGAGTTATGCAGTGGATATCATATTACACATAAAAAAGGATATTTGGCTAGGAAATAAATTTTTTTGAAGCCGAGGATAAGTATGAGGCACTATTGGATTTGGACACACCATGGACATGCACCGTAGCTCATTGGTGGGAAGATGTGATGCGTAATTATACCATGGAATACATGATTTTGATGCACTTGTGCCTAGTAGAAGAAGATTTCTAGTTTTTACATGAACCTAGAAGATCATACTTATGCACACTTCCGTTAGCCATAAATATCTTGATGATTGAGTTGAGGATAGAAAAATAACCTATGGTAGGATAAAACCCCACCACACGTTGGGGAAGGAAGTAGGTTTGAGAAGGATGGAATTGGTCCAAGCAAGAGAGAGAGAGAGAGAGAGAGAGAGAGAGAGAGAGAGAATATATTACACGAGATATAATGATGCATGTGTGAGAGAGAGAGTAGTTAAAGAGGTGCTAAAAATGAGAGGAATGGGGCCAAACGAAAAGTGATTAGAACCCGCAGAAGGAAAGGGACCACAGAACCATGTCCCTCAAATATTGGGGAAGCACTAGAGAAGGAACCCTTCGGCATCTAATGAGAGAAATTCTAAGGAAATAATGAGAACCGTTGGCACACATCCGACCCATCCTAGATACCTAACCCTTGTTTTTGGTGTTAGGAATTCAAAAATTTTCATAGAGGATCATCATAGTGACTAAGAGAAGTAAGGTAATAAAGGATCCCCATGTTGGATTGTAGACACATGTAGTCACATTTTAGTATCAAAGCACAAGATGTGTGGCAAATAAAGGCAAAGTGCATATGGCATCATATTTTTAGAAAACCTTGTTTGGGAGTAATCGATAGGTGTGAATTTAAGACAAATCATTGGCACACTACCCTTTTGAGGTAATCCCATAGGAGGAGTAATAGATTAAAAAATTGGTGTGTAATTCATCACTAATATGGGGATGTAATATAGTACTTCTACTAGTCCTCATGTCATGGGAAGAGGCTCGGGAGGATAAGATCCTCCACCACATGCAGGAAATCCTAGTGGTGGCTTGGGATCAGGATCTAGCCCTAGTCTAGGAAAAGGACAACAACAACCAACACAATAACACCATTACCCACAATAATAACCCCCTTAGATCTTTTTTGAAATGTCCCTTCATTTTCCAAAATATAGAGGTGTTGAAGATGTCGTCGAGCATGTACACAAGTGTTAAATTTTATGGAGGGCCAAGGGAATAATATCTCCATATCGTAAGGCTAGTCAGTTTGCAACAACACTTTAGGGTTACGTGTATGGTTGATATAGGAAGTATGATCCACACCCAACAAAAGTAGGGTAATATGATGCCTTGTGTGCCTCTTTCTTGGTTGAATTCCAACTACCTAAATTTGAGCAGCAAATCATTATCACTCTGAAAGATGTTAAGAGGGTTTAGCTGAAAATGTTAGAAATGTGTGTTTCAAGACCTTATTTTCCAATATTTATTATTAAATTCATCTAAGCCATCATGTGTCAGTGTTTATAGGAGGAATGTTGACACCTTTCTGAAGAGTGTTATCACATAAGACATTCAATGACCCATGTGAAGATTTAGAATAATCACTATGTGTAGAAATGGTGGGAGCATAGACACGTGGGTAAGTCCATTTCTTAAGGCTTATATCGCAGCAATGGTCACTTAGTTGGAAAATTTATCTAGCAATTCAGCTCATGAGACGTGTAGTGGACTCTAGTGCACCGATTGTGAAGTATAAGGATATTCAAAAGATAGTTATCCATGCATGAATGTTCATGCATCTGCGATAGCTTGTGAAATTTGTCACAAGAACCATGATGTCCGTAATTTTCTTCTTTTGCAATGCGTATGGAAAATAATGTTGTTTTTTATTGAAAAAAATGTGATGCACATACTTGTGACATGGCTAATTATCTTCGATTGGTCATATTCATGAGGCTTGTGAAATAGGGTTACACTAGACTAGTGTAAAGAGTATCTCATAGCGCAAGAGTGATAGAATAATGAGGGGTACAAAATTGGTAATGAGGTTTTAGAGGAAGATACCTAGGTAGAGGTCATGGTGGCAAAAGAATATTCACACAGGGAACATGTTACACATGTGGGTTGTTTTATCACTATTAGTGTGAGTGCACTGTTGGTCGTGAAATAGGACTTCAAGAAGAGCAATGTCGGGGACAAGAAGTCGCTCCTCTTTAATGGGAGAGGTTCCCTTATTCAGAAACAAACCTATTTACACATATACAAAGTATGATTTTCTTGTGGAACTTGGATATTATGAAAGTTTTTTCTATAAGGATCATCAATTACAAAAGGACTGAGGAATGAAAATGTGAGAACGAGAAGAAAGGCACAATTCAGAATTATAGATGACAGAGTAATTCCTTATGCATGCGAGGGTACAATAATTGGAATAAGATCATTTGTATCACATTAATAAGATGGAATTTAAAAAGACACAAAGTTCTGTAAATAACATCTGCAAGAATACAAAGCTTCCTAGCATAATACAGACAAATGATCTAACAAGATTAAATGAATAGCTTAGGGATAAAGGAAATCAGATAGACAAAGAATGAAAAGTCCTTCTGTATTGATTTCTTCAAGATTTATTTACACTTTCAGAAATAAGCCAAGTTCTTCCTCCTTCAAAATGGCGAGGAGAGGCCATTATATAGTTTACAAATTAGTTACTCTCGGTAACTACTTCTTTTAACTAATGATTAGTTAAAGGGTTGCAAATCGCAATACCCCAACTGATTACAACAAATCCGAGAGAAAGAAGGGGAAGAGAAGAGAAGAATTAGGAGAAGAAGACAGTGCTTATGACTAGGAGGGACCCACTAACTTTAAGATCCACTATCTGAATCTCTTCAACGCCTCGGCTATGTCTCTGCCACGTGGGACTGATGTGTTGGCGGTAGACTGAGTCCAAAATCCGAGGCACTTCTCCATTTCCTTATCAAACTCGACATGAGTATGATAATATTTATTTGCTTCTTCAATGGCAGATTGAAGAGAACAGATCTCCTTCATTTTTTCTTTGGAAATGGAGCTTTCCTTGAATAGATCCCCTTTGACAAAAGCTCTGAATTGAGCTTTGATTTCTTGTAAGGAGAGAGGCACACCAGAAGTCTCATCTTGAAGATGGCAATGTATATCTTTGAAAGTAGATACAACTAGTGTTTTGAAAGCCTCACCCTTCTGCCAGCTATTCCTTAATTCTCCCAAAGCCTCCTCCAGGACCTTGATCTTCCATTCCATGCTGTAGACCCAGGACTTTGACAAATTATCCTTTGTATCCTCAAAGACCTTGCTTGCCAATAAAATGTTTTCATCTGTTTGTCCCATGAGGTGGAGGTCTACTATGCAACTGCTCCAAAGTTTAAGTTCTTTATCAATGCTCCCAATAGTGGAGGAGAGCTTCTATTGCAAGTTGTTCACCTTCCCGTGGAGTTTGAAAGCTTCATCAATGAAGTTTAATCCTGTAACCAACATATCATCCACCATGGCCTCCATAGCTCTTCCATATATGGAATACTTGTGCATATCTTTGATACTCTGTACTTCATCCTGGCTCAGAATTACAGGTGGTGTAAGAGTAGTCAATGGGGTAGGATCCAAAACTTTATCTTTGGACAAAGCAGGACTTGATGAAACTTGTAAGAATCGGGCTTGTTCCTCCAACTGTTCAATGGTTTGCTACCCTTTCTCTACCCTCCCAATGACTCTGGTGACTATTTCCTGAAGATTATGGATCTCACCTTCAGGGGTAGATTCTCCCATGGGAATCCTTGAAAGCTCAAGATCAGACGCTTGCAAATCTTGCTCTGGCTTATCTGTCTTAGGCTTGGCTATCTCTAGGAATTGTTGGCCTTGAGCATCAGACACTATCCTGGAGGTAATTCTAGATTTTTTGGCGCGAGGAGGAGTAGTGCCTAACAAGGCTACCACAACATCAAAATTTGGTCCTGAGATCCGGGAGGAAGACTTTCTCTTCCTACTGTCAACAAGAGGCTACACCCATGCAAAAGAGGAGGAGGAAGAAGCAGGTGGGGCAAGAGGACCAAGAGACAGAGAACTCATGGTGCCCAAGGTTTGCACAGTTGTTGCCTCGAGTTGAGATATGAGTGGAGCGCTTGGGGCTCCTGGTGCAGAGGAATCAACAGTGCTTGGAAGTTCAGTGCTCTGGACTTCTTTATCCTTATCCATTGGGGCTTCAGGGGCACTTGCAGGAGTTGGCACTTCACTTTCTTCACTTTCACTGAGAACAATAATGTTCTCTAGTCCCGAAGGTAATTCTGCATGCTTCCTCAGGGGGTCTTTTTCCACTGGCTCCTTCTTAACTTCTTTGAATTTCTTCTGATACACCTGGGTGGATGAGGAAGGAGTAGAGACTGTAGGTCCTTGAGTTGACGAGGCTGGAGGGGTTTACATAGGTGCTTCTGATCTGGGTGTCGATGCTTCCCTCCTTGGTGTTGAAGCATCCTTGGAGGAGGATTCCCCTGAGTGCCTCCTGTGCTCACGAACTTTCCTATCAAACCAGATCTTGGTCCTCACTAAGACCGGGGCTAGGATTTCAGCCAAATCATCCTTCTCCTTTTTAAACCAATCCAAGTCCTCCAAGGGAGTGTGTTTGACCACATTGTCATACTCATATGAGTACAGGTCAGAATTGTCATCCTGGAGCCCTTCAGGAACTTGGTACAAGCCAAGTTCTTGAATTAACTGTAGGGAAAACCTGCCATAATGCCTCCTTCTGGCTTCAAAATCATCAGCACAGTCAGCCCAATAGTCCTCTGTGTCTACCCTATGATGATAGGTGATCTTGATGTTCTGCTCAATAAACTTTTTCAAGTCAAAGAAAGTTCTGGGCCTGAAGAAATGGACAGTAATGGGAGCTAGGGCCCTTTCTATATTTTGTGCATCCAGGGCTGTTTTGCAGGTGTAATTTCCCAAAGAGATGGGGAAGTGCAAACCAGTAATTTTCTTGTCTCTGCAGGTTCTATGCAATTTGTCCAATTACCTGCACACTTCTATCAAGGCCATCTTGTCATTGCAGAACATAGGGAGCTTGAGAGGAGTGCTCTCGTAGCCAGCAAGCCTGATATAGGAAAATTTTCTGAATTGGATAAAATAAGCACCGTAGTGCGATATCAGACTCATGGCTTCATTAGAAAATATTCTCATTGTGTCACTCTCAAGAATCCTGACCATGTACATGGTGAAAGCATCATTCACCCTTCGAGAAATTGTGATTGTTGGTCTCTAGGGTGAACTGTAGGCGTAGGCATACACGGGGTCATCCTTGTGAGCATCGATGTATGAAAAGCCAAACCATTGCCTCGATGCTGCTAGAGTATACATCAGGTATGAAGTCATATAGAATTTCTTTGTTTGTTGTACATTAGACAGCTACTCTGCTAGGTTCATACTGATGATCTCTGCCCAGTTGATATTCTGAGTTCCCTCGCACACCATATTGATAAACGGGCACATCCAGAAATGGAACTCATTAGTAGAGGGTAAGCCCATAACCTGAGCAGCAGGATTATGAAATCTGATAGTTCTTCATTGAAATCGGCACGGAACAGAACCTTGGATAGATGAGATGCCCCCTTCTTAGGGTTTTTTAGCCAGGACTTCACCACCCGCGCCTTATAATTATCACTGTCTTGATTGAAAAGGGCCTGTGCTTGATTCTGGGAGATAACTATAGCATTGTCCATTTCTAGAATCCTTAGTGTAGTGCCAATGGCGGCAGCATCAAGTTTGGCGATGAGCTCCCCGTGCACGTTTGTCAACTCACTCGAATCAGGGTTGAAATGAGCCCCGCATGAGAGCACTGTGTCTGCGCATTGCACCGAGATAGGGAAACCACCAGCGAAAGCCAAACCACTGTCATGAATCATCTGTGCCATCGGTGAAGGGTTTGCGTCTATCATCCTTGTCCAAAAATCCCCAAAGTCAAGGTGGTGAACTTCACTGTCCCCGATATCGGGAACGACGGACTCGAGTGGTGAAATTTGTTCCTACCCCTGGAATTTGATCTTCATGTTGATAGTAACTCGGAGAGAAAAGCTGCAAGCTAGACTTGGGATGGAATTGTAGGGGGAATGGATACGCATGCAGGAATTTTGGTTGCAAGGGTTTGAGCAATAGATAACATGAAAGCAGTGTGCAAAAACGCATAGGGGGCAATTTCATTATATAGCCATTTAGGAGAGAGAAAGGCAATAAATGCGCATTAAATACATATCTACCAAATTGAAAAGCAAGATATTCGGGTAGAGCGGGAAAAATTAGCACGAATGGCACTTGGTTCATTTGGGACACGAGGGACGCGAAAGCGTGAAGTACGCAGTTCGGCCGATTCGGGCGATGCGGGGAAAAGACGCACAAATGCTTTTGGGACATGCGGGACGAAAGTATGCGGAATACGTGACTCGGCCGAATCGAGCAAAAATGGAACAACGGGTCCGAGCGAACTTGGGACATTTGGGACAAAAAGTTCCGACGGGCCCGAAAAGAACAGACTTCGGGTAAACCGGCCGATCGGGGAACAGAGAGCCCATATGAACCTGGGACACGTGGGACAAAAATGTCCGACAGGCCCGAAAAACACACAAAATGACCCAAAAACGTAGATTTTCCAATTTCTTGACTTTTCACATTATCAGGACAACAGAAAAGACACTTAACCTCAAAATTTTAATTTTCAACTTCTTAAAAGCAGGGGAATTTTGAGTGGACAACGGTGCCCAAGGAATCAATATTGCGCATATTGTGGACAGGCACATAAGGTTGAAGATTTTCTCGGATTTGTATGCCAACATGTTCAAGAATAACAATAAGGATAAGGGAGAATCCATGATTAAAGTTAAACATGCAAAGAAAGGATAAGAGACAACTAAGAAACTAGTTGTAGTGGAATATTATCCATTATTGGTCACTACGTGCATAGAGGTAGCGTGTGCATGTGAATAAGGGAGATCAAGACTTCTCATTAGAAGAGAGGAGTCTATTCATACGAGGTATCCGGATGCGAGATAGAAAAAATGAAGTATATAAAGAAACCATGTACATCATTAGGGATCTCTAAGGAGATACAATGTTTGAAGGAGCAGGCACCAGGAATAGTGAATTACCTCGGAAGGATGCGAATGACCTTATAAAGGTATGCATAATGCTTAGGTAGGATAATATCATACCTTTTTTGGGAGAATGCTTACGGGATAAAATTCCACGTGCAGGTGTAGAAAGGGAGCACTAGATTCTCAATGCTAACTTACCACCTAAAGATCATGAGTATGATAAGGAAATCACGTTGGATACAGTAATTGATGGATGGATAGAACTATAGAAGTAAATTTCCTCACACTTGATTCTTACAACTAGATGAGAAGTCCACCATTACATACATCCTCAAATGTGTTATACATGGCTAACAAGACAAGGGATATATCCATTGGGGTTTTAAAGGATGTTTGTATCACCATTCAGAGAGCCAAGTTCACGGGTGACTTTGAGGTCTTGGAGCCCGCGGAAGTAGATAATTTCCTTGTGATACTAGAACATCCTTGGTGTTATGCCAATAACACATACCCACACTTTAACAAGCGGTATGTGAGATTATAGAGAAAATATGACTGTGGTATGATACCAATGGATGACACAAATATTATTTCTTACATAAATCCCATCAATGAAGAATATCTTAATAGAATATACATGCATATGGTGCATGACCTAGAGAATGTGGAACCATCAAAGGAGGTTCTACTTCAATGGGAAAATGTGTAGTCCATAAGTGACACTACGAGTTTCACTTGTGATAATTGATATCATGGTATGCGTGAGATGGCTGGTCACAAAGTTTGGGGAAGATTCACAAGGGTGATTACATCGGGACCCGTTAGACGGTTAGGAAAGGTCAATGTGTCAAATTACATTAAAGAAGAAAAGTTAAAATTATTCTTGTGCACAATTGTGGAACAGTTTTGTAAAAAAGGCGATAGAAGAACTATGTTGGTGTACACATTGATATGGACAAAAGAACACTAATGGTATAGGAATAAGGACAAGCTAATTAGTTAGTGTGAGATAATAGTGTCTTGCTTGACAAGGTTTTCTAGAAGTAATCTCCCATCACCAATATCAGAATATGATGGGAAGACTTCTCCCACGGTACATGTTCATAATTGTGACAGGAATTGGACAAAAGTGAAAGATGATCTTCCACCATCCTTATGGGTGCATAATTTTTATTCTACTTTATGTGGTTGCACGTGTACCTAGTATATACATGTTGAGCTGAAGTAGGAAATACTAAATTAGCAAGACTCGACTGCAAGTTATTTTCATACTTTTGATTAATTTCCAACTAAACCAATGGTTTATGAAGCTCTAAATATTATGAGGTGCATTACATTGGGGGATAACATGAGGATTGAATAACTTATGATTCAATTAATTGGTGAGACTAATCTTTTGAAGTGCATGACAAATTTTTGTAATCAAAAGAGACCATATTGGGACACGATTGGAAAGAAAAGAGAAAGGAAATGTTGTCTACCTCATAAATGATGATGGGGTAGAGGATCTAGATATTAAGCACACAAAAGGTGTGTATGATGTATTGGAATCAATAGATGAACAAATTCAATCCTACCATGTATCATTGACTACTAATAAATTAAACATTGAAGTTGAAGACACACAAAAGGAAGTGGTAATTGGTGATTATTGGACCGAATCGGAGGCGTATAAAATCATTGAGCTATTACGTGAATTTCGTGGATGTTTTTCCAAAAGGATACCATGAGTTATAGTGTGTACATGTATTGTTAGGAGAAATGAAAATCAAGCTCAAGGATGTCTAAGCTGATTCGAAGAGGCCTTCTTGGATGAATCCTAATCTACATGTCAAGGTGAAAGATGAAATTGATAAAATGTTGAATTCATTATTGAGCCCATTGAAGATTCGTGAGTGGATAATCTTAATGTTTATTGACATAAAATATATGGTAGGATAAGGATTTGTGTTGATTATACAATTTTGAATGCTTCATGTGTCATTGATCCATTTCCCACACCATTTACTAAGGATATCCTAAAAGGACTAGCGAGGTAGGTGCAAGATCTACTCTTTCACATATTGATTTTCAGGCTATTGTCGGAGTAAGGATCATGCATAAAGACCAAGAAAAGATAAATTTTTAAGCTGAATGGGGATTTTTTTCTCACACGGTTATGCCCTTTGGCTTGAAGAATGTGCCAATGGTTCTCTCGTGCATTATTGCTCAAGAATTTCAAGACTTCATTCATAAGTTTCTTCAGTTATATTTACATTATTGGACGGTGTAAGTCTTAAATACAATTATGACTACTTAAGGTTGATGTCTAAAAGATGCAAGAAACTTATAATCTCCTTGACTATTAAGAAGTGTCTCTTTGCGACACCATTTGGTACTCTTCTTGGACATATTGTCTATAAGGAAATATTGCTAGTAGATCCAACCAAAATTACAGATCATCTTGGGAACCGAGGAGACAACCAATCGAGTGAGGTGCATTGATTCCTTGGTCATCTTGGTTATTACAAAAACTTATCAAGGGGTATGTAAATATTTTTGTACCACTCGAATAATTATTAAAGGTAAAGGGAGAATTATATTGGGGTGACACACAACAACTAGCATTTAATACTTTTAAGGATAAGTGTACCACCATGCCTATCTTATGTTTTCCTTCGAATAATTTGTTCCATGTTCATGTAGATGCGTCTAGTATATCCACTAGAGTAGTTTTAGGGCATCCAGGGGAAGGTAATGTAGACCATCCTATTTGGTTTCTAAATAGGAATATTTCACCTAACCGAACAAAATAATATAACCATGGAGTGTGAATTATTTTCAATGGTGTATGTGCTTCATAAGTTTAGACACTATTTTCTAGCCATACCATTTATTTTCTACACTGATCATATGACACTTAAATATTTGGTTAACAAACCAAATTTGTAAGGTTGCATTTTTCGTTGGATCATTTTATTCTAATAGTTTGGATTTTCAGTTATAGTGAATATTGGGAAGTGTAATTTGGGACCAAATCACTTATCACAGATTATCTCTAGTTAGGGCGTGAAAGACATAGAGGACACTATAACAGATGCTCGATTGTTCAAACTACATGGTGCACCAACCGATTAAGAAGATATTACAACATTATTATGCATGGGATTTGCACCTAAAGGTATGAATACATTATAAAAGAAGCAGTTGGTCATTCACATGATGCCCCACATGCAAATTAGAGGAGACTTGTACAAGATGGGAAGAGACAAAGTCTTATGCATGTGTGTTGGAGCATGAGTGTGAAGCTATAATGGAAGAGGTGCATGTAGGAATTATATGAGGTCACTATGTAGGTGAAGCAATGATGTGCAAGATATTAATTCCTAGATTATGGTGGGAATCACTCTATAAGGATACCAAGAAATTTTTCAAAGCATGTGATCATTGTCGAAGGATAGGTAAACCAAGAAAGCGGGATGAGATGTCGTTGCGACATATTGCAAAAGCACATATCCTTTTAAGAAGTGAGAAATTGACTTTGTTGGCCCAATTCCACCAGCTCCATAGAGGACATCCACACATTACATAACAAGGTGGGAAGAGGCTATGGTCCTACAAATGATTATAATGCATCTACAATGACAAGATTTCTATGGGAAAGTATCAGTAGTAGGTATGGTTATCTATTGAGCCTTACCGGTGATAGGGGAACTCACTTCATGAATGAAAAAATCAAAATATTGTTGGCAAAGTGTTTATGGTAGTTCATTAAAAGACTACCCCTTGTCACCCAAAATCCAATGGTACTGCAAAGGATTTCAATAAGATCTTGGGACAAACATTAACAAATATTTGTGATGTAGGAGGAAAGGATTGGGATGACAAAGTTTCAAATGTGTTATGGACATATATAAATACATTAAAAGGTTAATTAAGGCCACACCTTTTTAATTTGTGTTTAGCATAAAAGTGATTTTCCCATGGATTTCATGTTACTCTCCCTGCATATTACACACACATGAGGACTTGATGATGAGAAGGAAGTAGAGGGGTGCATTGATAAACTAATGCAATTGGATGAGTGACGTGCAATTTTTTTATGGAGTTAGAAGATAGAGAAAACTATACAAAAGGATTGGCATGATAAGCATATTAATAATAACTATTTTTCAAGTACATAAAATTGAGCTTTTATATGACTCCAAGTTTGCACACCATCTGGGAAGATCAAGGTGCATTACTTGAGACTATTTTTGGTAACCAAGATATTAGAATAAGACGCTTTTAATTATAGGAATTAGATGATAAGATATTTCCTATTTACTTCAATGGAATTAGGTTGAAACCATATTATAAATAATCTTCTTATGTGTTTGTAATAAGGAAGTATTGCCACTTAGATTAGATTTCCTTTTTGTCTATTTTTGTCTTGTTTTTGTAATAAGCATGGTTGCATGCATGAAATGATTACTTTGTTTTAGACTAATGCACTGAGAGGACCACACATGATTTTAGTGTGGGTTGAAGGAATTTTAGGTGCATAAAATGAAAAAATGATAGATAAATGTGGCTTGGAGGCTCGTGAACGTGTGCACGACTAGGTGAGATAATGATGTTGCATAAGAAAGAATCATGAGTGGATGGATATGGTGTGGTGGATAAATATGGAAGGTGCGAATGAAATTGATGTTGATAAAATTTCTCTTACCAAACCATGATGAAAGGTGAGCTACACAGGTGTAATGTAGGGGAGGAAGTGAAAAGGTAGACTAGTTAGAAAGTGGTGCGAGAGGAAGAATGTGTGTGACATAGGAAGGTGCACGTAAGAGGGTCTACAACGTAGGAAGTATTAACACACCATAAGGTTACAGACTACCAAGTGCGGGAGATGTATTTTTGAGAAATGCAAAAAGATCAAGTGGGAAAAGCATAAAATCACTTTAAATATGGGAAATGGTGGTAGATTAGTGTAATTAATGTAGATGAAAATTGGAAAATCTATAAAATGAGTGCAAATGAATTCATTTCTACCTTTCTATTCAAGAAATTGTGCGATAGAGAGATCATTTGTGAAAATTTTTGAAGCATGAACCATAGCTACGTGATGATGAACATGAAAACTTGATGGTAGTGAGCTCTTTCTTAAGAAATGGAAGCTAGGAGAAAGGTTTGAAGGTAAGACGCAAAGCTAGGGTTTGTGAGTGAAGACACAAAAATAGGGCACACAGTTTTAGATTGACTTGGCGCATGAAGTTGAATTCAATGGGTACAAGGATTTAACAAGAAGTTGGAAGTTTATCACCAAAGGAACAATTTAATAAATTAGGTGTTAAATTCTTGGCACTTAGGGCACACAATTCGCAAGTTTATGGGTTATGCGGTGAAAATAACAATGACACCGAATAGAGCACCAAAGAATAAGAAGACCATGGATGAGTCACCTGAAGATTAGTTTTAGTAGTAAGGAAACCATGGGCATCACAACCGAGGATGACCGTGGATGAGCACCAAAGGTAGTAGTAGGAGACCATGGGCATCACAACTAAGGAAGTGCAAGATCGGTGAGTATAATCATTGTGCACAAGCACATTAGGTAGACATCAACAAGGATGTCTTGCAGGGACAGACTACAAGGACTACGAGAAGGAAAAATAGTACTTGATGACTCAAAGTGCATATGACCTAGAAGAGGTTGGGGTTCTTGATTGTATGAGTTACCTTACTTTGGGAATCCCACACATCTTTTTAGTGGTTGATGTCACACATGTATGAAGAGTATTTTTACTTTATGGTTAGAAAGATGCAGCTAAATTCTAGGTTAATCGACAGAGTGATAGGATTGTGTGACACTCGTGAAGAAATAGATTTTTAATTACATGATGAGATAAAGATAGAGGATATGACCACCAAGTTGTAATACCAAAGGGAAGTCGAGCCTTTAACATTGATAAGATTTTGGACCCTAGCACAAGATTAGTTGTGCACCTAGTTAGCTACAACCTGGGGAGCCTCGAGCATTAGAAAAAGGTAAACAAGAATTTTTTCATATCACGCATAATATGGAGCACAAAACTAAGTACAAAATTACACTATACATAGCTAAAGGAATTATATAGGAGGAAAAGGCATAGATAGAGAAAGGATAGAAAATTATTTAGGGATCCATCCTTCTGTTGATTGTATTTTGGTAGATTGGAGTGTTGGACGGGTCAAAAGACAATATGTGGTACCACCCCATTGAAGAGAAGTCTCCTAAAAAATATCCACCAAGTATACTTATGATGGTGGAATCACAAACCCATACAAGGTGTACCTCGAGAATTGGTATAAAAAGATATGTAGATTGGTTCACAAAATTGTAAATTAACAGATGTATTATATGTCCCTGGGTTGATAAAGAATATGTTATTAGTGATTCAGCTTCTAGATCATAATTTGAAGATTGACTTCGTTAGTCATTTCGGTAAGAAAGTGTGTTTGATTTGAGAAAAATCTAGAGGATCGAAAATTATTGCAAAAGCCTCCAATGTGGGACATATATTCCATCTTGACTTTTTCCACAGGGATGATCAAGTATTAGTGGCTAATAATTCTTCCTCAAAGGCATAGTTTTGGCATCGAAGACTGGTCACATTAGTTTTAAATATCTTGAAACACTTTGTTGGTACAACAAGGTAAGAGGCGTCCCATCTCTCAAGAAGAATACATATAAGTTTCCTAACTACCTAGTAGGTAAACAACACAGAGCTTCATTCTAGAAGAGTACTTATCAAGCTTTAGGTAAGCTTGATTTGATTCATATTGATCTTTACAGTTTGATGCAACCTAGTCATTCCGGATTTTAGTATTTTATGATGTGTTGATGATTATTCAAGAAAAATGTGGATATTTGTCTTCGTAAGAAAAATGATGCTTTTGATAACTTCAAAAAGTTCAAAGTGGCTACTGAGAAAATGAGACTCGATCATCATATTAGATCTCTTCATTCAGATCAAGTGGGGGAATTCACTTTGGTAATGAGTTCAAAGCCTACCTTTAAGATCATGGGATTCATCAAAAATTCCTCCTCCACACACACCACAACATAATGGTTTTGTTGAGAGAAGGAACCATACTATCATGGAGATGGTGTGTTGCATGATCGATGATTATGGACTAGTGAGGACATTCTGAAGGCGTAAGTACCGAAGACAATAGTATATTTGTTCAATAAAGTTCCTATAGTTGCTCTTGATGAAGTAACTCCACATGAAGCATGATAAAAGTGGAAGCCATTTTTTGCACACCTTAGAGTATTCGGGTGCAAAGTTAACATGCACATACCCAAACAGAAAAAGAAAGAAGTTGGATATGAAATCTCAAAACTCATCTTTATTGACTATAATGAAGAGACTCTAGGTACAGCCAATAAATCCAAAGACTAGAAAAGTCTACATCAACAGAGATGTTGAGTTATTTGAGAAGAAGGAAGGTGAGAATCTTTTCCAAACTCACTTGATGTAGATATTTCACCTATTGTGAAAATAGAAGCTCATGTTCCTGTTGATGTTAACATTGATGATGGGGATGATGGCGATGATTAGACAAGATAACAACCCATAGGAACAATACTTCATATGCCCAAGTGATATACTAAGATGATTCAAGATGCAAAATTAGATGATGCACTGGATACATCCACCACTCGACCACAGAATCACAATAAAACATAAGAAATAAACTTTTCTTTGATGAGTAGAGTTGTTGAATCTATTGATCCCTCTATTGTCTAGGAAGCCCTACAATTGAAAGATTGGAAAGATTCCATAGATGTTGAGTATCAATTAGTGATGAAAAATAACACTTGGTAGCTTGTCGATCTTCCACTAGGGAAGAAACCCATTGGTTGCAGATGGATATTCAAAACAAAGTAAAAATTAGATGGGACCATAGACAAGTACAAAGCAAGACTGGTAGCAAAGAAAGGGGTATGCATAAAAGGAATACATAGACTATGAGGAGACATTTTCTCCCATAGCTAAGATTAAAATGATCAGGATATTCTTTGCTCTGCCTGCTCAGATTGGTTGGAAAGTCAATTAGATAGAGTGAAAAATTCCTTTCTAAATGGAGATCTATAGGAAGAAGTCTACATGACTCAACCTAAGGGATTTTTCATACTTGGTGAAGAAACAAAGGTATGCGAGACTTAGGAAATTTATATATGGCCTTAAATAGGAATCGCAAGCTTGGTACATCAAAATTAATGAGCATCTTGTTCATCATGGATTCGTAAAAATTAATATGATCCCAATCTCTACGTCAATAGGTAAGGAGGAAAGATTGTTATAGTTGTTGTTTAGATCGGCCCTATCTATATATCTAGAGGTTGAGGGCCCCTATCCCTATCCCGATCTATATGTGGGGGTGGGGCACTCAATTCTTAATTGGGGGCCCGTCTTGGCTAGGTTATGTTTGTTATGTAATCCATTCGAATGGGCCGGACAGTCAAGACTCGGCTCCCAGGTGCCGAGTCTATCTATATAGACTACTCTATATTCAATTTGGATAGATGGATAGAAAGATTGGCACCCCTAGATAGAAAGATTAGTGCCCCCGGATAGATGGATATCCAATCCCCCCGATGGTCGTGGATGGAGATGAAAGCACGGTCGGAAAAGGTGATCAATAGTTGGGGTACTATGAGCCCTCGCCCCACGCAATGAAGTGACTCATGCATGGTTCACCAATTCCACTGACTCTTCCTATATCGTATCAATTTCACCATACCACGATAGGGTCGGGGGTTCAGGTACTACTATTACGAATGAATTGGAATCTAGTCATCATTGGCAACACAATGAAGATGATTGATGCTATGAAGAAAGATCTTAATCAGTTGTTTTACATGACAGATCTCGGGCTCATGCACTATTGTCTTGGATTGGAAGTATAGCAGAAGAAGAATCACATTTTTGTTTCTTAGTTGAAGTACACCAAAACAATGCTTGAGAAGTTCGGGATGATGGATTTCACACCAATTGCTACACCTATGGAGATGAGACTACAGTTATCTCGTTCAGATCCATCTCCTCTGCTAAATGTAACTCTCTATCGAAAGTTGATTGAGAGTCTCATTTACCTAACTTATACTAGACTAGATATCAGCTTTTTAGTCAGCTATCTTTCCATGTTCATGCAGGAACCTAGAGTTTTTCATTGGAAAGGAGTAAGGTGAATATTGAGATATCTCAAGGGTACAATAGATCTTGGTCTAGAGTACAAGAAGAATGATAACTTCTTCTTCACTAGATATTCGGATCCAGATCATGTAGGCAACACTAATGACAGGAAATCCACTTCTTGATTTGTATTCTTTTTGGGATCTAAACCGATATCATGGGGAAGCAAGAAACGAAACTTTGTTTCTCACTCTTCTACAGAAGTTGAATATCATGTTGCAGGTGGAGCTGTTTGCGAAGCGATATGACTACGTCACATACTGGAAGGACTTGGAGTACCACATGAAAAACCTAACACCGTGTATGTAGACAATGAAGATATTCTCAAAATTGTTTGCAATCTAGTGTTTCATGATGGAACCAAACATATTGAGGTACAATGATGAATCAGAAATATTAAAAGGTCTAATTCCAGTCAATACGTAAATAAATACATACCCAAAACTTGGAATTAATCAACAAAACACTTGGAGTATGACTACCATGCCTTTATTATTCCATATCAAAACAACATTACATTGGTTTCACCTCCTTTTCTGATTCATCTCGTAGAAGAATGATTCTTTACAACTATATCCTTAAATACTTGATTTTGGCTCCTATATGAGCTCAACTTACACCCTAAAATTGGGATAAGATAAAATAACCTCTTAAACTCTCCGGTTCATTTTTAATCATAATAATACACAAATGACCTTCTTAGGCTTGGTAGCCACTAATTCCTCTCTTTACACTTAATTATTATATAATACAAGTATAATTGACTTCAGTTTTGAGACATCCTCACCTTACAATCACTCACACATATGGAAAAAATCATGCTAACATAGTTTTAGAATGATCCTATGACTAATTATCTTGATGCTCCTGCATGAGACTCCCTTAGAGGGGAAAATTTGAGCTCCTTCTCAAATAGAATGTGAACTTCTTCTTCTGGTCTTCCAATTCTTCAAAATCCCTTCCTTCTTCAAGTCTTCATAGTTCATGAATTGAAGTGGTTCAATCTTCATATCAACTTCTTCATGTTCTCTCTCATAGTTGCATTGTATAGCTTTGACCTTATCCGCATTGTTGTATAATAGCCTCAAATAAGACTCTAACTCGATGTGGCTTCTTCTTTTTCAGCTTCATCTTGTCTCTCTTCTTCATTTCCTTGCTTCAAGATCTTCATCAATTCTATCTCATCTGTTTTGACATCTTCTTCACCTCCAACAATCAAATTCTTCCATGATTTGTTTCCAAATCATCTCCTCATCTTCATTTCCTATAACCACACACTCAGGTTCACTATTCGAAACAAAATTTTGAGACTCAATTGTCTCTTCTATTCCTTCACTTTGCATTAGCTGGTCATAAGTTCTCTCATGAGCTTGTTCTTCATGCTTGTCTTCAAATTCTCCTTCATCAATGAGCTCATTCATTTGCTCAAATTCTTGTATACATACAAAACCAAAAAAAAAGTCGATTTAAAACCTTCTTGAGACTTTATTGCTTCTTCATCAACATTTTCTTCCTGTGATGGCTTCAAGAACTCCAATTCTTCGTTTTGAAGGTTTCTTCATCAACTTCTTTTGTTTCATCATGTGTCATCAGTAACTTGCTCAATATCTTCTTGAAGAATTTCTCTTTCAAACTGATCAATTTGAATAGTGGACTCATGTTCTTCTTCTTGTTCCTCATAGTCAAATTCTTCAATACAAGCATATTGCACATTCTCTATCATTTCCTCTATCATGGCTAATTTTTGCTTTATTTCCTCTATTTCCCTCTGCAACTTTTCCTCCATTTGTTTCTTCCTTTTCTCTTTTCTCGTCTTTTGTTCTTAAATACTTCCCTGAAAATTTTAAGTGGGCTCGCTTGCTCCATCTTTGAATGGTTAAATAGTTGTATATGCATTTGCTATGAGCAATATGCACACCAAACCCACAAAGCTACCGAGAATGACTGTCAATATCCACCACCTAAACACCCGCACGTGATTGTAGAATGGTAGAGTAATAACATTGGACTAACACAATGCTCCTATCTCATTGGCCAAACTCGAGCACCAATTAATTTTCTCTATTTATTCTTTCTTTGCGGTGGAATATCTCCGTGTAATATGGTGCACTACGAGCACTTATTTTGAGCAGTGAATTATTTACGTGTAATTTAAATATGGCACCTTGCTTTATTCCTTCTCACTATTGTGATGAATTTCAATTTCTCACATACAATATTTGAATGATAAAATCAATTATCACGTCCCTCGAAGAATGTCAACCTATTAAAATTTGCAAATTTTATTCAACTCTGAGAGAAAAGCGTTAGATCGGCAGAGTACGTTTTCAAAATTTTCTCCAATCCATTCTTTTTACACATAATACTAATCGATTTGATTGAATAGTGAAAAGTCGATTTTAAACCCCGCTACACTAGACTTTTACAAATGTGTAAAGACAATAGTTTAAAGATATTCGATTTCCCCAAATTTGATGTCTTTTATTCTATTTTCACACTTTAAAAGTCGATATGACTGTAATAACACTCATCCACTCTTTAGATTTGTGTGGGAGGAAGCTTCACATCTAGCGCAAAGAATTTGATGTCAGATATAATCGATTCCTCAATCTAGATGGTACATAGGCGTGAAGACGTTAACTCAAAGACACCTATATTTGATAAACTTTAATCCTGAATACTTCAGATATGATAAAACAACCGCATGTGAATGATGTGTAGCACCTGCAACGTCTTTGAAGAGTTATCAACATGCTATCACGTCATGAGATATGCATTTGACCTGATTCAGATGTGCACGATAAAGGTGAGAAACTAAGCCACAGATCTAATAGATCATCGAGAGTCATAGCAAGCCAAGGACACGAAGCCAAATACGTGTGAATGAAAATGTTTTAGACTCGGGCGTTGAATGACAATCAACACTACACGTACAATGAAAGATGAACTAATTACGAGAGATATGGCGGTGAAATAGCTACACGAATGGAAGGAATGAATGACACTAATCCAGACAAAAACAAAATTATTATAAATTAGACTCTTTACACAACACCTCTCATCTACATGACTCACATCTACTGGAGCAATATTGCAAGAACCTGTCCATACGCATTCATAATACCATAAGAACTGCCTGCTCGATACCAAAATGATGAATCGAATATTAAAAGGTCTAATTCCATCAATAAGTAAATCAATACATACCAAAAACTTGCAATTACTCAGCAAAACACTTGGAGTATCACTACCATGCCTTTATTATTCCATATCAAAACAACATTACATTGGTTTCACCTCCTTTTCTGATTCATCTCGTAGAATAATGATTCTTTGCAACTATATCCTTAAATGCTTGATTTTGGCTCCTATATGAGCTCAACTTACACCCTAAAATTGGGATAAGATAAAACAACCTCCTAAACTCTCTCAGTTCGTTTTAAATCATATTACATCTCATAATAAATCACAAATGACCTTATTAGGCTTGGTAGCCACTAATTGGTCTCTTTAAATTTTATTATTATATAATACAAGCATAATTGAATTCAATTTTGACACATCCTCGCCTTACAATCACTCACACATATGGAACAAATCATGCTAACATAGTTTTAGAATGACCCTATGAATAATTATCTTGATGCTCCTACATCATAGAGGTTCCTTTTATATGCAAACATGTCTTGAAACACAACATACAACTTCAATTTTTCCCAACAGATGAACAACGAACAAATATCTTCACAAAGTCACTTGCACGTGACAAGTTCGAGTTGTTCAAAGAGTTCCTCTCCTCATCCCTTAAGGAAATGCAAAATTAAGGGCGGGAATGTTAATTAAAACATAGTTTACCTAGGTTAATTTAGCATAGATAATTTAATTATTAAATTGTGGTGACTTGTTATAGTTTGGTTATAAACCATATTTCGTTTGTATTTGGGAATAGTATTCCTGTATCAAACTTTTGTTATTATTTTTAATAGTGAGTTGTTTTGCTTCCCGTATGTATTTTGTTGCACCTGTGCAACATCTTGTTTGTCTGCATATGGTTGTTCAATATCTATAAATATTGCAGCCATCACTATTGTAAATGATTTGGTTGAATATCAATATATTGTGAGGTTTATGTCCCTCTTTTAGAATTAGTATATATATGAAGGTGAATTTTGTAAATTTCAATTTTATACTAATGACGATTTGAATTAAAATAATAAACTATTGATATAAATGCTTGGTGGACCAACCCCTAAAACTAACTTAAACATGGAAAATTTAGGCATTCTAGTCATAATCCCTACACCTAAAAATTCACCAAATGCAAATTAAAAATACCGAAATATTCTTGAATTAACAAATATTTTCCACTAAAATTTACACTGATTTAAATATGAAATATAGTATTATGCAAATCCATTTAAGTTAATTACCATAGTGTTAATGTATATATGTGTTTATTGATTATTGGTTCAAGCTAGGATTTTATCGGTGTATGTGCTTTGTGTTATTTGATCTTTGATTTGTTATTTTTATGCTTTATACAACTTTCCATATTTTTACTTTTAGTTATTCTTTACAACTCTTTTTTCTTTCTTAACGAACCCATTTTGTTCTTTGTTCTTTCTTGTTTGGCCATGTTTATATGTTTCACATATGTCTCTCTCCTCCCTTATTTCATCAAATTTGGTCATGTGAAAGTGTGTAGGACCCAAAATTCAAATAAGGGTTTAAATACTCTAAAAGAAGTTTGAAAGCAATTAAATTTAGATAAATACATAAATATAGGGGTGAGGCTTGAATCCTTATGATTGCATGTAATTAGATTAAACATGTGAACACCAAAGTGTAATGAAAATATTAGGGTTTATTATAATTAAAATTGTTGTGTAATGGAAATGGACACTCTTTATGGACAATTTTTTTGATGAGTTCCCTCAAGGCATAGGACCTTTCTCTATTGAGGAAAATATCTAGAGACATATGGCTCGATCCTAATCTACTCTAATGCCTACCACTATGTTGACAATTTTGGAGAAAAAGTAGGAAGAGAAAACATGAAAACAAAATTGTTTCTTTAGTAATTCCACCGAGAAGAACAAGGACACTCTCTTTATGTCATTTTAAATATAGTGCATTAAAACCCTATAAATATAATCCACACACAATATGTAATGTCCCTAAATGGGACTCTTCAAACCCAAAGAGGATTCTAGAAAACCCAACACTCAAGTGCAAATTAATAAAAGATAACTCGAAATTATTATTGTAGATCTAGATTTTCTAAGGACAATGTGACTAGGGTTATTAGAAAAAAAACCACACCAAACAATAGTAAAATGAGTGTCTCTTTACATCCAATACAACATGCAGAGATTTATACGACTAAATCAACCCTAAACAGGTGATGTAAGAGACCATACAAGCTTAGTTTGACTGTTGCAAATGATTACCAGAAATGGAGATTGTGTTTAAGGATGAAATCCACACCAAAAAATAGCCAATATTATATATTATTTCCATAAAATGATTTTATAATGTTAACAGTCCAAAATGGAAGAAAACTAATTTTTTAGAGTATATTTAGACTGGAATTCAAGTCAGAAATCTGTAGACATTGAGGTCTGAAATATACCTTTTTAAAGCCCTCCAATTTTTTTGAAATGATTTATTTGGATTTCCAAAAATGCAAGATGATGGATGATCAATAAGTACATATCCAAATGTCTCCAAAACAACTCCAAAATAACTCAAAGATGGGTCACTATAACTCTATAACATGTAATTACAATTGGTGCAAAATAGTTCTTCAATCCCTTATTGAAAAAGCTCAACAACAATCATTTGTTGGAAATATCTTTGAAATCCCCTTCCAAGCACAATAGAATTTCCCTTGTGGAAATCCCTCACATTATGTAAGAGGGTTTTCTTCCTCTAAAGTATTTTTATACAAAAGCACCAGGCTTAAGATAAATTCAGAAATTTGAAGAACGAGTATATATTTTCCTCTTCTAAGTCGACCTCTCCTTTATAAAGGAAAAATGACCCAAAGGAGACCTATTTCTTATCCAATCAGCTGCAATGATATTCTTTATGGACGGTTCATTCTCTATGTCAAGTCACATTTTTCATAGGGGATGTACAAAATTAATATGGTTTCTAAACTTCATTATTCTTCCTTAAGGCAAGTCGCCAATACCCCCTAGGAAGAAAAAAAATATAATTAACCCCTTTTACAATGATATTTGCCCCTCAAGGCAAGTCACATTTACCATAGGGATTACCATTTATTTCCATTAAGCCAAATAAATTAATTATAAGTGCTTAATAATTTTATTTTATTTTCTTTTAGGCACTTTATAATAATTTATTGTGACTTAAGTCACCCTTGTGCACACCCTTTGGCCGTCGGGTAGACAAAAATGGCCAAAGGTCTTCGATAATATTATTCAAGAAAGAGGGACATTTCAGTCCTCCCTTCCCAAAATTGCTTGCCCATGGGCAATTCTGAATTCCTTTGTCTAAGTGCCATGCACAATAGAAAAAATCTATTGAAGTGCCTCATGATCCTAGCACCTGTATCTGTTAGATGAGACAAATCTTGCCACCAATTACTCTTGACAAAGTGCTCATAAAAACATGGAAGTTTCCAAGGCATTTCATAAGATAAATTATAGATTTTATCATCTAAATCAACACTCTTATTAAAAGAAATCTGAATATGTTGCACAAAGTATATTAAATTGCTTTTATCATACCTTAGGACGTCTCCATGGTTCATAAAAGACTGATTTTCTTCAAAGTCCAACTACTTCCTGTTACATTCTTTTCTTCTTCAATCAAACCTTGTGAAATCTGCCCCACTTTAACTATTCTAATCATACTATGGGCTTCCATATTTGGAGGAACTCCTTTCCTTATGCCTTGCAAAACAATTTTCTTGTCTTGCACCTTGAATTTCAGCTTCATGGTTTGATAATTTTGATGAAAATCACCCAAGGATTGGAGCCATTGAACACCAAGAACTAAATCCAACCCACCAATGCTAACAATATAAAATTCATCACATACCTCATGTCCCTTCATGGTGAATCAAAGTTGGGAAATCTTCTTGGTACATGTGATTGTATGCCCATCCGCCATAATCACATCAAATCCTTGGAATTCTTCTTCTTGTAGACCCAATCTAGCAACCAAACCTTCATCAATGAAGTTGTGTGTTGCTCCACCATCAATCAAAATAGTGATCTTTTGCCCAAGAAGATCACCTCTCACATGGAATGCATAAAAACTAGGCAAAATAGTCGGTCTTGCTACTAAGGTAACACCTGTGTCAACCACCTCATCATTGTTTTCTTTATCTTTTGGATTAGCATTATCTTCATCCTCTTCCTCATCAATAACTTCAATATAATGAATGGAGCCATTACCTTTTCAACGATGATTGGGTATCCATGGTTCTTTGCAATCATAACACAATCTCTTCCTCCTTAGCTCATTCCTTGCCTCTATTTTAGCCTTGTTTTTCTCCCACTCTTGTGCTCTAGTTGGTTGCCCACTAACTACTGATCCTTGCCTATCATTTTGAGGTGTTATAGGTTTCTTACATGTGCTCTTTTTCTTCCTTGAAAGTGGTGTTCATTGCTGCCCAAACTACATATTTTTCCTTTTTGGCATAGAGAACTCCAAGTCAAGTGATTTCTTAATGGCACCTTGAACAGATGGAGGATTAAAGGCTTTGACAAGTCCCTTTAATGACTCTCCTAAACCTTATATAAACAAAAACAAATCCTTCTTTCACTAGCATTAGGAACCATTAGTGAAAATCTTTGAAAATTAGAAATATACTTATCTAAAATGCCATCCTATTTGAGTTGGGAAAGCTCCCTGAAATACGAGTTAGGATCCATTCGGTTAAACCTCTTTATCAAGAATCTACTGAATTCTTCAAGGAGGTAATAGAGACATGTCCTTAAGTGATGATGTCATGATACCACCACTCATGTGCCACACCATCCAAATATAATGTTACAAACTTAAGTTCTTCATCTTCATGCATAAGATTTAAAGAAAGATAGGTAACTAATTTGTGCAACCAAGATCTAGTAGAGAACTTATTTGTACCATCAAATGAAGGGAGAGTTACCTTACCCAACCTTTTTGAATGTCTCTCCTTGGTGTCTCTTGACGAGCTCTTTTGTTTCTTCATGCACCCTTACTATTATTCAACTGGAAGAAGTCTCTAAAGGGTAGCATATCTCTAACTTAAAGGATAAGTTACATGTACTCATCACCATATGTTTCTACATACTCAACATCATTTTGTGCTACTTCTTCAATTGGTTCCTCTATTTGTATAAATTTAATGAAAGGAATGATAAGAATATTGTTCCAAGCCGTGATCTCAGATGATAATAGCACACCACATTAGATTTGCAAAACAGAAGAGCTAAAATACCATATATGGAAATCCATCATAATCCATAATGCTCAATACATTACAATAGAATGATTTTAATTATTCAATAAGAAAGATGTACATATAGGAGGAGGGAAGTGAAACTACTACCTAAATCAGTGGTGAAGAACTCCCACTAACTGATACTGGTAGTTAAGTTAACTCCAAAAGACTAGTAAGCTAACTTCACATAACTGAGAAGCTAACTCAACACAACTAGTAAGCTAACTCCACACAACTAGTACACCTAAGCAAGCTAACCCAACAAGTTTAAGGCTAACACAAGTGTAAGAATTATCCTAATAAATAAATAAAAGGATAAATAATAACCTACACTAACTTTTAACTCGAAAATTTGTGAAGTAGGCTTGGGATAAGTCATTCAATTTGTGTATCTACAAAACATTATAAACATGAATGCCCAGACTTGTTGCAATGCTCATGGTGTGGGAAGAAGCATAAGTACGAAGAGTGCCCAGATTTGTATAGTCACATGGTTTTAAATTAGAAGAAGCAGAATAAGGGTGCGTGTATGGTGAGTGTGAAGTGCACTGATCCATTGTACATCCCTAAGGTGATGTCTGATATAGAGTTGGAGCTTGTTTTGGTAACTACTCGCGTTGAAGTTGCATGCGCGAAGGAAATGCCAAGGCAGAGGCCTACTATTACAAAAGAGGAGCTGTATGGGAAGTAACCTGATCCTATCTACCAAAAAAAGGTGAATCAAGAGAGTATGGAGGTGATTAGGAATCTATAGGGAGATAATCAGTGTTTGAAGGAGCAGTCGTAGAATTTGGAGCAAGCGAAGAATGCCAAAACTCCTCATAGGGACGTAGATGATATCAAGGAGGTCTATAAGATGTTGCACCAGGAGAACATCATTACCCCGATAAGAGAATGGTTGAGAGAAAATTACCGCACGCTAGAGATGAGCGTGACAGAAGATCCTACATGCTAACTTACCCCTCATAGACTATATTATGACAAGGAGAGCACACTAAATTTGGTAGTGGATGTATGACTCTTGAGTAATATTTTTATTGATACATGTGCAGAAGTTAATGTCCTCACCCTAGATACATGGAAGTAGATGGGGAGACCACCATTATAGCCATCTTCAAATGTGTTGTATATGGTAAATAGGACTAAGGCCACTCCCCTTGGAGTTTTGAAGAATGCTTTCATAATTATCAGGAGTCAAGTTCACTGGGGATTTTGAAGTCTTGGCACTTGCCGAGGTAGATAGGTTCTCAACGTTACTTGGGCAACTTTGGTGCTATGCAAACAATGTTGACCTTTGTTTCAATAAATTCTACATATGTTTTGAGAACAAGGAGGAGCGCATGATCATTCCACTAACTAATGGAGGGTCTACGCCTTATGTGGAACCATTTGGTGCGAGAAGACTTAAAAAGATTGTGTGTGCATCATTAGGGACTCGAGTTCATTCACCATCAAAGGAAGGGGTCATTCGGTGGGATGATGCACCATCTATCGCTGGTACAATCATTGTTTCTTGTGACAATTGGGCATGTGGTACATATGAGTTGATTGGGAGAGATATGAAAGGTAATGTGACCCAAGTAGTCAAGGTGCATTTAATCACGGAACTTGGGAGGAAGGTAGTTACCAAGCTATACTGGCGAAGGTAACCCTGATACCTTTTATACATGATGGAGGTACATTGGACCTATGAGATAAAATGGAGGAATATGCTTGTTTATACCTTGCGTAGGACAATTGCGTGTTCATGGATGACACATCATGATAATATTATGGAGTGGCACGAGGTAAGGGTCATGTTCTCCATTAGATTTCTGAGAAGTAATGCACCTACTAGGATACATGACTATGATGGGAAGGGGTCGCCTCGTACCATGTTTAGGAGTGTGAGAGGACCTAGAGGGAAGGCCTGAAAGCCTTACCCCCTTCCTTGTGGGTGCACAAGTTCTATTCCACCTTGCAGGGTTGTGCGTGTGCATGGTATGTTTATTCAAAGTTGTGGAGACAAACAAGAAATTGGCAAGAGTTAACAACGGGTATTATTTAGACCTTTGAGTACTTATCTTCTAAACCATCAGTAAATGAGGCCTTGCAAGTGATCAAGTGCCTTACATTGGGAGATAGTGCTAAGGTGGAGGACATTGTATTAGAATTGTTGGGAGAACCTAATATGGGGGCACACCTTGAAGAAGAGGAACCAGATGAAGTGCAGTTTGAGTGCGCCTACCTAGAGAAGGAAAAAGGAAAATTGGTATACATGATTAATGATGAGGAAGTGGAGAACTTAGATGTTGATCATACAAAAGGTATGCGTAAATTCTTAGACAAGTGCATATGAGAAGGCACGCGCCTACCATGAGCCATTAAAAATGAAGAAGGTTAACATTGGTATAGAGGAGGAACCAAAAGAGGCCATTATTAGGGATTACTAGATAAATCAGAAAGTGTCAAAGATTATTGAGCTATTGCACAATTTCTAGGACTTGTTCAAGTGTGGGTACCATGAGTTGAAGGGGGTTCATCACTCTCTAGGAGAGATGCGGATAAAATTGAAGGAAGGGGCATGACTAGTCAAGAAGAGGCCTTATAGAATGAACCTGAATCTACACGTGAAGGTTAAGGAGGAGATTGATAAGATGATAACATATGGTATTATAGAAGCCATTAAGAACTCGAGTGGGTTAGACCCATGGTAATCAACATCAAAAAGGATGGGAGAATACAGATTTATGTTGAATATAGAGACTTAAATTTTTTGTGTGCTATCAATCCTTTCCCTACCACGTTCACTAAGGAGATCTCGGAAGGAGTAGTAGAGAGAGATATATTCATTTACATATGGGTTTTCGGGATATCACCAGGTTTGAATTGCCAAGGAAGACCAAGAAAAGACAACTTTCACCACTAAATGGGGAAGTTTTGCGTATATAATTATGCCTTTTGGATTGAAGAACGCATTCGATGTGTTTTCACGCATTGTGGTTAAGACATTTCAGAATTCATTCATAAATTTCTCCAAGTCTACCTGGATGACTAGATGGTTTATGGATTAGTAAAGGATCATTGTGACAACCTGAGGCTAATGTTTGAGAGGTGTAGGCAGTTGAGCATCTCTCTGAATATTAAGAAATGTATCTTCGCCACTCCTTTTGGCATGTTACTTGGTCATATCATCTGCAAGGAGGGTCTATTGGTGGATCCTGCAAAAATTGTTGTAATTTTGGGGTTGGAGGAACCCACTAATCAGAGTGTAGTGTGTGGATTTCTAGGGCATACAGGATACTATAGGAAGTTCATCAAGGATATGCTAGAATTACCACACCATTAGAGGAGTTGTTAAAGCATAAAGGAAAATTCCATTGGGGTGAGGTGCAATAGGTGGCATTTGATACACTAAAGGACAGACTCACTATTGTGCCCATCTTGTGCTTTCCCTCTTGGGATAGGCCCTTTCATGTACACGTGGATGCATCAAGGATGACAATTGGAGCGGTCTTATCACAACCTAGAGAAGGATTTTTGACCATCCCTTATGTTTTTATAACATGAAGCTAACTCCAGTAGAACAAAATTGTACTACCACGGAGCACAAAGCATTGTCAATAATCTACGCTACTGGACAAACTTTAAAGTAGTTCTTTGGAAATGCCTTTTATTTTCTACATAGACCATATGGCCTTGAAATATTTGGTGAACAAGCCCATCTTGCAAGGGTGCATATGCCATTGGGTATTATTGTTTCAGGAATTTGAATTTACAGTTGTGGTGAAACCAGGGAAAAGTAACTTAGGACTTGATCATTTTTTAGGGTTAATTCAAGAGAGGACACACGAAGCATTGAAGACATAATGGCATATGCTCAATTATTCAGGATATAGTGCACACCCTCTGATTTGGAGGAAATTTCCATCTTTTTATGAATGGGTGTGGCACCCAAAGTAATGAGGAGCTTAAAGAAGAAACAAATTTTCATTCATGTCACACCCTACCTAATGATTAGTGGAGACTTGCATAAACTAGGTCAGGATGAAGTTTTCATATTTGGTGTGTACTTGAACATGATCACAAAACTATTATGGAGGATGCTCATGGTGGTATTTCAGGTGGACATTATCTTTGGGAGAGCCACCAAGTGCAAGGTTCTAATGGCTACTTTATGGTGGGAGACCTTATATAAGGATTGCATGGAGTATGCCAAAGGTAATCATTGTCAATGCCTTGGGAAGCCTGGGCATCATGATGAAATGTCATTAAGGCCTATCACCATTGCAGATCCATTTGAGAAATGGGAGATTTACTTTGTAGGCCCTATTTCCCTAGCCATGCGAAGGACGGGTTCACATTACATCATCACTTGCACAGACTATCTTACATGGTGGGTAGAAGTGGCACCTACGAAGGATTACATTGCAGCCATTGTAGCTAGGTTCTTATGGGAGAATATAATCAATGGTATGGATGCCCACTAATTTTAACAAGTGATAGGGGTACTCATTTCCTCAATGAGATAGTTAGAATCTTGTTGGCATAATTCATGGTGGCCCATCACAAAACTACCCCTTACCACCCACAAGCTAATGGGACAACGAAATCCTTTAACAAAAATTTGAGTCACACGTTGACCAAGATTTGTGATGTTGGGAGATAGGATTGGGATGAAAAATTCTCTATCGTGTTATGGTCATATCAAACAACCTACAAAAGGTTAAACAAAGAAACACCCTTTCAACTGGTGTTTGGCATGGAGGTTATATTACCTATTGAGTTCATGTTACCCTCCCTACATATTGCATGCATAGGAGGTTTGGATGATGAACAAGCACTTGAGGAACGTATTGACAAGTTGATGCAGCTAGACGAGAGATGTGTCATTGTACGATGGAGTCAAAGAATGGAAAAGGCCAGGCAGAAGGTGTGTCATGATAGGCACATCAAAAATAAGAAGTTGGAAGTTGGGAAGATGGTTCTCTTATATGACTTGAAGTTTCTGTGCCATCCTAGGAAGTTTAAAGTACACTGGTTGGGACCCTATAATATCACTTATATACTTGATTCAAGGCGCTTGATATTTACAAGTGCTAGATGGCACAAGGTTGTCTTATTTATTTCATGGGAGTAGGTTGAAGCCCTACTATAAATAATCCTTCGAGGTGTTTGTAAATAAGGTAGTATTGCCAGTTAGCATAGGATTTCCCTTAATGCATTTTATTTTTATGTGTTTCCTTTCATTGTCATTTTTCTTGTCCTTCTTGTTCTGTGTTTTATGCGTGTTGGCAAGCTTGTAGCTAAATACATTTGAAGTAATTTCATGCGCAGAGGACCACACATAATTTTTTGTGGCATGGATCGCGTCTACATTTGAAAAACATTAGCTTATTTCTAAGGAAGAAGAATTATTTGTGAAGAGGTGTTCAAATGTGTGCTTGTGTAGTGAAGAAGGTGTTTGAATTTGTGTTATAATAAAGGTGTCTCGGTGAAAAAGATGAGTTGATTATAGACCATGCAAAAGAGAAGCAATGATTGCTTAGTGTGATGTGAGGTAGGTGGCAGTATAAGGGACTACTTAGTGAACAATGTAGAGGTTAAGTACTTTGGCACGGTGAGGCGCGCAAAGGAGGTCTATAGTAGTGAAGAAGTGTTGGCGTGCCGAAGGTTATGACTACAAAGGTGCATGAAGGGATGTCACAAAAGTTGACTTAAGTTATAAAAGCACTTTATTAAAAAGTGACTTTAAAAACGTATGGGTCAAGGACATTGAGGTTATGAAAAAGTATAAATAGAGGGTAAAGGTATTCATTTTGACTACTTTTCCTTAGAAAACTTTTGTGCTCCCGAGCTTGAAGTGTGACAAGGGTTTTGAGAAGAGTGAGGTACTTGTCACGAACTAGTAAAGTTGTGCGAGTTGTGGCATGATCTTGCAGTTTAGCAAGAGGGGAAGAAGACAATAGAGCAGGAAGGGGTTGCGTGAGAGAGAAGCATGGAATTCATCAAGTTTGGGTAGATGAAGGAAAATTTGGAAGCACCTAGGGCACAAAGGAATGAGAGAGAAAAAAAGAGATGACACCAAAGAAGGGTAGGAATAAGAAACTAGTGGTGGAAAAGGAAGAACCCATTGAAGTTTATTCAGAAATGTAGTACCCTCCAGGGGTTATTAAGGTAGAGAAGTGGAGTTCAAAGTTATATAGATGCAAAATCAGTGAGTTCAACCATAGAACCACTAACCATGACAAATTGATGCAGAAGGATTTGTACAAGGAGATCCCAAGGTTAAACAAAAAGGAAACCCTAAGGTCGACAATTTAGTGATGAAGGAGTTGCAGAAAATTGGGGTTTTACAAATTTGGGAGCTACCATTTTTGTTAAATCCGCACCGCTCTTCAAATGGTCAATGTCGTGAGTGCATGAAAACTTCTTCTACTTTATAGGGAGGAGGATGAGACTCAAGATAAATTTAATCCATATAGTAATGGGCCTGTGAAATGCTGGTGAAGATATGGCCCTCAATTTGGGTGCCACTGTGAAAGTGGAAGAATTGGTAAAAAAATTGAACTATGAGAAGTGGGAAGGGCTCATGTTTTTGCAAATCTTTCAGACCTGACATTGAGAGTCACCTCCCTACTCATTAGTTGCAAATTGGGAGCATCATAGAGATGGATGGACATTAACAAAATGTTTTTGTACGTTGCCTACAAATTTTCTAAGTGGTCACACTACAATTTTTCACAATTTATTACGGATAGTATCACTAAGGAGGTGCGAGTGTAGAATGACTTAGGAGAAAAAATAACTTGGGGTCCATACTGTTATTGATTGTATTATGGGAAATTGGTTTCCCATCCTGGACCGGGAAGGGAACATGTTGGTTTACCCACAAGTGCACTGTCTCGTCTTTGTCTGATTCGAGTAATTCACTTGTGATGGGTCCATCTCGAACATCAATAAAGTGCAGATGAACAATTGGTATGGGAGGATGCGTGGAGCTTTTGAAAATGAATGGCATATCCTACATGAGCTACCATAGATTGTTAGGGACTAGGTGTAGTTCGTTGTTACAAAACACTTCTTTTTTACACGGTTCATGATGGCCAAAGGAAAATTAGGGCCGTGGTTAAAACTTCCATTTACATTCAGTGCTAAATAAATGAAGTGCGCCATCAACCGGTTGAAGGATGTGCAATAATTGAACTTCAACGTGGATAAGGTGGATTCTAATGTGCACACCCTACACGTGACCTACAGATATAACTCAAGGCCAACATATGTGGAGACCTTGGAGTCTAAATTTTGGATCTCGCACCTCAAAGTCAATGTTACCATCAAAGGCTACATCCACCAAGTATTTGTGTAGTTGTACCCCAAGATGCAAGGAGGATTTGAAGTGGAGATTAGAGATGCCACCTTCCCAAGGCCATGTGAAGCACCAATCCCACTAATAAAAGTGGTTCAGGAAGATGAAGAAGTGGTTATGGAAGAAGAAGAGGGTGAAGGGAAGTTAGACACTTCCCAAAAAATAAAATACTATACATTTTGAGGTAGTAGTGGGGGCACAAGTACATCACAGCTAAGCAGCACTGAGGACTCGCAAGTAGAGCATGAGGTAGGTGAGTTTCTTGAAGGAGAGGAGACAGAGTAGAAGAAACAAAAGATACATGAGGGTACTAGTTCGACAACATAAATAGGCTCGAAAGAAGATACCAAAACCTTTAGGGAGGAACTCAAGGCTGAGCTCGAGGAAGAAGAGAAGAGAAGGGCAAAGGTAGACACCAAGGTGGTGGTTGATGCATGTACCAAGGAGAAGGGTCACTCTATGGAAGAGATTGAGGGGAGTCCAATGTGATGGTCTTCTCTTACACAACCCACCAAACTAGAGGAAGAAAATAAAGGAGACTCCTTTTTCATAAAGGAGGATAAAGGAATAATTCTAGGGTCAAGGAAACAATGAACAAAGTGTAAGGATATGAGAAAGAAGTGGACACCTATGTCCCCAGATATGGACTTCGTGGATGATCCCATGAATGTGTTACACACAATATTTCAGGGTACCCTCCCATGGAGAAGCTACATGTGTGGGATATTTTGGATTAGAGTGGGGGTGCGACGAGAAAAAGGAAGATGATAAGCTGGAACCTGCATTACCATGCAGAGGAACTTGAGTTCGAGGTCAACGATCACGCGATCGAGACCATTCATCTAAAGAAGAAGGAAGGAGATACATATAAGGTGGTAGACCCAAACCACCTCACCGATGAGTAGGCATGCAACGTGCTGCAAAATATGTCTTCAGAGGTGGTAAGACATAGCTTAGACGCAAGGGAAACCATTTGAACCTTGGTCATGGATAAGAAAGGGAAGGAGAAGGAAATAGAGAGATTGTGCCAAGGGTTAAAAGGAGAGCAGACGTGAACTAAGGAGGCATATGGAGCACCCTGGTTAAGAATATTTTGGGGCAATGTATAACGCTGGTAAGCCAGACCAAGACAGACTACGGTGATGAAATGGAATATCTAGAGGACCTTTTGGGGATGTTGCTAGTCAACATCAAGGATGGTGTGAGGCCTACCACTGAATATCTTGCTAAGGAGAAAGAAAATAATAAGTTTGTTGTAGATCACTGAGTTGGAGGACTTGCTATTCCAACTCAAAGAGGAAGAGATACTAGTAGATAGGGGTTTCAACAACTACCGGAAGTGCGAGCTTATCATTGATGCATAGGTAGTAAAAGAGGATGTAACCCTAAACGCCTTGCAAAACAAGGTCCCTACTAATAAGTATGAGTGAACACAATTGATGGTGGACACCACAGTGAAGAAGGATAAAATAAAGACCAAGCGCAATAAGTTAGAGTTCCGAGTTAGTGAACTCGGGACTCTATTACCAAACAGATGGATCTGTTTGAGATTCTTAGCGCATGCTGGTGGTGACAATTCAGGAGTTGAAGGGGAAGGTGGAATAAATCACATCGGATCAAGTACCTGGTATAACAGGATAAGTTTCAAGGAAAGAATTAACAGAGCTAGAGGAATAAAAGAAGTTGAAAGGGGAAATAGATGCCAAGTTCCTTGAGTTTCTCCAGTTGGTTTTGTAGGCGGTAATAGTGTAATTCCTTTTTTCCTTAACATATATTTGGCCAATGAAGTTTTTTTGAAGCATGAAGGATTTCTGTGGGAGGAAATCTCGTTAGTGTTGGGTGATGTTGAGCCGCTAAAATGACCAAGTAACCGAGGTGTGAAGGGTTGTGGCATGCGAAGAAAGGGCGCGAAGGAATGCATGGAAGTAAATTTAAGGTATGAGTGAAGGCTCATGCTCAGGCATGGTGGATTTGGGACTTAGTCAATTTTTTAAGAATGGGTAAAGCCATGATAAAGGAACAGACAGAAAGGTGACTAAATTTAGCTTGGATAAAGGTAAAATATGAGAGACTTGCATCTCAAGGAAAGGATATTCCAAGGAATTCTTATGGTTATCATAAAAGGATAAGGAGTTGAGTTAGTCATGGTTTAACTTTGGAACCCGCATTCAAGATACTCGAGTATGGAAAGACATTATGACAATTGGCATGTCTTGGATAATGATGAAGCGGTTAGAGGGGATTCCTTCTAGTTCTTTTTTATGTATTTTTTTGCATGGCAATCGAGATAGGATGTATGTGCATATGGAGAGTGAGAGCTAAGGGGAGCATGGGTGTAATCTCTATAATGAAGCTATTATAGAGAATATATGGGGACTATGTTGTTGTATTATCTCCATTCATGGATTCTTTAATGTATTTGGCTACTGTAATGTTGATGAATCAATACAATGGGTTGTTCTAAACATCTGAGTCATGGATCTTGATATGTATATTTTCTTTTATGATTGTGGATCCAAACCCTTATGTTCTTGATGATGCTCATGGTTCAAATATGTTTTCTTTCTGTGATCACAATGTTTCCCTTCTTATTATGGTGCATCTGTATGTGGGTCTCGAGTTCCTTTGTATCTGTTATATAATGCATGTATCTATGTCTCATGTGAATTAATTGTCCATTAATGGTTAAAATTCTTGCAAAGCTCACATAAAGGAGGTGCTCAACAACTATGCACACCTCGGGTGATCGCCCGACACTAGGTGATAGGCTGACACACTTGGGATTTTAAGGGGTTGGGGGTAAAGGAGACTACAATCATAGAGTGCTAGTAGACTGAGGAACAAATTTACCATAGTGTCAAAAACCATTTTCCACCATGGTACTTTCCCAAAGCACCACCTACGTGGCTTTCACCTTAGGACATTTTTTTTAATATAATGTGGAGCATTAAGCACTTAAGCATAGAAGCAATGAAGATGCATGATACTCATGGGCTCATTCAACTTGTATCTTTCTAGAGTAACAAGCTTATAAGCATCTAAACTAAATTTAGCTATGATGACATATGGTCGAGCCAGTTTGGTTCAAACTTTCCCTTCTTTTCTCGATCGGCGTTAGTGTTGCGTTGTTTTTCCTTGAGGACTAGGTCAACTATTTCAAACTCACGATCATTTACACACTTACTATAATGACGATGAAGGATGTTTTAATAGGCTTTGAGGTGGTCTAGGGCTTGGAGGTGTTTCTCATCAAGGAGCTTGAGTTCTTAAAGGCAATGGACGTGGTAGTCTTCATCATCAATGAGGTGTTGGAGGGAAATGCGTAGGGATGGGATTTCAATCTCGATGGGTAAAATTTCTTGATGCCAAAGATGAGGGAGTATGGATTGGCACCGGTGGGAGTGCGTATGGAGGTGCGATATGCCCACAAGGTAGGACATATTTGTGTATGTCAATCGTGTCTTTCTTGATTCGCTTATTTACCAAAATGTTTTTAGCATCTTATTAGATGCTTCTTATTGGTCATTGCCTTGTGGATGATAGGGAGTAGAAAATTTAAGCTTGATATGGAATTGGTCACAAAGTTCATGGACGTCTTGATTTTTGAAGTATTTTCATTTCATGATAAGTGTGGATGGAATACAATAGTGGAAAATGATGTGGTTAAGAATAAATATCGATATTTGTTTTTCAAAGGTGATGTAGGTGAGCGGCATGGCTTGACCCACTTAGTGAAGTATTATGTTGGAAATTATAATGAATTTGTGACCATGAGAAGAAGTGGGATTCAATTTTCCCATGGATTGAGACCCCAAGTGGAAAAGGGCCAAGGGGCAATGATGGTTTGTAAGGCTTGTGATGGTGCGTGGATGAGGTCATCATGTTTTTGGCAAGGTACACACTATGTGACATATGAGCATGCATCTTTTACCATGTTGGGACAATAAATAACTAGTACGTAGAAGTTTTTGGCTAGGGCCATCTAACTAGTGTGAGCACCGTAAATTCCCACGTGAACTTCCTGAAGTGTTGATTCGGCCTCTTGGGAATTTAGGCATCGTAATAATGTTCCGTCAAATCTTCTATGATATAAGGTATCTCCTAAGATAGTGAAATGGTAAATGCATTAGATGAAGGATTTCGATGGTTATGAGGAGATTTGGTGGGAGGGTATGATCATGGAGATAGGTGTAGATTTTGTGGTACAAGGGGAATTGGGACCAAAAATCTCACAAACCATCTCAGACTCATGAATATCGTAGGATGGGAGCATGATTTTCTCAACCAAAAATTTGTGAATTAGATGTAGTTGAGGGTATGTCTAGAGAGGGACGCGATGGTAGCCATAACAACCGTTGATTTTTTCTTGTATGAGGAACTTGTTCAAATGAATATGTTGAAAATAAGCCTTAAAAGCATCGACCATTATTTTATAAGGGATTAATTTATCATATTTGGTGACATATTCATCATTAACTTATTTAATGATTAATTTTGAATCACAAAGATATTGATATGATTAATATTCCATTAAATGGCCATTTTGGGACCGGTAATGAATGCTTCATATTCAACTATATTATTGGTACAAGGGAAAGTAAGCTAGAAATATTTAGGAATTAAGTCGCCTTGAGGAGTGATAAATAGGATACTTGTGCTGAGCCATGATGTGTGAAAGATCCATCAAAGTATAATGTCCACATATTTGACTCTATGATCTTACATATGGATTCAATTTGAGAACAAAGTGGTGAGAAAAATCGAAATGGAGCTTCTCGCCAACCGATCAGCTAGAACTTATTCTTTAATAGATTTGATTAACATATTCAATGTCAAACTCACTGAGAAGCATGATCCATTTAGCCATTCATCCTGTGAAAGCTGATTTAGAAAGTAGATATTTGAGTGGATCAACTTTTAGCTATGAGCTTAACAATATTATTGAGCATGTAATGTCATAGCTTTTGAGAAGTCAAAGACTACAACAAGACACACTTTTTCCATAGGAGTGTAGTTGAGCTCATACACAATTAATGTTTGGCTTAAATAATAGATGGCATGTTCCTTTCCATGGATATCATGTTGTGCTAGGAGATCTCCCAAGGCGTGTTGTGTAGCTGATATATAAAGAAGAAGAGGCACTCCTAGCATAGATATACCAAAACAAGAGGATGCATATGATATTCCTTAGTTTAAAAAAAGATTCTTTGAATTCTTTGTTCCAATGAAACTTTGTTCCCTTTTTAAGAAGATGATGGAATGGATGGCATTTATCTACTAGTTGTGAGATAAATCTTCTAATGGCTTGAATCTTTCCCTGTAGGCTTCGTAGTTTTTGAGATTTTAGGTGGAGGCATTTCAACTACAACTTTGAATTTATCTGGATCAATTTCAATTCCATGTCTAGAGACAATAAAGCCTAGGATCTTTCCAGATGTGACGCCAAAAACACATTTCTTGGGATTAGATGGACTTTATATTCTCGAGTCATTCAAAAATTTGACAAAGAACCATAGGATGTTCCTCACGAGTTTTAGATTTTCCTAGAATGTCGTCGATTGACATAGTCTTTAACTATATCATGCATCATATCATGAAAAATATAGTCATGCACGTTGGTAGGTGGCTCCAGCATGTTCTTAGTCAAAGGGCATGACTTGATAGAAAAATGTGCCCCAAGGTGTAGTAAAAGTTGTCTTATGTTGATCTTCTTCAAAAATTTTGATCTTATTATAGCCAAAGAAACCATCCATGAGAGACAACATCTCATGCCCAACTAGTAGAGTCGAAAATCATATCAATATTTGGAGTGGGAAATCATCTTTTGGGAAAGCTTTATTGATGTTCGGAAGTAAAGTGCGGAGACTGAATGCCCTTTTTTTTTCTTTCTATTGGGACAATATTAGAGATCCATTTAGAATAATCAATGGGTGGATGAAACCGACATCAAACAACCTCTGTAATTCTTCCTTGACAAGCAACATGACTTTTGGATGAATTTTTGGAGCTTTTTTTTGACCTGGGTTTGCATCTTTACACGTACTACAAGATTGTGGACCACGAGAGAAGGATCCAAGACTAGGCATATCCACATAAGACCATGCGAATATGTTTGAAAATTATTTTAGGAGTGTGGTAAAGGTGGCTTGTTCCTCTATAGAAAAAGATGCCCCCAGTTTAAGAATCTTGGGTCTTCTTTCATGTCGATTTTGATGTCAATGGTTCCTCAATTAGTGATGAGAGCCATCTTGCAAGTTTTAGGAGCTAGAAGAAGTTGATCATAATTGGATCATTTTGGGATTTGAGGATTCTTGGAAGAATTAGAAGGGGATCTTCCTGTCAAGGTGACAAGAGAAGATTGGGATGAGGGATATTAGATTGGGATTGAGGGAGATGGGAAGCTCTTATGTTGCCCTTTGAAATAGGTGTCAGTGTTTAAACATATTTGAAAACCCTTTTTATGATCCCAGCAGGTATATTTTCACAAGTTCCCATGAACTCAAGAATTGCTTCATCATTTTGAAATGATTCAAGAGGGGCATGCTCTAATCATTGGTCCCATTGAATGAGTTGTGGATAGGTGAGGTGATGTTGATGGTGAAGAACAATGGTATCATGGAAAATATTAGTGGTGGTGAGGTCTTTGTATTGGCTATAGATGGAACTTGTGTCAATATTATCAATGGCCTCCTAGTTGTGTTGGAAGTATCACTAAGGTCATCACGAGATACTTTCACCAGGTGGTTAGTACCCAAGGCCATGACCATCAAGGTTGGGGATAACATCTAGGGGTTCAGGGATGCCTTGTTTGGTGAGGCCTAGTCCTCATCCGAATAACCCATATGAGCCATCATCCTTTTGGGAATCAAAGATATTCATTATTAGAGCAACAAGAGGGTATAGAGTCATCAATAAGCCATGTGGAATCAGATGGTTCAATGTACTCATCAACAAGACACCCAAAATGAATAAAAGTGGATGAGCCCAACACATATGTTTTCCATTTTTTTGGATAGATACTAGGCCTTCCGAGTTGTTTGGGTGATAATGGTAGTTGGTCAATGTTGAAGGTTTGATATTCTCCACACCCTGTCATCTTTAGTTTGAGTGGGAGTGGGTAAAAAAGGAGTGGATATGGATGGAGTAGGAAAAGGGGAGTGGATGATGATGATGTGTTATGTGATGTGGATGGAAGACTATCTGGTGAGATATATGAAGTGTGCAGGATGATGGATGGTGTGATGATGATATGTAGGTTCGGTGATAGGAAATAAGGTTCTGATAACTTTTGACTTCCAATGCTTGAAAATATTGGAAGGGTTGAGGGTCCGTGGATAGTAATTTTATACCAACATGTTCAAATTTGAGACATTGATGGAGTGTGGATGGTACAACATTCATCTCATGAATCCAGGGTCAACCAAGCAAGAGAGGTTATGTGGGAACTAGATATCTATAATGTGGATGAGGGTGGGAAGCATGACAGGCCCGATGTTGATAGGAAAATAGATGGTGCCAATTGATCTACACTCCGTATTGTCATATGCTTTAATAGTAATAATATCTTGTTTAAGATCTAAGTCATTGTATCCCAACCGATGGATGAGATTTAGGGTACAAAGATTGAGATTGATCCATTGTCAATTAGCACTCTTTTAATGTGAACATTGTTGATGTGGACTTTGATGTAGAGAGGAAGATTATGGGTAGGGCCGTGTGGTGGCAAGTCTTGTTGGGTGAAGGTGAGTGGGAGTGTTGGATAAGGATAGAGATGCAAAAAGGGCTTGAAATTGTGTAGGATCAATGTTGGTGGGATGATGTGTCTCTTGGAGGGCATGATATAAAATGTCCTTGTGGACAAATGAAGTCTTGAGAAGGTCCATGATGGATATTTGTGTGGGAGTCTTCTCAAGTTGTTTGATGATTATATTGTGCTTGTGGTGTTGGGTTAGAAGAGGATGGAGTAGCTCCTTGAACCACCACATGGCTCCTTCGGGTAGTGACAACACACTGAGGGTTTTACGAGGGACCCTTTATTTTAATGGTGGCTACTTGATGGGGAGAATGGTGGATATGGCCAACAAGTGATGTGTAAGGAGGGGGTACATGATGATAATTGATGTGGTTAGAATGATGAGTGGATGATTCGGGTTTACTTCATAGAATTTTGTTGACCTTGAGTTAGAAGCATTGTTCTGACCATGATTAGGAAGGGATTTTGATAGATCTCGAAGTTTTGATTTTGAGAAGAAGTGGAAGCATTGTCCTCTATTTCGATTTCACCTCTTGGTCAATAAGGTCTTGAATATAATTTTTAATTTTTCATACATGATGTGTGCATGACCATTGATTTTATGGAACTTGTAATATTCTTTTCCTTGAACCATGAAGGTTTGGGTAGGACTCATCTATGGGATGAGTTTGAGGAAAAACAACCATATTGGCAAAGTAATTAATTTATCAAGGATTGCCTCCATAGACTCACCAAGGGGGGTGTAGGTTCTTCATCTGGAATCTTGAGTGGACCGAGGTTGTCCTTTAGGGATGGATATGGTAGCTATTGTATGGACATGCTGGATATTTTTGGTATTTGTTACTCCATCGCCAACAACATTTTTATTCTTATTAAAGTATTTAGGTTTTTTTGATGTAGAAGGTTGATTGGATTGGTTATGATTATCATGGGAATATATCTTAATAAGGCCTTTTGCAATAAGGGATTTTCTCAATTTGCATTCCCTTCTCAATGATGTCATCAAATGTGTTTACGCAATGGACTTGTAAATGAAAGGCTAATTCTGATTGAGGTTAGAGACAAAAATGGTAACTAGTTGTTTTTTTAGGTATGGGCCATGGAATGCAAATGAAAGGGCTCACCATCATTGTAGGAATGATGAGAAGCTTTCACCATTGCATTGTTTGGTATTGCACAAGTCAATCATTGTGACATCATGTTCTACATTATAGGAAAAGTGTTTTACAAATTTTTCTGATAAGTCGGTGAATGTTGTAATAGAGCCTTTGGGTAATCGGAGGAACCATTCTAAAGCGGGACCACCTAGACTTCTAGAAAAGAGTCTTAGTAAAATAGGAGTCATCGTAGGCTACTTCTTGACACAACATATAGAACTCCTTAACATGTTCATGGGGATCTCCTTTTCCCTTGTATTTTTGAATTTGGGTGGTTCAAAATATGGTGGAAAAGGGACCCATAAGATATCGTGGTCAAAAGGATAGGGAAAAGTTCCTCAAATTTATATTGTCATCCCATGTGTGTCGAGTTACAACCCTTGAAGTGTTTCCTTCATAGATTTCACTTCTTGCTCCAAGGTTGGTTTTGGAGGATTGGGAGGTGGTGGATTGAAGTTGGGTGAGAGTGTTGGGATCCATGATCATTGGATGGTTGTGGACCAATTGAGAGGCTAAAGGCAATTTGGTTACTCATTTGTTGTAATTGGGATAATACGACTTCTTTGGATATGTTAGGGTTGTTCTCTCTCATCCCATCCATTATAACATGATGGTGATTCGGATTATGATAGTGTGTGGATGGTGGTCATTGGCCAATGTTATCATTTTCATCTTGGAGGAGACTTTGGAGTTGGTCATGGGTGTAATCAAAAGGAATTTTTTCCCCCATGTGATATAGCTGGAGTAAAAGGGCATCTTTATTTTTCTCAATGAAATGGTTAAGCATTTCTCTTCTTCTTCCCTCTATAAAGTAGGTACTTGAGTCATCATCACTACTAGTGTTGACCATGGTTTCCTCATCTTCTCCTCTAGGTCAATTTTCTTTGGCATTGGCATCATAATAATTGTGGTTGAATATATCATTTTCCATGTTGTGGTGATTGTTTTCTTCATCATTTCAGATTGGGATCGAGTTAAATTTCCTAGGTTCCATTAGACTTTGATGTTAATGAGATGTATTGATGAGATGAAGATGTTTGGAATAAATGAAGGATGTAGGATGAAAAAGTTATGATTCCTTGGTTAATCGACGTATAATCTCAATAATCTACTCTTGCTTATAGGACAGAAGAAATTTGAGGGAGAGAATAGAAGAAGGATTTGCCTCGTTAGTAGAGGGATTAGGATGTGCCTTGTTATAAGGGATTAGAAGAATAGGATAGATGATAAGGATATTTTTCTATTAGCAAGATGTTGATTAATAAGATTAGGTTAGTCGTATCAAAAAGGGATCGTGAATGGGATGATTGAGAGTGTTTGGATAGGTGTGTATGAGGATATAAGGTTATGAAAAAGTTTTTGATGAAAGAAGTATGTGATTGGGATAAGTTTTTTAGAGTCTTATAGGCCTAGGTTAGTTTTTAAGATGCCAATAGGAAACTTAAGTAATTTAAAATGGTACGACTTATGTGGTGTAAGATGAAGGATAATTTTGTGTGGAAGATGGAAGAGGGTGTTTATGTCGTATTATTAATGAGATGGATTATTATTTATGTGTTTTTTCTTGAAAGGTAAATAGTATGGGATGGATATTATGAAATTTATTTAATAGGATGGAAATGTTGGTTTTATTTTTGGATTTTTGTGGTAATGTGGAAAGTGAAAATAAAGGTTTTTATGTAGTGATAGTGTATGTTTAAAGTTTATTATGGAAAAATTTGGTTTATTATTTACAAAGGATGTGTATAATGGCAAGGGGATAATGTATGGTTAAAATTTATGTATTAGGTGAAAAAGAGATTTTATTGCGGTAAGTGTGATTAATAGTACGTAATGAGGGGGATATGATCAAAGGTCGATGATGTGTATTTTAAAAATCGAGGTTAAGTGGTTGTGGTCAAAATGATGTGAATGGTAGGTGTATGATTTAATTATGAAGATTAGTGTGAGGGTTATTTATTAGTTTCGACAAAACACTCAAACAAGTACAACCATGCAAGCACAATCCTAACTAGTCAAGTGGGATTAACAAACTATAGCTCACTTTCAATACCACACACTGATGGTGGTGCCAAAATTGGCTCTCCACCTATGTGTCAATGTGTGATCGAATAGTGAGTGATCTTGGGAAGTGTGGCCTCCTTGCACTATAGTTCGATATGCGGCCAAAAGGGCTACCTATTCTAGGATAACAAGCTCTCTAGGGCATCCCGATATACCTTGTAGTATGTGGGGCCCAAATCTATGTTGCAAGGATGTTTCTAAGGCCTAGGTTTTGGGATGTGGAAGCCCCTCACTTCACACCGCTCTTAAAACAAGCAAGCACTTAGCCAATAATGACAACTCTCCAAGAATTTATATACCCCATCGAAACACGGGGTGTGTCTACGTGCGTGGAGGTGAAGCCCATGGTCACGAGACCCCTAGGACTATGGTAAGTGTGTGGATGTCACTTCCACATCACGTTACCCCCTAAAAAAAAAAAAAGGGGAGGGAAGACTAACCTTTTGATCCTCAAGATCATCCTAGGATGCGAGAGGAGAGCATACACGATGTCACCTTTGGGTTTAAAAAACAACACAAAAACTTACAAAATGACACAAAAATAATGAAAATTAAAATTTATATGATAGGGGCCTTGACAAGGGAACCTACAAGACAAAAAGATTAGTAGTTTTAATAAAAACCCCAATGTACTTGGACCGTTTGGGCTGCAAAACAAAAGGTTAGTAGTCTTAGTTTACTTAATATCTTGCAACCACAAATGTTAGGCAATATATTATTATTTTGATCAAATGGAAAAACGGAAGAGTTTCCCCTTGTTTATGTGATTTTCTTACAAAAACATAATGTTAGATTTGAGAAAAAGCTACTAAGAACCAAAATATATATTATTATGATGAAAATAAAAAAAAAAATAATTAATAGATATATATGCGCTATTACAATATAAATGCATAAAAAGGGTAACAAAAATGCGATGTTATATGAAAAACACAAAATATACAATTGACATTATCAATCTGCAAAATAATGTTAGTAAACACAAACATGCGTTATTTCAAGAATCAAATGTGTGTTAAAACGAGGGTTAAACCCGTTGTTTTAGTATATATACTTGAACAAGGGTGTATGAATGTAATTTCTACAAAAATAGAATGTAGTATAAATTGCTTTGAACCAAAATATAAACACACTGTTGAGTATTATATAAATGCAAGTAAGACACCAAATGTGATAGAGAAAATGTTAAAGCTACACGTTATTTTAAGAATGCAGTATATATTCAAAAACACTTGATATAGTAATATAGCGACCAAAAGTGTTTCATAAAAGCACTACTACATGAGTATAAATGCGTTCAAAGTTATATAAATTCACCACGGGATACTCAAATGTGCCTAAAGGTTTTCTTTGACACCTAGAGCCAAAATTTTGGGTAAACTTTTTTTAGGTGAAACAAACGCGTTGTTTTAGGATGTACACACTAAAACGACACAGAGTCATGAAAAATTCAAAATTTTGAGTTTAAATCTCACTGAAAAATTATGAAATTTTGACAGTTTGTTATTAGTGCTAAATGCTACTAATTTCAATAAAAATTTAGGGGGTAAGCCCCACGGTGGGTGCCAAAATGTAGAGGAAAAATTGTGTTAGTATGCAAACATGAAATGATTATGAAACCAATTCAAACAAAATCTAACACAATGGTTCATCTACCTCAGATGGAGCAGAGATAAAAAGGGGGAGAAAGTGATATAATGGAACTTACCTACAAGTGAATCCTCCTCCTTTGATGATTTTGATTTTCTCCTTGATTTGCTTGTTGGATGGTATGAGAATGCTTCAGATCTTGGACAAATTTCAGCAGCACCTCCCCTTGATCAAATGATGATTAAGCTTGATGGAATGCTATGAAGATTTCTTAGATGGCTTGAAATTGGGTAGCATTTACTTGCAAATTTCTAAGGTGCTTGCCATGGAGGGTGGAACCTCTATTTATAGCTAGAGGAGGTAAAAATCAATGGTTGAGATCTTTCCATGGTGGATTAGATCAATGGTTGAGAATGGATGAGAGAGGAGAATTTTCTAGATGTAGAAAATTCTAGATTTCATGAGAATTCTCCATTGAATTAAAAATTCAATGGAATAGTGTATTTTTTATTTGAATATTTGAAAATGGGAGGGAAGAATGGAGAGGCTTCTAGAAATAGAAGCCTCTAGATTTGGAGGGTCATTTAGCATGTAGTTAGGTGAGATTAAGTATGTTTAATGAGGTGATTAGATGGAGAAGCTAGGCATAGAGTAGGTATAGGGTAGGTGGTAGGTGAGTGAGTATTTTTAAATTGCTAGAAAATAGTTAATGAGGATTAGTGTAGTAATGGTAAATAAAATATTAATAATGGGATTATGGAATAGATGGGGAAAATAATTGAAGTATAGTTATATAATAATTAATGGGCTCGAACTCACCCATCAAGCATCATGTAAGAGCCTTAATTTAAATTTCACATATGCTTAGAATTTTTATATGTATATATTGGCAAATGTACCCATTTGGTGTTTCGAGGTAGTCATGATATACATGCATAAGTATGAAATTTATTTTTAACACTAGGCAATTTGACATACAAAAGTAAGTTTCATCTCAAAATTTTAGAAAATACCGCTCCATACGACTCCTCAAAATCTCTAAATGAAAATTTCAAAAATGTAAATATACATGAATTAAGAAGAATCTTCACTAAAATTTACCCTGTCGTTTGCTCCCATTTTATTTCTTCCTCCTCCTCAACATTTTCCTCATGACCAAGAAACTTATATAAGTCGAAACATTAGAACTAGTGAAATAGAAAAAATTCGGATAGCTCCACCTTGTAGGCATTATCACTCATTGTCTTGAAGCATACATGGCCCAATCTTCTTATACTTCAATTTATTACATATCTTCACCAGGAAACACGATCAAATCTACAACTCCCTTGGGGTTCCTACCATAGACAATTTGGAAATGAGACCTCCCATCGACTTGTTTATTAAGTTGTTATAAGCAAAATCATCCAGTGGTAAAGCCTCCCATTGTTTGATTTTCTCCAACAATGCAACATTGAATATTTCCCAAGCTCCTACTCACTACTTTTGAACTATAGCTAGGTCCCCATTTTTTCTCCACACATTCTTCCAAAAGTAACTCAAAAAATTTGTATCTCGTTCGAAGTGATCTTTCTTAGAACTCCATGTAGCTTTGACCACTTCGAACAAAATAAATCCGTAACTCTAGAAGCATTATTAGTTGTCTTACAAGTAATGGAATGTTCCATTTTAGAGAATATTATACCACAACAAAGATAAAATCCTTCTCTTGTTATGTGTTAGGAAGTCCTAATACGAAATCCATTGTTATGTGTTAGGAATGTTCCATTTTAGAGAAGCTATCTACCACAACAAAGATAAAATCCTTCTCTTGTTATGTGTTAGGAAGTCCTAATACGAAATCCATAGTCAAATCAACCCATGTCCTTGTAGGGACAGGTACCATAATATACAACCCAATATTTTGTGCATGACCCTTAGCCATTTGACACACTCTATATATTTATATGATCCTATTTATGTACCTCTTTACCTTTAGCCAATAATACTTCTCTACCACAAGATAAGTTTTCTTACTTATACCAAAGTTTCCAACCAAACCCCTACTATGAAATTCTCGTATAATATTTTCTCTCATTGAACCAACAGGGATGCACAATTGTTTTCCCTTGAATAAATAACCATCATGCATCAAATAATCATAATAAACACTACCTACTTTAGGGTCCTTACATTGTCTCACAACATCACAAAAATCTAGATCACTTTCATGCAATTTCATAACTACCTCAAACCCTACCCCACATTTTCTCTCCACAAAACATGTTACCAACTCTCATTTTTAAGCACACCTTTTAGCAAGGATAAACACATTGCATTTTTAACCAACATTTTCTCCATAGAGATGCATTCTTTGGTTCCCATGTTTCACTTCTTCTATCCCCTTAACAAATACAATATTCTTGATTTGTTATATGTTTTTTTCTAGTAACTTATGTTAATCTTTGTTTGGGGTGAAATAACCCCACATTTTCTCTCTGCAAAATGTAAATTACTAACTTGCATTTCATAACCACACCTTTCAGTAGTTATAAACACAATGTGTTTATCAATATATTTTTCTCCACGACGATGCACTCTTTGGTTCCTACATTTCACTTCATCAATGAATGTGGTGTTCTCTTTGAGTTATTTGTTTTTTTCGGTAACCTATGTAATTATTCATTTGGAATTAAAAACCCCCTTTTCTCTCCCCAAAACTCTTTTTATAGAAAAGCAATCCCAATGCTAAGGGAAGAAAATTCTCTCGCATAGTTAAAATTTTCATAAACTTGACTAAATGTTCTCCCCCTAGCAGTTTGAGAAAATCAGCTAATGGCATAAGTCAAAGGTCCCACGGTAAATTTTAGGCCACTTAATAGAAATTGGTTTCAAAGCATAAAATATGCCCAAAACTTAAATAATATTGTGACATGTGACACAAACCCCTATTGTCGGTGTTGCAAGAGTGGGAGCTCAAACGGAAATTCAACTAAGGATTAAACAAATCTCAAAGTTGAAAAGTCAGAGATTGTCCCACATGGCACAATCCCATGTGATTAGGTTTCAAAAGGTTTGTGAAATTCAGCTAATTCATAACAGGCCCAAATTTTATAGCCATTCATAGCCTACCATGTGACATCAATCAAGGGATCCCTTAACCAACTAGAGCTTGAAACATGGCATACATTTGAAGATCAATTTTTAGAAAGAGAACAATAAATATAGAACAAGAAAAAACCTAGAGCACCTGTGGTGATTATGGCCTACCATGTGACCTTGAACTAGGGAGGTCATTACTAAACACAACTTGTCATGTGGCACCAAACAAGAGCCCAATCAAAATATGTATCCAATCACATCATGACACGTGTCACCATGATGAAAAGGAGGATATGAACACAATCTAAAGATTAAATGTTTGGCTCTACATTCAATGGCATGGGCTAGGTTGCAGATTTTTACATTTTTGGTCATATAATTTGATTGGGGCCACCAAATCAAGCGAAATTACTTTCATTGGAAATATATAGAGGAACACTTTCCAATGTAATATTTTTTGGACCCTAGGCCACCTTATTTCAATAAAAAATTTCATTCAAGTATCCTTCCAACCATTTTCTCCTTTCTACGAAAGTCATATGCATATTTAGATCTCGATAGAGTTAATTTATTGAGCCCAATATTTTTTTAACATACATACCTTTTTCCATAAACTGACCACCCATTTTTAGAAGATTTGAGATATGACATTCCTTATGAAAATAATTTTATAGTTGAGAGTACAATTTGGGTGATTTATTATCTATGGTTGCATTTAGATGACATGTTTTGCATTAAAATCTCTTTCCCACTTTTCTCTCTTCATCCCTACTCTTCTTTTCTATAAATGGCAAGGTCATTTCATTATAAAAGGGTCCTCTCTTATGGATGTGGGAAAAATATACCCCTTTAAGTTCCCACCATTCCCAAGTGTCCCTAGCATTTATGTTCAACTATTGAAATGCAACAAACACTTCTCTCCCACTTTGTAACATTATACATACCATACGAATTAATATGACTTTGGTTGTGGCTTGTATATGCACTCTATTGTTGTGTTTTTGCCTCCTTGTCTTCTAATCTGCGTGGTTCATATTATGTGTGGATTATATTTATAAGGTTTCAATGCACTCTATTTAAAATGACATGAAGAGAGTGTCCCCGTTCTTGTTTGGTGGAATCACTAAAGAAACAACTTTATTTTCATGTTTTCTCCTCCTCCTTTTCTCCTACAATTTTCAACATATTGGTAGGCATTAGAGTAGATTTGGATCAGATCCATGTGTCGTCAGAGGTTTTCCTCAAAGGATTAAGGTCCTATGCCTTGAGGGAGTTCACCAAAATCGTTTGTCCACGAGAGAGCGTCCATTTCCATTAGACATGTCCCTCTTTCTCAAATAATATTATCGAAGAATTTTTTCCTATTTTTTCTACCCGACGGCCAAAGGGTGTGTACAAGGGTGACTTAAGTCACAATAAATTATTATAAAGTGCCTAAAAGAAAATAAAATAAAATTATTAAGCACTTATAACTAATTTATTTGGCTTACTTGAAAATAAATGGTAATCCCTATGGTAAATGTGACTTTCCTTGAGGGGAAAATATCATTGTAAAAGGGGTTAACTATATTTTTGTTCTTCCTAGGGGGCATTGGCAACTTGCCTTAAGGAAGAATAATGAAATTTAGAGGCCATATTAATTTTGTACATCCCCTATGAAAAACGTGATTTGACATAGAATAATGAACCATGCATAGAGAAGATCATTGTAGATGATTGGATAGGAAAGAGGTCTCTTTTGGGTCATTTTTAATTTATAAAGGAGAGGTCGATTTAGAAGAGGAAAACATATACTCATTTTTCAAATTTCTAAATTTATCTTAAGCACAGTGCATTTGTATAAAAATACTCTAGAGGATGAAACCCTCTTAGAGAATGTGAGGGATTTCCACATGTGAAATTCAATATTTCCAACAGATTGTTGAAATTTTGAAATAAGGGATTGAAGAACTATTTTGCAAGATTGTAATTACATTTTATAGAGTAATAGCGACCCATCTTTGAGCTACTCTGGAGTTGTTTTGGAGACATCCGGACTGCACTTGTTGATCATCTAGTGTATTGCATTTTTGGGAATCCAAATAAATAATTTCAAAAAATTTAGAGGGCTTTAAAAGGTATTTTTCTATACTTAATGTCTACATATTTCTGAGTTGAATTCTAGTTTAAATATATTCTTAAAAAATCATATTTCTTCCATTATGGACTATTAAAATTCTGAAATCAATTTGTGGCAATAATATATAGTATTGGCTATTTTTTTGGTGTGGATTCCATCCTTAAACCCTAGTCATCATTTTGGTAATCACTTACAACAGTAAAACTAAGCTTGTATGGTCTCTTACATCACCTGTTTAGGGATGATTTAGCTTCATAAAATCTGCATGTTGTATTGGATGTAAAGAGACACTCATTTTACTATTGTTTGGTGTGGGTTTTTCTAATAACCGTAATCACATTGTCCTTAGAAAATCTAGATCTACGGTAATAATTTCGAGTTATATTTTATTAATTTGCACTTGAGTTTTGGGTTTTCCTAGAATCCTCTTTGGGTTTGAAGAGTCCCATTTCAGGACATTACAGTGGTATCAGACTAATTTTTCCTCCCTGCTTGTGAGGAAAATAATAAAAAATCAGATCTTAATGCAATCAACAAGAGATCACATAGTATACCAATGAAGGACCACTCCAATAAAGGGCACTATGGAAGATCATGATCAAAGGAGACTCTTCCTCTACCATTTGTGTGTCCTTCATAGTTATGACCCTCATCCTTGGAACTACTTGCAATGTTGGTCTGTCGCACACTAGTATCAATGGAATCATGGATTTGGTCTATTAATCTATAATCCTTAGTATCATGGTTGGTAAACGTACAAATATTACAATAACAGGACACATTCTTACGAAGCACATGATTCAACAACAAACATCTACTTGGATCATGCTCCCCATGACAGATCTCACAGTCTAATGTCATGGCATACACCAACTTCTGAGGGCAAGTGTCATTTATATTCCCCTCTACTTCATAGTCCATACACCAAAGTCCACTGTGAGTCTCATGCGTTGAATTTGTAGATAAATTCTCAAGTTGCTTCTCCATGGAAGTAATATGAGCTTCCAAAAAGGGAATCACTCCATTGTCAACACTCCCGACGGCCATAGTGCGCAAAGTAACCTCCAAGGCCTCACACAGATCCATGAAAGTCTTATGTGAAAGCACTCATCTGAAAGGTGTTATCAGGCCCCCAACGAACCATTGATCATGCTGTAATGGATGGATGCCATAGGATAACTTAGATAAGAGAGTTTTAAAATGCACGTCATACTCCCGCACATTCTCTATCATACCTTGTTGGATATCCTTCAACGCACTTATGCTCTTCTACTCAAACTCATGAATGTGAAACTCCAAAAGGAAGGCATCATGCAACGTAATATAATTAACTACCATCCAATGTGGGTCATACTTACTAGTACCACTATGCTATGCGCCCCCACAACGTCGTTGTAAACTAGCTTGCCTTCCACTTTGGGGAAATGATCCATTCACGCGTCATAGAAATTCACACTTATGAACATGCTCCACAACATCCTCAACACCCTTGTAATCCAACAAGTGGAGAGACATCTCATAGAACACGTGTTGTTGGGGTTGTGGTCCTTTCCCAATGGTTAGAACCCTGATTACCTCGGTGTTTCCCCCACCTAGATCCACTCACTCCTAAACTCTCAGATCCACCAGATCCTCTCCTGTAGTAGGTACATGACCTAAAGTGGTGCTACTTTTCCTTCCCACTGTTGAGCTAAACTAAGCTCCAATGGTTTGTGAAATGGAACTAATCCTAGACATAATTCCCACGTTCTACGCACCCACACCTTGCTAAAACAACATACAGAAAAGATACCACCAAATATAGGAAACATTTTCATAGCCATAGAACTCAAAGAAAAATGATATCCACTTGATGTTTCTTTCCTACCAACTCCAGCACTAACTGGACTAGCGATACCTTTCTCAGAACTTGGAAAACTAAGCACAAGGGTCTGGTTGCCATGTGGCTCCAGTTGCACACCTACGACGCTTCTCCTTCCTTCATCTAATGAGATCTCATTAGAAGTCAAGAGGGTTTCACTCCCACACTTTCCAAGATGGGGTAGCATAGACTGTTAGGTCCCACACCCTCCGTGTGAACCTCAAATCCTTCCCACAATGTCTGCCTCCATAAATCCATCACTCCAACAACCTCACGTTGTCTCACCAACTCCCTTTCTCAAGCTTCATTATACTTGAGTTACCTCTCCTCTCTCTCCATTTCCACCGTAGGATCTGCCATCTCCTTCCACCCCACTTTCATGCCCCACACCTAGTGGGAGTTTAGCTAGCCATAGGGAATGCTTCTAAACTAGAGTTATGATCAAGATCTTGATGGCTAAAGGTAAAGCATGCAAGAAAGATCCTCTGGGTTCTCACAAGAACTCAAACTCAACAACCTCTGGGAAAGAATAAGTGGAGATTGTGTACTCCAACGTGTAACTAGTCAACACACCTCTCCACCAATGATCAACAACACGAGTCCAAACTAGATCAACATCATGAAGCCTCTGATAATCTTCTTGAGTCCACACACGAGGTTGATAGAACCAACTTCTCCTCAATGCATACGCTGATAACCACTCATACAGCTCATCGGAAAACAAAAAAGAAGGTTTCATAGAGCTCATGATATAGATGCTCCTCTACCCATTTACGTGCATCAAACTCAGGTCCAGTGTTGAATCTATGAGAAAACTCATCTTCCATGTTTTTAAGCCAAGTTTCCACGTTGTCCAAGGTCATTGTTCTACCATCCCTCACCATTCTTGCAACAAATTCAAAAGAGGTCCCAACAATGGAACCAAAATGTAGTCTCGTTTACCCCTAACCCCTTAAAATCCCAAGCGTGTCGACTATCACCCAGTGTTAGGCATTCACCGAGGCACGCAAAGGCACCGAGCCCCTCCTTTATGTGAGCTTTGCAAGAATTTTCATCATTAATGGATGAGTAATTCATAGACATAGATACATGCATTGTATAACAAATACAAAGGAACTTAGACCCACATATAGATGCACCATAATAAGAAGGGAAACATTGTGATCACAGAAAGAAAAATATTCAACCATGAGCATCATTAAGAACATAAGGGTTTGGATCCACAAGCATAAAAGAAAATATACAGATCAAGATCCATGACTTAGATGTTTAGAACAACCCATTGTATTGATTTATCAACATTATAGTAGCCAAATACATTAAAGAATCCATGAATGGAGCTAATACAACAACAAAGTCCCCATATATTCTCTACAATAGCTTCATTACAAAGATTACACCCATGCTCCCCTTAGCTCTCACTCTCCATATGCACATCCTATCTCGATTGCCATGCAAAACAATACATAAGAAGGAACTGGAAGGAATCTCCTCTAACCCTGCTTCATCATTATCCAAGACATGCCAATTGTCATCATGTCTTTCCCTACTCGAGTATCTTCAACATGTAGGTGCCAGCTAAACCATAACTAACTCAACTCCTTATCCTATTATGATAACCATAATGATGCCCTGGAATATCCTTTCCTTGAGCTGCAAGTCTCTCATATTTTACCTTTATCCATAATGCTAAATCTCGCTCGCCTTTCCTTTTTCTTCCTTTATTGTAGATTTACCTATTATGCAAAAAGTGACTAAGCCCCAATCCACCCTACCTAGGCACGAGCTTTTCCGATCCTCTAAATTTACTTCCACGCATGCCTTCACGCCTGTCTCTGCACACCACAACCCTTCATGCCTCAGGTATTTGGTCATTTTATGGACTCAACAACAACACAATGACAAAGCACATGGGGTAAACTACCCCTTCATCCCTACATCCCTTCTATCCCCCTTTTCATCCAATCCACCTTACCCAAATCCAGACTTCTTTTGATATTTTCTACAAAGCACATGATCTCGTCATGGTTAAGAATATCTATCTCGATCCCAACTAAGATCGAATTGTCCACAATCACACCTAGGAAATATATTTTCTAGGAGTCTAAGTCAATCACCAAGAAATGCAACCCTTGTAAGATCCCGAGGCCTACATTTCTCTCCAGCTCCCCCAATTTTATGCCTTGTTGATATTTTCTCCTGCTACTTTCTCTCTCTCTATCATGTCACAATTAATGTCAAGGTTCTATTGTAAATATTTGTACAACATTCTAAAACATTTGACACCCATTTTGATGCACTAAAATTAGTAGGAACTTGAAAAGGTCATAACTTGTGCTCGGGTGTCTTGTTTGGTCCATTTTTTAAAACCATTTGTTTCAATGAGATGAACGCATTAGACAACCAAATCTGTAGGTTGAAGCACATTTTGGCACATTTTTGGGCTCCACCATTTGAGGGCCAAAAATTAGGATTTAATTTGTAATTCAGTTTTTTTCTATTTTAGGGCATTAGTTAATGTTAGTCTCTTAGATGCATTGTGAGTTGGAAAGTTGGCAATTCCTTTAATTTAGGCATGTAAAAGATGCGTGGAAATTTCTTTTCCCATACGAATAAGCATGCGAACTTACTAAGAATAGCAGGTTCTAGTAAACTACTAAAAATAGCAATTTTCACCACCTAAAGTAGATTTAGTCAAAGTTAGTTAGAGTTTTCTTGGCAGCTCGAATTGGGATTTGTTTTCCTATTTAGGAAACATTGTAATTCATGATTCAATAACGAAGAAGGAGATCTATTTTCTTTTGAGTTTAAATTATTTTTAGTATATCAAATGTGTTCATATTTTGGCTACATTATCTAGCATTAGAGCAAGTTTGAATTGTGAAAACAAAATGGTAGGAAGAGGAAGAGGAAGAGGAAGAGGAGGTGGTATTTCCCAGATGAATAAAAACATGCAGCATCTATAGAGGTAAGTTTTGTGCTTGCTGCAATGACAACCCATAGAGGAAATCAAGGTGGAGATGACATAGATGAAGAAGAAGTTTGTGAAGAGGAGGAAACACAAGCAGCCACCCTTAGTTTTTGAAGAAATGATGCTTCGAGCATTAGAAGGAAAGAATGACAGGATAAGAGTTGATGTTTCAAAGTATGGAGGTAGTCTAAAACCAGAGGAGTTGATAGACTGGTTGACTAGCATGGGAAATGTTTTTGAGTGGAAGGCTATGTCAGAAGAAAAGAAGGTAAAATTTGCATGCACAAAATTAAAAGGTCATGCTATGTTATGGTGGGATCACCTACAAAAAGAGTGGTCAAGAAAGGGGAAAGAAAGGATTAGGACCTGGAGTAAGATGGAGAAGAAGCTAAAAGACAAATTTCTCCCTATGGATTATGCACAAACCCTTTTAGGAGGTTTCAGAATCTCAAAAAACTTACAAACCATGCAAGAATACATAGATGAGTTCTACAAATTGTCCATTCGTGTAGAACATGAAGAAACTGAGGAACAAATGGCTGCAAGGTATGTAAATGGATTAAAATTTTCTATTCAAGATGAAATAAACATGCACATGATTAAGAGCATGGAGGATGCCTATCAGCTAGCCTTAAAGTCCAAAGAAAAACAAAGCTGTCAAATTTTTAGGAGATCACCTGGGATGAATAGGGTATCCTCATCCTCCTTTTGGGGACGAGCTTGTTTCAGTCAAGGTAGGGGATAACCACCTCGTGGAGTGGAAAAGAAAGAAGATACAAGACAAGATTCCCAAATCAGCAAAGAGGTAGAGGATTTCCTAGGGGTAGAGGATATGTTGGTAGTAGAGGATGGGAGGCTCCATGAAGACCATTTTTTTGTTACATATGTGATGAAGAGGGGCATAGGGAATTTGAATTCCCACATTATTATACACATGACAAGATACAAGTAGATTATTGAAGGGTAAATCTTGTTCAAGCTGAATAAGAAGAAGATGAACAAGACCTAAAAATTCTACCAGATGTGGGAGAAAATATGATGATCAAAAGGATGATGATTTCTCCAAGAAAGGATATCAAGGGGGATGCATGGCTATGTACAAATATCTTCAGAACAAGATGCACTTCAGGAGGAAAGGTATGTAATGTTATTATTGATGGTGGTAGTTGTGAGAACATGGTTTCAAATGAGATGGTTGAGAAACTAGGTCTGCATTGTGAGAAGAATCCTAACCCTTATCGTATTGCATAATTTAAGAAGGGTAATGAAGTTACTGTTGATAAGAGATGTTTAATAAGTTTTACTATTGGGAAAATTTATAAGCATAAGATTTGGTGTGATGTTATTCCTATGGATGCATGTCATATGTTGTTAGGAAGACCATAGAAATTTGATAGGAAAGTTATTCATGATGGGGGAAAGAATACTTATACTTTCTGGAAGGATGGCAAAAATAGATTTGACCTCTTAAGGAAGAGGGGAAGGCTGAAAATATGCTTTCTGCAAAAGAATTTGTGAAGGAGGAAAAGGAAATTGGGTTTTTTTTATGCACTAGTCACAAATAAGGATGAACCTACAAGTGCGTGAATACCAGTAGAGGTAGAAGAATTAATAGAAGAATTTTTTGATGTTATTCCTGATGAGCTACTAGATGGATTACCACCCAAAAGAGATATTCAGCACCGTATTGATTTGAGCCTAGGGTCTTCACTCCCAAATCAAGCGGCTTATAGGATGATCCCGACATTGCATGCAGAATTGAATAAGTAAGTGGTAGAGCTTGTGAGAAAGGGGTAGTAAGGGAGAGCATGAGTCCATGTGCAACCCCAACTTTATCAACTTCAAAGAAGGATGGAACATGGAGAATGTGTACGGATATAAGAGTAATCAATAAAATTACAATCAAGTATAGGTTCCCAATACCTCTCCTTGATGATATGATGGATGTGCTTGTTGGATCTAGGTATTTCACCAAGATTGATCTTCGAAGTGGTTACCATCAGATTTGGATCAGAGAAGGAGATGAGATGAAAAAAATTCAAGACAGGAATGGATTATATGAGTGGATGGTGATGCCATTCGGGTTATCTAATGCACCTAGCACTTTTATGAGGTTGATGAACACTGTGTTACGGGATTACAATGGTAAGTTTGTTGTGGTTTATTTTGATGATATCTTGATTTTCAATAAAACTAAAGAAGAGCATTTGAGGCATCTAAGGGTGATATTTGAAGTGTTAAGGAAAGAGAATCTCTATGCAAATATGAAGAAGTGTACATTTATGCAAGAGAGTTTGGTATTTTTGGGTTTTATTATTTCAATGAGATGTGGTACAGATGGACTTTGAGAAGATAAAGGCAATTATTGAATGGCCTACTCCACGGAGTATAACAGAGGTAAGAAGATTTCATGGTTTAGCAACATTTTACATAAAGTTTATTAAAATTTCAGCAGTGTTGTAACACCTATAATATATTGTGCAAAAGGAAGGGAGTTTTTGTGGACTAAGGCAATTGAGGATTGATTTCAATTCTTAAAGAAGAAGGTGAAAGAGGCACCTATTTTGGCACTACCATATTTTGATAAAGTGTTTGAGGTTTATTGTGATGCCTTACATGTGGGTATTAGTGTTGTCCTAAGTCAAGGTGAAAAGCCAATAGCTTTCTCTAGTGAGAAACTAAAGGAGGTAAGAAATAACTACTCTACTTATGATGTGGAATTTTATGCAATTATACAAGCATTGAGGCATTACTTAGTGCCTAAGGAGTTTGTGTTATTTACAAACCACATAGCCCTGAAGTATGTGAATACACAAAAGAAGTTGAATAGTAGGCATGCAAAGTGGGTATCATTTTTGCAGGGTTATAATTTTTCTCTAAAGCATAAATCAGGAAAACAGAATCAAGTTGTGGATGCATTGAGTAGGTGTGTGACTCTATTTACAACTATGGAAAATGAGGTGGTTGGTTTTGAAGCAATAAAGGATTTGTATTCTTTTGATCTTGATTTCAATAATATTGTTGAAAGGTTAAGTCATCCATTGTCAGATAATGCAGGTGATGTCCAGGATGAGTACCTTTTACAAGATGGCTATCTATTCAAGGGATGCCAACTATGTATTCTAGTTGGGTCTATAAGAGAGAATATAGTGAAAGAGTTGCATAGCGGAAGATTGGTTGGGCATTTTGGTAAGGATAAGATGATAGCCTTGGTAGCAAATAAATACTATTGGCCAAAGTTGAAAAGATATGTGGTAAGATATGTGGAGAGGTGTAGAATTTTCCAAGTCTCGAAAGGCCATGCACGAATACATGGTTGTATATGACATTGCTATTCCCAAAGGGTCATGGAAAGATTTGAGTATGGATTTTTTTTTGGGATTACTAAAAACACAACGAGGTAATGACTCAATTTTTGTGGTTGTTGATAGGTTTTCTAAGATGGTTCATTTTATTTCCTGTAAGAAAACTAATGATGCGCGACAGTGAGCAGATTTGTTTTTTTAGAGAAGTTGTTCGTTTGCATGGTAATCCAAAAACCATTACTTCAGATAAGGACACAAGGTTCTTAAGTCACTTCGGAGGACTTTATGGAAGAAGTTGGGAACTAAACTACAGTTTAGTAGTGCCTATCATCCTTAGACCGATGGGAAAACAAAGGTGGTAAATAAGAGTTTGGGAAACCTGTTAAGGTGCATAGTTGGGGAAAATCCAAAACAATGGGACTTAACATTACCACAAGTTGAGTTTGCTTATAATAGCTCCATAAATAGATCCACATGAAAGTCTCCATTTTCTATTGTGTATGGGAGTAATCCAAATGAGGTGTTAGATTTGGTACATCCACCAGTTTATGGTAGAGTCAATGATGATGCAAAAGCATTTTCTGAACATATACAACAATTACAGGAAGAAGTGCAGAAGAAGTTACAGAATAGTAATGATAAGTATAAGGAAATAACATGTGTACAGATGGAGAAATGTATTTAAGGTGGGTGAGTTGGTTATGGTATACCTGTGGAAGGAACAGTTTCCAAAAGGAACCTATAACAAACTCAAGTACAAGAATTGCAAAGGAATTTTGATATTCCTCCAATACACGAGGGGATGATGCAGAAGGGGATGTTATTAACGAAGTATTAGATTAGAGGTAGTAGGTTCGGTGAAGAAGAAAGAAGAAGTGGATCAGATTCTAGACAAGAAAACAATGCACACGTGACATGGGAAATACAAGAAATATTTAGTACATTGGAAAGGATTGGAACAAGAGGACAACACATGGGTCATAGTAGTGGGAGATTAAGAAGATGGATGCAAATAAATGACATAAATTTGAAGAAAACTTATAGGAGCTGCATTTTTTTCAAGCAGGGAGAATGATGCGCTAAAATTAGCAGGAACTTGAAAAGGTCATAACTTGTGCTTTGGGTGTCCGATTGGGTCCTTTTTTTTAAACCACCTATTTCGATGAGATGAACACTTTGTCAACCAACTTTTTTGGTTGGAGCACATTTTGGCACATTTTGGGCCCGAATTCCACCATCTAAGGGCCAAAAATTAGGATTTAATTTGTAATTAGTTTTTTCCTATTTTAGGGCATTAGTTAATGTTAGTCTCTTAGATGCATTGTGAGTTGGAAATTTGGCAATTCCTCTAATTTAGGCATGTAGAAGATGTGTGGAAATTTCTGTACCCATGTACGAATAAGCATGTGAACTTACTAAGAATAGCAGGTTCTAGTAAAATGCTAAAAATAGTAATTTTCACCACCTAGAGTAGATTTAATTAAAGTTAGTTAGAGTTTGCTTGGAAACTCAAATTGGGACTTGTTTTCCTATTTAAGAAACATTGTAATTCATGATTCAATAACGAAGAAGGAGATCTATTTTCTTTTGAGTTCAAATTATTTGTAGTATATTGAGTGTGTTCGGAATTTGGCTACATTACATTTCCTTTGTAAATACCATAAATTACATTCATAACATAAATAAAGTATACATCCATCCATATCCATGATCTAAATCTAACACATAGTCACTATCCCAATCCATAATCCATACTAAATTTTCAAACTCATCAATCATAAATACTACTCATACCAACATCTAACATGAGCCAACAATCTAACACATCATATCACAAATAAGCCATCTATATATCAAATGCCATCATCATAATCATCTAATAACATTTAGTACAAATTAATATCATCCATCATCAAACCACATCATCATTACTATGGAAATTTCATCACACACACACATATATATACACATAAAAATCAACATTTTAAGAACACATCATCACATTTATACCTCATCCACAAGAAAGACAATATTTTCATCACACCCATCATAAACCAAGTCATCTAACCACTATTTCATTATCACATCATACACCCATCATGATAATCACAAAAACATTACACATTTTCAACCTCATAATGAAACAACATCATCAATCATCATCAACCAACATCATTAATCATCAAAAGCAATCACATCATCTCATCATATATAATCTAACCATCATCATACAAATAACATACACTATACATCCAAAATGATAAGTATCCACCAACATATCCACCAAAAAAATGACCATCATAATCATCATACAATATCTCACTACATGTACATGTCATAAATACAAAAATCATACACCTCATCAAAAATGGTAATCATATATCACACACCATCCATATACATATATACATAAAAAAATATGACCATCCTAGCCATCACAATAATCGATCATCTCGTACATACATCGAAATGTGACCATATTGGTCATCAACAAAAAAATACATATGATATACTAGCACTCATCAAGGTGTTGAACTCCCAAAGATCATCCCCGGTGGAGGAGGCCACGTACACTAGATGTACTCCCAAAATTTGTAGATCGACTGGTCTCTCGACCTGGTCTCTGTCCAAAACCTTGATCGTCTATTGTTCGGACACATAATCTACATAATGTACATAACCAGGCCCCTCATGTATCACAATAACCTCGTAATATCGCATCTCAACCATCAAGGCTTAATATCGTTGTAAAGACATTGTCCTAGAGGCCCCATCTACCATGATCTCCATGATGTACTAGGTGTTTTACCCTCTTCCATCCCGTGATCCACTATGTGTCCCACTACCTCCTACTCCTTTGTCTAATGGGCCATATCTCACCCTATATGCATACCGATATCCTCAATAACGGTCTCGATGCGCACTATATGATGATCTCTCTTACTCTATCTGTGTCAACTCTCACTGCAGCTATGTAATCTCTATCTCCCTCCATCTCACCACTACTATAAATCCATGTGTATCTCTCATACACACGGCATCCCTCACTGTGTAGGCAACATATCTCCATTGCTCATGCATGTGACTCTCTAACATCTCTAACATCTCTATATGTGCACCCTCGCAATGTGACACCTCATGGATGTGATCCTCCATTTCATCCTACTCATCCATCTCCTCCTACTCCTCCATCACTTGACCCATCGACCCCCACTCCCGATCCACCCCCACCCAGAGACCCTTCCACATCTTCATGTGAAGGATGCAATGTTTGTAGTGGTAAATATGTATCATCTATCTCCATCAGGTCTATCTCCTGCCTCTCGGGCTCTACTGATGCTTGTACCACTGGCTATTTACCTGGAGGACCACCCAAAACAATAACAGGTGGCGCTCTTTCGTGCCTCTTCCTCCTTCTATCATGTGGATGTGGTTGATGAACCACCAATGCATGTCCCTGGGGTAAAACCTTGTATACCTATCGCCGTCCATGAACAAATCTCATACCCCCTCGAGGTTATGTCAACCGCACCGGTTTAAATCTCGACCATCACTCTGTATACCCTTGTGCTACCCCTAGGTCCTCTACCGCTGGAAATACTACCCATGCAATCACATGTACCTTGTCTAAACTAGCTCTAGCCACCACCTCCAAAATCATTGCACCCCAAACACCTATCTCTCATGTGTCATCCGAGAAAACATATGACGACCTCTACTAGTATGTCCCGCACTATCCCGAACTATCGAATAACCCTATTTGACTAGTATCTCTCTACTATGTACGGATGACCCCCAACCAAATAATATGGAGTAAAGATCCTCCCAAATGTTTTTGGTCTCCCTCCCATGCCTCGTATTGCCGGTATGACCTCCAAGTAATATCCCCTACCTGTAACTCATCAATATGTCGACAATACCAATCCAACTCTCCTAAATGCTCCCATCTCCCCCTAGTCATCTACTAACCATAAATAAAATGCTCTCCCCACTCGCCATTGCTCCCCTAACACCAATGGCCTCCCTAATCATATGGTCATAACTCCATATTTGTAACAAAATTTGGTGCCAATACTCCCCCTCCACCATAGGCTACTATGTGCAGATCATCATACAATTGAGCTAATACCATCAGAGCCCATGTAAATACGGTCTCCTGCTGCCACATCAATGCACTACCCCTACCAAACTGATGTTGAACCATCGACCCCCACCATTTGGGAATAATACACAACTGATCAATGAACACAACAATAGTGGAGCTCACTCCATGAACCCCTCTCTGGAAAGTATCCCGAGATCTATCTGCATATCATCTCATGACACATCCTCCACATTTGTCATAACCAACGGACTATCCCTTGGTCTTGATCTCTGCCACACCACAGGTTCTCCCTCTATTGGCAACCGATAGATATGATATACGTCCTCCAATCTCACAGTCATCTCACCTTTCGATAAATGAAGGTACTCATCTCTCGAGTGCCATCACTCACCAATGCTATAAACAAATCCCGATCTACTCACATCACTGACATCCTCGCTATGTGGAGTAATCCTAACACATGTAACAAAGATGCCTCCTCCTACTCTGCCTCTATATCCGCCCCTCCTTGCAAATATTGTAAAGCCACCGATGGTGGATGTCTAACCTGGATGGGTAATAACACCTCCTACACACATCAAACATGTCAATACCTACATCTAATCAATGACACACACACCCCCTCCCCCCTTCCCACTCTCTCTTCCCTCCCATTTCTTCTGAACAATCCATTAGTTCACAAACTTAAATGTGCCACTTTTACCATATATGCTCCACTTCTATCACACATGTGTCACTCCATCCTAAACGAACTACCATACCCCATTCCTCATATACAACCTAAATGGACTACTTCACATCATATGCATGCCAATCTATACCCTATAAACGATACTATACCCTAAACATGTTAAAATCCTCTAACCATATCCACTCACCCTCACCACGCTACTATATACAATATATGCGCTAAAGTATATTACACATGCTAAAACGCATCCCACCCTACCTCTAAATGCACTAAAACAACCCAACCGTGCTAATGTATAAACTTCGTCCCTCAACCTAATAAATGCGGTACTATTTACTATCTACACGCTACTTTACACTATATGTGCTAAAACATATGCCTATCGACCACAAACGTGCCATTCTCTACCTCGGTTCCTCATTAATGCTAAACGTGCCACTATTTAGCATATACACATTGTTTTAGGACGTCGACGTGATGAATAGTGCACTTTAGCACTAATTTTACCCTACAATATCCTAAAAATATCGAAAAACGTGAAAGTAATTTACCAAATAACATGTACAATCACTCACTAGTAGTCTCCCTTCCTGGACGTTGATACTCTCTCACGAAATTCACTTGATGGTCCGCAATCCTCATCATACGACATTTTTCCTCTCTCGAGCTCTTGTTTTCACACTATGCATGGTGAAAATAACCTCTCGTGGTCCCCGAAACCCTTTTATACCCGCTTGGTAACCCCAAACCTTCCGAGAGCCCATTCTTCCTCCTTGGGTCTCCCGTTTTTCCTCCTGTTTCTTCCTACCTTCTTCAAATTTCCTCATCTATAACCTAAAATCAAAAAATCGTTAAAATGCCAAAAAATCATTAAAATGCCAAAAAATTATAAAAATAAAAAAAAAAACAAATCGTAAAAATTCCAAAAAAAAACAAAATTCTAACAAATCAAAAAAAAAATAAAAATTCTAAAAATTCCAAAAATCGTAAAATTCCAAAAAGCAAAAAATCGTAATAATTCAAAAAAATCAAAAACATCTTAAAAATTACAAAAATTAAAAATCATAAAAAATCCACAAGATTGTAAATAATTCCAAAAAATCATAAAATTCCAAAAAATAAAAAAATCGTAAAAATTCCAAAAATTAAAAAATCATAAAAATTAAAAAAATTGTAAAATCAAAAAATTATTAAAAAAATTTACACACTTGCCATCCACATATCTAAATAATTCCACAACATCTAAACATTCCAAATCATACATCAATGTCATATGTGTGTTTGTCTGCATTTTCATTTTGGCGGATGATATGAGGTCGCTTTTGTTTTCCTTTTGTAGAAGGTCCGATGATATGAGGACCAACTTTCTATATTAATCTACTCGATGATATGAAGACTGGGGCATTTGGCAACTTAGTCATCGTGGTCTTTATACCTTGGTGCATTTTGCTCCATGCCACATTAATCACACTGCTAATGATGATAACATTGGACACTTTATGGTAGCATCCCCCTTCTATCATCATCCTTTAGCCGTATCATCATATACACCTAATCCTCATCATCCTCTAATCATCCCATCAAAATGATCCCTTATCAATATACACATCCAAATCCTATCATCTTGCATCCCACATCTTCACATCCTATCCCTTAACTGGGGCATCTCTAAATATAACGTCTTTAAATCCAACACCCTTACATCAAAATCCAAACTCTTCAATCCTATCCCCTTGACTGGAGCATCATATAATCCAACATATCCAAATCCCACATCCTATAATTCAACATCCTCCATAGTTAACCCCTTGATTGGGGCATCATCTACATCCAACCTCCTCAATCTTCATATATTATTGATTGGGGCATCCAATATTCTCTATCCCCTCCTCTAATCTCCTACTTCTACTACTCTTCTCTCCTAATCTTCCAATTTCGTCTAATCACTCTCTCTTCTAATCTTTTACTCTCCCCCCTCCTCTATTGTATCCTATTTTCTGACCTCTTCTCCTCCTCTAATTTTCTAATCCCCTTTTCTTCTACAATCCTCAAATCTACTCCTCTCTACATCTTCTACTTCTTTAATCCTCGTGTTCTAGATCCTCTTTTCTCTCCTATAATCCTTCATCTTCTCATCCTATAATCCTACATTCTTATCCTCAATCTTCTAAATTGATTTTTCACCCTCATCATCAATTTCCTCAACTCCTCTAATAATCTCTCACCCCTAGATATCTCTTCTTTTCGAGCGGTTACCCAACTCGTTCCTCCCCACCTAACCCCTCGAGGGGGCATCACCTCTCCATTTATCCTACCCTCTCTTATTTTCTTTGAAATGTCATTGCTACACAATAACACTTCAAAGAGGACCAAAATGTAGACATGCAAAATGTCGACATGGTCATCATACTATAGTAACCCATCCCAATTATCAACCATATAATAATTAATTATAAAAATAATTAGTTATTATATAACTATACAATTTTTCTCCCATCTACTCCACAATCCCATTACATTCTTACAAATATTAAATACATCATTAATATTTTATTTGCCACACTAACTAATCCTCATTAACTTTTTCTAGCAATTTAAAAATACTCACCCACCTACCACCTACCCTATGCTTAGCTTATCCATCTAATCACCTCATTAGACATACTTAATCTCACCTAATTACATGTTAAATGAACCTCCAAATCTAGAGGCTTTATTTCTAGAAGCCTCTCCATTCTTCCCTCCCATTTTCAAATATTCAAAAAAATACACTATTCCATTGAATTTTTAATTCAATGGAGAATTCTCATGAAATCTAGAATTTTCTACAATTTCCCCTATCATCCATTCTCAACTATTGATCTAATCCAATATGGAAAGATCTTAACCATTGATTTTGCCCTCTCTAGCTATAAATAGAGGTGCCACCCTCCATGGCAAGCACCTTAGAAATTTGCAAGTAAATGTTGCCCAATCTTCAAGCCATCTAAGCAATCTTCATAACATTCCATCAAGCTCAATCAAGCATTTGATCAAGGGGAGGTGCTGCTGAAATTTGTCCAAGATCTAAAGCATCCTTACAACCATTCAACAAAACAAATCAAAGGAGCAAATCAAACTCATCAAAGGAGGAGGATTTCACTTGTAGGTAAGTACATGTATATCAATCTCTCCCCTTTTTATCTCTTCTCCATCTGAGGTAGATGAACTATTGTATTAGATCTCATTTTGAATTGGTTTCATATTCATTTCATGTTTGCATGCTAACACAATCTTTCCTCTACACCATGCATAGACACCCAATGGGTGTGTTCGATCCCGTTTGCATATGTAGTCATGAATCTAAACATGCACCAACATGGGTGTATATGTAGATGCCCATATGTATATACATCTAGGCAGTTGCATGTACAGATGCCCGACTACATACATGGATGGAAATTTGTCATTGTTATTCCTAACACATTTTTCTTGAATAAATTATTCTCCCGCATCACTATATGCATTTTTATCATATCCGCCATCAACGCAAAATCCATTTTTGAAAATTCACCAAAAAAACCAAGTTGGATTTTGCTAGGGGTCTTAAATTTATAGTGGTAGCAGATCTTGAAGAAGAAAGAGGAGAGGATAATGTGTGTCTTGGACAAAAATACAAGCACTACTAGGAAAGGGAACTACCATAGATATTTGGTACAATGGGAAGGTTTGAGCTGGAAGAAAATACTTAGATTCCCGAGTGGGAGTGAAGAAGAAGATGAGACAGTGGAAAGTTGGATGAATTCCATCAATTGAATTTGCAGGAGCAAAATTCTTTTCAACTAGGGAGAATGATGTGGGAGGAACATAACTTTGGAGACCATAACTTTTGATATGACTATTGGATCATCTTGAAATTTTCTAGGGTGGAAAATCTTGATTATTAATACGCCATGATTAATGTCCACTAAAAGGTGGGTGACTTTTCGATATATTTTTAGGGCCAAATTCCTTCATTTAGTGGTCCAAAATCAGCTCTAAACATTTTTTTGGTTTTGTTTATAACTTAGAGTTTTAATATCTTTTTCTTTGTTTTATGTAATAAGTCAAGATTTGGCCTATGCCTCGATTGATGAAGGCATATTTAGTACGCAAAAATTGGGGTCCATCTCGAGGTGTTTTAGTTTTTAGAGTTTTTTATGTTTAAGGGTGTTTTTTTTTCACATTTTAGCTTTTTTTTTTAGAGATAATGGGAAATAAAGGGAAGATTGTAATGTTGTAAGAGATTAGTGTGGATTCAAGAATGAGAAGATAACTATTTTGAAGCTTCAAGTTTTACAAAAGAGGCATTTCAACCTCTTGTAGCTAGATCAACATCAAATTGTTGATAATGACCCGTTGATGGATTTTAAGGCCATGGAATTATCCCCTAAGATTTTATGTTCCCCATGATCGACAAGTCCAAGGATAATAGGATGGTTGTTTGAACTATTGTTACACGCCTAAGGGCATTTGTGGGGCTGCACATTCCATTGTCATGACATCTCATTATGGAATAAATATTGATTAATTTTTGAGTATGAGTACAAGTTGTTTGTCACATGTCATTAATGATAAAATATACATCATGGACATGAATGAATTCTCTACCAAGAACATAAATAGAAATTGAATGGTCAACTCAAAATGAAATTTGAAGATGAAAACCAACAAAGTGGATTGATTTTAACATTAAGGGATCTAAAATAGGTGGAAGACAAAGAATAATAGTGAGGCTAAAAGAATAGGAAATTTGTTGTTGTGTTTAGGGTGTTTGACAACATGTGGACATCATGTATTATGTCATAAGCCAACGACACAAGCCTCCTCCATCATCAATCTTTTGGCAATAGATCAAATAGACACCCCTTATTCTAATTTGGAGAAATGTTTATCCATGTAAATATTACTCACCTTACCTTCTAAAGCCATGAGTATTGGAATTATTGGGTGCTTTGTCATCTTAGTAACTTCGTGGCATTCTCCATTTCCATATAATAATTAATTATAAAAATAATTAAATTATATAACTATACTTCAATTATTTGTCTCAAACTCCTCAATGAAAGCTTTTTACATGTTTATGACAGTGATGGGATTAAAAATACACTTACATTATATTTTTTCGCCACACCCATAAAGCCATGCTCCTAACCTACGCAATTTAAAAATACTCACCACCTGACATTTGGACCCTAAGAAGGCTTATCCATCTAATCACCTGGATTTCTTTCTCAATTCTCTACGAGTTAAATGAAGGAAATCTACGATAGACGTGCTTCTATTTCAAATTTCCATTCAACCCTCCCATTTCAAATATTCAAATAAAAATACAATTCCATTGAATTTTTATTGGTGATGAGGATGAGAAATTCTTTTGAAATCTAGAATTTTCACAATTCCTTGAAAACCTATTAGAAATCAAATGCCCATTGATCAAGAAATTGACTTGTTGGAAAAATCTTAACCATTGATTTAAAACTTTGCCTCGTGTGAAGTTTGTTAAATGTGTTGCATATCAAACATTCTCTCGCGAACAAATCAACATTAAATTTTAAATGAGTTCCCAACTATTTTACATCAAAGTCAATTATTAAGAAACAAATTTATGTTAAAAAATTATAAACATCAATCTCATTCTGATCGATTTTAGCTGAAAAAGTTAAAAGATATAAACAAACTATATAGCAAGTGGGCATTTAAAAAACAAATCAAAGTGTCGAATGTTCCGATCAAAGGATAATTAATGACATTTTACTTAGGTAAGTAATGGTTTTATCCATCTTCACTAATATTATTTATCTCTTTCCATCATAAACGAGGTAAATGAACTTTGATGACAATTAGATATCGTTTATGAATGGGGTTTCATATTCATTAATGGCATGCTAACATCACATTTTCCTCATTATACTTTAAAATCTCATGTTATTATAAACAAGTACTTAAAAAGTCGATCTCTTTTTTTTTGCATATGTGGGAAGTAAATTTAAACATGCATAACATGGGTGTCGAAATTCGGGAATAGATGACCCATATGACCATATACATTGTTTTCACATGTTTTTATTTCTTAACATACAGAATAATTTTCTTTTGGGAATTTGAAAACGCGGTTATTCTAATCCACATTTTTTCTGAATAAATTATTCTCCTACATCATTATATACATTTTAATCATATCCGCCATCAACGCAAAATCCATTTTTGAAAATTCACCAAAAAAACCAAGTTGGATTTTGCTAGGGGTTTTAAATTTATAGTGGTAGCAGATCTTGAAGAAGAAAGAGGAGAGGATAATGCGTGTCTTGGACAAAAAGACAAGCATTTAGGAAATACTACCATAGATATTTGGTACAGTGGGAAGGTTTGGAGCTGGAAGAAAATACTTGGATTCCTGAGTGGGAGTGGAAGAAGATTGACATTGGAAAGTTGGATGAATTCCATCAAGTGAATTTGGAGGAGCAAAATTCTTTTCAACTAGGGGAGAATGATGTGGGAGATAACTTTGGAGACCATAACTTTTGATATGACTATTGGATCATCTTGAAATTTTCTAGGGTGGAAGATCTTGATTATTAATACGCCATGATCAATGTCCACTAAAAGGCTGGGTGACTTTTCGATATATTTTTGGGGCCAAATTCCTTCATTTAGTGGTCTAAAATCAGCTCTAAACATTTTTTTGGTTTTGTCTATAACTTAGAGTTTTAATATCTTTTGTTTTGTTTTATGTAATAAGTCAAGATTTGGCCTATGCCTGAATTGATGAAGGCATATTTAGTACGCAAAAATTGGGGTCCATCTAAGGTGTTTTACTTTTTAGAGTTTTTTTGTGTTTTGGGGTTTTTTTTTCACATTTTAGGTTTTTTTAGAGATAATGGGAAATAAAGGAAGATTGTAATGTTGTAAGAGATTAGTGTGGATTCAAGAATGAGAAGATAACTATTTTGAAGCTTCTGGAGGCATTTCAACCTCTTGTAGCTAGATCCACATCAAATTGTTGATAATGACCCAGTGATGGATTTTAAGGCCATGGAATTATCCCGCTAAGATTTTATGTTCCCCATGATCGACAAGTCCAAGGATAATAGGATGGTTGTTTCGAACTATTGTTACACGCCTAAGGGCATTTATGGGGCTGCACATTCCATTGTCATGACATCTCATTATGGAATAAATATTGATTAATTTCTTGAGTATGAGTACAAGTTGTTTGTCACGTGTCATTAACAGTAAAATAGACATCATGGACATGAATGAATTCTCTACCAAGAACATAAATAGAAATTGAATGGTCAACTCACAAATAAAATTTGAAGATGAAAACCAACAAAGTGGATTGATTTTAACATTAAGGGATCTAAAACAGGTGGAAGACAAAGAATAATAGTGAGGCTAAAAGAATAGGAAATTTGTTGTTGGTGTTTAGGGTGTTTGACGACATGTGGACATCATGTATTATGTCATAAGCCAACGACACAAGCCTCCTCCATCATCAATCTTTTGCAATAGATCAATAATAGACACCCCTTATTCTAATTTGGAGAAATGTCTATCCATGTAAATATTACTCATCTTACCTTCTAAAGCCATGAGTATTGGAATTATTGGGTGCTTTGATCATCTTAGGTGCTTCCATGATGTTCATCTTATGAGAGCTATGTGATGTGAAATTTGAGGCATTCATGCGATAGATGTTTATGATTCTAGTGATGGGATCATAAAACCTCTCCACCAGTACACTTACATTATAATTTTCCAATCCGCTCAGACCCATAAGAGCCATGCTCCTCCCTACGTTTTTTGACACTGAAATTTCTCAGAACCATGACATTTGGACAAGAAGGATATCTGAAGCTCACATCTGTGGATTTCATATTTCTATCAATTCTCTCGAGCTTTAGTCCTTAAGGGGCATCTACGATTACGTGCTTCTTCACGTCAAATTTGCTCAACACTGATTGGATGATCTTGTAACCTTTGGTAATGTCAGTTGTCATTGGTGATGAGGATGAGAAATGTTTTTATGAGAGCATGGGGAGTGTTATGTCCTTGAATCACAAACCTATTAGAAATCAAATGCCCATGGCGAACAAGAAGGGATTGACTTGTTCCCAAACCCAATCTTGTAAACCATGGTGCCAAAAACTTTCTCGTGTGAAGTTTGTTAAATGTGTTCAAACATATCAAACATTCTTTCTCGCGAACAAATCAACATTAAATTTTAAATGAGAGTTCTCCAACTATTTTACATCAAAGTCAATTATTAAGAAATAAATTTATGTTAAAAGTTATAAACATCTTCTCATCTCCACGATTTTAACAAGAAAAGGGTTTAAAAGTATATAAACAAACTATATAAGCAAGTGGGCATTTAAAGCTTACAAACTCTTCAAGTGTCGAATGTTCCAACAATTGTATAATTAATGACATTTTACTTAGGTAACAATGGTTTTATCCATGTCTTCACTAATATTATCTTGAGCATTGTGTTCCTCATAAACGCTAAATTTCACTTTGATGACAATTCTGACTTTGCTTATAGCGTGGGGATGCATAGCCATTAATGGTGACAATAACATCACATTTTTAAGTCATTAGTAAGCTTAAAAATCTCATGTTATTATAAACAAGTACTTAAAAAGTCCTCTTTTTTTGTCTTGTTGGGAAGTAATATTTAATGCGACCATAATTTCTACGGCGTGCCTCAGAAATTTCGGGAATACGATGACATCTGTTGACCTAATCTCCGCATTGTTTTCACATGTTTTTTATTTCTTAACCAGAGAATAATTTTCTTTTGGGTACGGGCCCCCTGGTTGACGTGCAATGCAAGAAAATACGGTTTCTAATCTACACGTGTTCAAAAGAAAAACCGGGTTTTTTTTAATCTTGTCATCGACAACCTGTGACTAATCCGCACATGCTCAAATACTAAGTCTACTACCAACTGTGATATATCACTCATCTTTTCATTTAATTTTATAAGGGTGATTATGATTACATCATCTCATATATAATTGGAAGAGAGGGTTAATTTTCAATTTATAGAAAGTCATAACAGTCAAATTAATCATTATGGTTTGTTTTTATTAGCAAATGGCCCGCAGTTTGAGTGTGAAAGATAATGATATTTTATTGGTAAGCTTAAAAACTAACTTAAACACCTAAAAGACGTGAAAGCGACTCCTCTATTTAATATGTTTTTTTCCCTTATTTTATTAAAAGTGTGTCGGTTGGGATATGTTTCTTAAGTTGTGCATCTTCGAATATTCATTTTAGTAATATATTTCTTAATTTGGATATTTTGTAACTTTTAAAGAATTTTGAACAAAATGGAGAGCACATTGGTGGCAATTAACAAATTACTTTGATAATTAGTTACATGTCTTGCGTGCCACACACGTACTTATATTTATTATGCCGAAAGGCGTTTCCAAAGGGGAGAGGCACCTCATCTCACTGACATGCTCGACAAAATCCACGCCTTCCTTCGCAACGTACGTCGACGTGCAGTACGACATAATGGTGGTTGTTGATTACGTAGGAAATTGCTTGTATCTTAAACTAATGCATTTCACATTTAACTGACTCTCCCTTCTGCATAGCAACTGCGGGAGGGACCTTTTTAAACAGATGGCCATGTCCAACGCTCAATTGCACACGAAATTAGCCGTGTCATCCTTTCTTTTATATACCTCTAATGTCCCCAACGATTGATCAAATCGTTTATCAACCGCTCTTATGTGAAAATAAAAATTTGTGAGCACATGGTTTTTAACATCATGTCATCAAATGGGGATTTCATTAGAAGTGCAGCGGCTCTCATGGTAGCGGTGGTTGTGGTTGTGATGGGATTTGTAGTTGTAAATGCTCAAGAGGCTTCAGATCCTGCTCTTATTACTGCTCCCACCAGTGATGGTAATAAACCCCTACCTTCCTTATCAATTGTCAATTCTCTGTTGCTTGATTCTTTTTGGTTTTACTAACGGAATGGAATGTGTATAAATGTTGCAGGTATTGCCATTGACCAAGGAATTGCCTACATTTTCATGATGTTGGCGTTGTTTTTTACTTATTTCCTTCATTGATATCGACAGGGATGGAGACATATCAATGTTTCGCGCGTCTCAACCACTTAGGGGAAATGAGCCAATGACCGTGCATGGGCCAATGATCGTGAGTGCATATGTGAAATAAAGTACCATTAGTTGTTTCAATTAAAGTGAGCACATGTCACTTTCAAAATTAAAAATTAAATATAAACTAGCCAATAAAGCAAGTCACATCAATAAAGTAACCAATGAAATGGTGACACATAGGTAATCCATAAATGGTGACTTTATTCTAAGTAATGGGTCACCTTAAATTTATTTGTATTCAAAAATACTTAATTTAAATCCCTTAAAAATATGTTTTCCACACAATTTTAATGCTCAAAAGGAAATCTGTAAATCGAAAAAATCATGATCTATTAAAGGGTTTTTTTTTTTTTTTTAAATTATGATAATTAAATGGCTCCAGTAACCCTTAAGTTAGGGTTCACGATAACTGGCTCCTTTCCCCTAGCTCTTCATTATTATTTAGTCTTTATTTGTTCTTCCATCGTATTCTTGGTCGTCGTTATCGCTAAAAATTCCAATGTATAGAAATATGATTTAAATATCAATTTCAAGGTTTTAAATTTTTTTATACAATATATTAATTAATAATTACGTCGAAAGGAGTACTCCAGAGGGGAGTGTGACCTCATATGTCTAACATGCATGTCAGCAATCGACGGTTTTTGTTGCATCGTACGTTGACGCACATTGAGGGAGGTTGGCGGATGTTGATATTTTGAAACCCCCTGTATCTTAAAAGCGACATGTGAGCCTACTCGTTTGATGCAACAATTCCTGAACATCCAACCATGCACAACTGCACATTCCCATATGTGTTATCCGCTTCGCAATCTTTTTTAACTTGTTTAATTTTCTCCTCCGCAAAGCTCACCATTTTTCCTTCAGCAGGCGAGGGGCTCAACATCGCAACCACCTACATCGAATGACTCTTTCTGCTCGTACCCACTTTGTCATGGATGCGCCTGTCATGAGCTTGTATTGGAATTTCAACAATGAGGAGGATATTTTTTGCGTCAGCGTAACAACATCATTTGAAGGGTAAAGGATGCCTTTTGGGACAGTGGATGTGTTAACCATTGATGCAGCGACAATTTGTAAAAGGATTAGATAGCTCTGATTTTTTTTACGTGAATGGACAGAAGTAGAGGAGCTTCAGGTTGGTTTGCTATGAAATGTGCGGTGGGGGAGAAATTTTTTTTTTAGGAAAGCAAAGTGAAGGATGTACGAAGATAAATAGTGATAAGGAGGTGATTCTTGGCCTCTCAATTTACGAGAAGTAGAAACAGTCGCTCTGTGACCTCCTCCAACACCTCCACAATAAAAATCCTCACAACCTAACATTGCCACTTCCACATATCCTCATCGACATTGATAATCCCAAAGTGCCAGAGTCATGGATATTTCTGTAAATGGCTCGCCCTTGGGATAATTCTCAAACTCGGTCCTTAGTATATGCTCCACATTCTCTGGGTTAGCCGTCTCGACCATCCACCTATCGTCCAAACCGACCGAGTGCCATTTTTTGTCATCGACGGCTTGTGTAGGCATCTCGGTATACCATTCCAAGAACCTACCTTGTTTTTCCACAATGAAAACAACAAGCCCACAATTGGGTACAATTTTGGGCCTTAAATCGATTTAACAAAAGCTCACTTCTTACAAAAAACCAACCACCCAATGGCTAAAAACAAATGTGGCACCAACTAGGCCATCGTTCCAAGTTTCCTTCCCCTTCTCCTCCCTCCTCCATATTTTTATACCTAAATGACAAATGCCCACATGCGGCTAATCACTTCATAGTTCACACCAACATTTTATAGACGGTTTCTCGACATTTTACATGAGGCTTTACCAAAACTCGTGGCATGTTTCTTATTTCTATTCTCTAAATTTTGGCAACTGTAAACTGTCAACATCATTATGCAGTTAAATCATTTGGCTAAGGCTTTAATGCCGAAGAAGTTTAAGTGTGCCTTCTAATGGGCTCCCTAAACATATGCAAAATATCTCTCCACTGCAAAAAAATGTTATTCCTAAGTTGACACACATCCCTATCCTACCATTTTCCATTATGAAGGGCCTAAATGAACCCTTCAATGATAGATCATGTTGGGAATAATACTCATGGAAGGGTTAGTGATCACACCTGGAAAAAATAGTGATATTGTGAACTTCAATAAAAGTAAAAATATTATTTTTGTTTTAAATTTCATGAAGTTTGAGGTGAAAGCATGTCATAAGAATTTATTACACCAACAGGTGTATACCAAAGGGGAGTGTGATCTCTTCTATTTGACACACACATTAACAATTGACAATTTTTGTAGCTTTCGCACATCGTCACACAGTGAGGGAGATCATTCTCTGATTATTTTTTGAAACCACATCCATCTTTACTGTGGCTTATGATCCTACCTGCATTCAAATACAAAATTCATTTGGGTGTTGTTGACTATTTTTTCCCTCTAGGAAAAGTTAGCCAACCCGAGCCCACATCCGGTTGAGTGGGCAAAAATGGAAAAATCAGGTCAAGTCTCAAAACCCTCGCATTTAGTGGACATCAGTCTCCCAGCTTGTGAAATTTCAAAAAAATCCAAAAAATGAGCCGGGAGGTTAAAATTTACATTTTGGATCCTTATGGGCCAACTGAGCCAAAAAACAACTCACCGAGCTACTCGGTGAGCAGCTCGATGAGTTGGAGGTATGTTAGTTTGGGCAAGCTAATGGTGACTCACCGAGTAGCTCCGTGAGCTACTTGGCGAGATGAGTTGGGGGTTATTTGAAGGTCAAGTTGTTTCAGCTCTATGCGGATATGGTGGCTCAAAGGACGATTCGACCATAACAACAAATGCTGGCAAGGAAGTCGAAGAGCTCGGCCAACAACGCAGGCCGAAACCATGAAGGATAGCTCGGTTGAATGAGATCGACAAGTGAACATTGAAATCGACCCATCAGTGATAGCTCAACCGTAGCATAGTTGAATGAGCCCGACATCGCGAAGGGAAACACGTAAGGTAGCTTGGAGAATCAAGCGAGTCGTAGGAGGCTGAGCTTGTTGTTGGGGTCACAAAGAGGAGAAGGCCCAAGCTCTAGGAGCTAGGTAGGACTAGGGCATCACATGGAGGTAATTCTGAGAAACAAATTCAGAGGCCGAAGGAGCTCGAGGAAACACTTGGTGACCGGGCGCAGTGTGGAGGGTGAGCTTGACAGAAGGGCGAGTCGGTTTTAGGGCCGACATGCTAGGAATGATAGGCTCGAGTGGAGGCATTAACGTGGGTGATGGATGATGGAGGCCGAGTCGTTGGGAAAAATGAGTTCGAAAAATACACCAAACAAGTCGACTATGGACGTAAAGACGAGGCCATGATTAAATCACAAGTAATGGCGAAATAGAGAAGAAAGACCGAGCTCCTCGAGCTTGGCTAAGGAAAGGGCATCGTAGAGAGACAATGCCATACAAATAGACTTTGAAGCGGTGAGCTAGAGTCGATGACAGTGAGTTTTTGGTTGAAGGCTCGACATCAGCAATGGTGGAAAGGAGGAAATCTTGGGTCAGCCGAGTGAGTTATAGAAGATGGCTTAGAGGTTGAGCTAATAAAAAAGGGGGAAGTGGAAGCCCAAAGTCTGAAGTATTTCAAAATTCAGAAGTTGTATGCTTCAGAGGTTCGGGTGCCGAGTTGTTTCAGGGTTGAGACGATGGAAAGCCCAAAGTTAGCTTGGTGGAGATCTCAAAGGACAAAGGCCGAAAAACTTGAAGTGAGTTGGGGTGAAATGGTGAAAGATGACTTAGGAGTCAATGCGGAGGGCTTGAGAAATTTTTTGTGTTTTTTGAGGGAACACATTCAGAGGTTGGAGGAATGTTTTCACCGTGAACAGTGCAAAATGTCTGAAGCAACCCAATCCCGAAGTCTGAAGCGAAAAGGTAGGTAAAGTGGCGAGTAGCAGAGATTTTGGGGTCAAAGCCCCCTTCGAGGTCTATAGAGGTAGCATTTCAGTGTTTGAGGGGTAAAAGGTCCAAACTCATCGAGTTGCAACCCCTGAAATACAAACATCCGAAAACGTGAAAAGGTGGGTGATGTGGCACAATGTGGTGTCTTTGGGGGATAATTTTGGACTTGGAAAATGCGTGGACTCTGAAGTGTTGGATGAGCCAATCCTAAAAAGAGGAGTTCTAAAACTCTAAAAACTATGTAACACCACCAACGCATTCAAACATTCCGCCAAGTCGTGCATCGGAAGATGAGTTGCATTGGATGTGGCGAGCGGTGGGTGGGAGTTGATGCGGTGAGTTAGTGCTTGGAAATTGGGTGAGCTGGCATGTAGTGTGAAAGAAGAGCTCATCAGGACATAGAATACAAACAAGCTCAATGGAAAAGAAAATAGCTCGGTGCTTGAAGGAAGGAGCTAGAAGAGAAAATGAAACCCTAAACCAGGCCCCAGTTTCAAACCATCATAACTTGGTCAATTCTTAACCATTTTTAACAAATTTATACTTTCTGGAAAGGTTTTTCAAAGGAGATTTCAATGGTGATGAATAAAACCAGTTTCTAGGTGGTTAAATGAAGGAGAAATCTAGTCAATCCATAGGCACAAAAATGATGATATCTTCCAATAGACTCACCTATTTCTTACAAATTTGTAATCATTGGAAAGGTGATTTCGGGATCCATAGGATGGAAACATCAATTTCAGATTTCGGGGGTTCTTGAATTTTGAAAATGGAAAACATGCTCCTGGTAGGTGAAAACCATTAATGAGGTTGGTGAAAAGTAGGGCCATCATGAGTCTACAGGGGCTAGACTAGATAGGAGGTGCAATCACAATCAATTTCTTGAAGCTCAAGGAAAACCATTAATGAAAAAGGATATTTTGAAGATCTGAATGCACTCATTACATGATTAAACAATGATTTTTGGAGGATTTTTAGGAAAATTTGGGATTCAATTTTCTCTCTCCTCCTTTGCAAATCTTCCACTATAAATTGTAATGAGGGGCATTGTTCTAATGTTGGATAATTTGCTTTGCACCCTCCCTTCTTCTCTTTGTGTCTGTAAGGATATTTGTGGAGTTTCAAACCTCCCATTTAATTGTAAATGCAATTTTCACCTCTTGGCCATTGTAATTCACTGTATCAAATCTGTGGAGTAATAATATAAGTTTGTGGATGAATTTCAACCCTCTCTTGTGTTCATTGCATTCTCTTGATCTCTCATTGTAATCTTGGTTATTGTGCATGGTTTTTGTATTACATGTTTAATGGTTTGTGTTTATTGGCTAGTGGATTCACAATAGTAGATTGATCTGTGGTGTATTTTCATCCTCCTTAATCTGATTGTTGTTTCCATCTCCATGCAAGGAAGATGTTTAAAATTCCTTATTGGTGCATCGCCTCCATTAGAATTAGGTTTTACTTTTCTTGCATCCTTCTTCCCTATCTCCTTAGCATTTTAGAGTAGGGTTTAGATTAGTTTCTCAAGCTGGTGAGTGGGGATAGATACATGAATAGGAATCCAACCTTTCTGGAGAGCTTTCCGATTGCAAAGTCCCACACTTTGGGAAAATCTCCATGTTATGTAATCACAATGACTATCTCAATCCATTCGAATTGCAAACAATCAATCAAGGGCAGTGTTGTGATTATGCATCAATAGTTTTGGCATGCCCGGTGGGACAACAAGAAGTAAAAGTTTTCATTTTTAACAAAGTTGTTATAATTCGAGATCCAAGGACACATTCAAGCCTAAGTTCAAACACTTCAATTTAAGAAGTTTTCTTGTATTTCAGAGTTCGGAAGTTACAGATTTCAGATTTTGGAGGTTTTAGTTGCAAGGTCAAAGTCTAAAATCAATTTTGGAGGGCTTAAAATGTGCAAAAAGATCTCAAACTACACCAAATGATATATCAAAATAATATTCAAAAGGGCATCCTTAGAACTTCAAATTCTGACTTTCAAAAATTAAGGTCTTTTCAAATTTTAGGATTTCAGAGGTTTTTCATTTTCGGACCTTTCCAAATTTTGGATTTTGGGATTTTAGACCTTTTTTATTTTTGGGTTTCGGAACTTTCAGGTTTTGGAGTTTGGACTTTTAGAGGTTTCTAGATTTTGGGATTTTGAGGTTTGATTTTGGAGTTTCTTCTACTTTGGATTTAAGAGACTATGGCATTTAGAAATTCAGAGACCATTTGCAATGAACCAATCCAAACCCCACAAAATTTTTTGATCTCTTCAAGGTGTGCATATGGGTATCCATCTCATTTCATCAATTTTTTGTGCACTTAGTTAAATTTTAGTCTTCAGAGACACACATTCAAAGCACAACTGATGACTCCATATGGGTCACAAACCCATCTCTCTAAGTAACATACTTTCCATTTCTTCACCATTCATTTCCATCCATTTTCTCTCTTCCATCTCTTTCATTTTCTTCCATTTCATGAAGTCTTGCAGTCATGACTTCATTCACCTCTTGGGATTCACATCTGGATCAACAATAATATCAGTGGAACCCTCCTTCAAAGTTGTAAAATTCATTTCCAGGGTTTTACCAACCATCTTCAGATCCATACTGTAATGGAAATCAAGTTCAATATGCATGCCCAGATGAACAAGAGACAAGTTAGTTTGGTTATCCACCAAACCATCCATATTTTCAAGAGTGGGGGTATGTGGATTTCGAAGGACATTCTTCATCCTTGGAAAGTTGAGCTACAAATGAAGATCCTAAAAATAATGCTAGTATGGTGTAGTCTAGGGCTTTGACCAAAATACAGGCATTTAAGATTAGATTTGGACCCCTTGTCCATGGAAGGCCCCTTTCCATATTATCTTAGCCCATAGGAGAAACTAAGCTTCATAGTTGAGATGCTACCCCAACTAGAAGGATGGATCAAGGACATTGAACATTATGCAAGTCAACCTTGTCTATAGGAGACCCTTGCATTACCCTCTCATAGTTCTTTTCCTTCACCCCAATTAGTATCATTTCAACCCAAACCTCAATTCCCAAGTTTCCATTTTCTGCACCTATTGTGGATTCCACTTCTTCATCTTCTACTCTTCCATCTCATCTTAGTTCCTCTGTCCTCTTCCCTTCCAAAAATAGTCCCCTCCACAGGAGAAGATTTGTAAACCCCTTCCACCATCTCCACCACCAAAAAAACACCTATTGAGACTCAACCCAATACTCCTCCCACTTCCCAAATCCATGTAGGGATGAAACTCAAAAAACCAGTAAAGAAGAACAATAACAAAAGGAGCCTAACATAGAAGAAATGCCTCAATTTTTGAAGAATTGGGCTACTAAGCTTGGAATAGAAAAAATACCTTTATTGGTTAAGCCTTCAGAGGAGGCTAAATTTGGGGAAGAGCAGGTGGTGAAGGTTGATTTGGTTTCAATAGTTTTCAAGAAAGAACAGATTGAGGATGATCAATAGTCGAGTTTTAATGCAACAAACGACACTTTATTTTCACAAAATTTTGATCATACACAAGTTGGTAGGAGGGGAGGAAGGAATAGCTCCAAATCCAAAAGAAGAGGAGCATGCTCCCACTATGGAGGAGGTTGAGTGACACAGTATGAAAATGAGGAGACAAATTATCTGTCGGACTTGGAGGATTGTTTCAATGAAGAGGAGCCTATGGAGATCACATCATTTTCTCCTCCATCATCTACCTTCCAAGCACAAGATCCCATTATTGAAGAGGAGCACATGTAAGAGTAGCATATCCTTCATAAGAGTCCTCTTGAGCCAAGATTGGAGGAATTTAATCTTCCAAAGAGCATGCCAGTCGAGGAGAGGGAACTCCCATGTGAACACTACACTCAACCACTTTCAACAGTCCATCAATAGTTCCATTGGAGTCACAAGTGATTTAAAGGAGCTGTATGTCGAAGAGGAATCCCACATTGCCACATAGGGAAAAGAGCATGAGGATACCATCTTCTATACCATTCACTGAGGTGATGTATCAATTGTCTGTAGATGTGCAAGAAAAAGAGTATCCAATCATAGACAGACAACTTTTCCATGAAAGTCTGCATGAAGACTTTCTTACTAAAACTCATAAGTAGTAGGCACATTTAGAGTTTCAGGCCATGTCCCATTAGATATCTAGCTTCATTAGAGCTAGAACCAGAGTTTCCACTGGTCATGTTCATTCCCAAACATGAGGGTGAGCTTCATAGTATTAAGGATCAACCACATCATCGGTAAAACCTCCATGACTCTCATGCAATTCATTTCGAAGAGGTGTTAGTTTTATTTTAGGTTGATACCTTGATGATTGGGGTGAAGGACTGGTCCCTTATCAATTTTTTCACTCATCCATACAACCATGTCTAGTGTCAAATCATCCACGTGGCTTCCTATTGTAAGAAAAGGGAGCTACTTTACAAAAACAATGCTAGGATTTGTTTGAAACCTTCTCTCTCTCTGGTTGGTTAGTGTAGGGTAGGAGTGGGGTTGTTTTCAGCATCACAAGTGCTCTTGCACACTCTGCGTGTCTACTTAGGCATGTATGATTTCTATTTTTACATATTTTTTGGTTTGTGTTTGCTCCAACATAGTACATGGTGTTTCAGTAGGTCTCTTGCATGCAGGAAAGAACTCCATACGTGTGGGAAAAAATTACAGATCTTAGAAGAAAAAAAATCCATAGAAACTAAAACCAAGATTAAGGACATGTTTTGTTGAAGTTCTCATCTTTCATATCCTTTTAGACCAATAACAGGTGAACTTACAGTGCCTCCATCAGATCAGGGAACAACCCTCAGCCGCATGTCACAAGTGGAACTTTTAGAAGAAGGAGAAAATCCAAATTCAATAGAGTTCCATGATGTAAGAAATTGAAAATTATCTTATTCAAAATCTGCAGCATGCAATACATGCCAAGAAATCATCAATTGTGTTCTTAATACTTGGCTGAATCAAGTTTTGGGACAATCATTCCAAGTCTTGCAAAATCGGGTTGTAGAGAGGAATAGGTGAATATCTCAAGGCAAGACAATTTTCTACTCTCACAAATCTTTTTAAAAATATTTTCTTATAAAAATTGAGAGAGAAAGAAGTGGTTTGAGTTCAGCAGTTGTAGGCAGTCTTTAGATTTTAGTTTCATCAGATTCAAGATCAGATGTTCTAGTATAAGAGTGACTCTATGCCCAATGGACATGCCAAGGCTAATGGTTCAAAATGTCTAGCAGGAAGACGTCCCCGTGAGGCACCAAATTGTTGACTATTTTTTCCCTCTATGAAAAATTTAGCCAACTTGGTCCCACATCCGGTTGAGTGGGAAAAATTAGAAAAATTAGGTCAAGTCTCAAAACCTTGCATTCAAAGTGGACATTAGTCTCATGGCTTGTGAAATTTCCAAAAATCCAAAAATGATCTGGGAGATTAAAATTTACATTTTGGACCCTTATGGCCCAACATGAGCCAAAAAATAGCTCACCGATCTACTCAAAGAGTAAGAAGCTGGTGAGTTGGAGGTATATTACTTGGGGGTGAGCTAATGGTGACTTTCCAAGTTGGGGGTTAGTCGAAGGTCGAGTCATTTCAGCTTTGTGCGGATATGGTGGTTGAAAGGCTAATTTGGCCATAACAAAAAATGCTGCGACAGGAAGCTAAAAATCAGCCAAAAAAATCAAGCCGAAACCATGAAGGATAGCTCAATTGAATGAGCTCAATAAGTGCACACCAAACTCGACCCATCAGTGATAGCTCGGTTGTAGCATAGTTTAATGAGCCCAACATTGGTGAAGGAATCACATCAGGTAGCTTGGAGAATCAAGCGAATCGTAGGAGGCTGAGCTCGTTGTCGGGGTCACAAAGAGTAGAAGGCCCGAGCTCCAGGAGCTTGGGAAAGACTAGGGCATCACATGGAGGTGATGCCAAGAAATGAATTCAATGCCAAAGGAGCTTGGGGAAAAACTTGGCGACCAGGCGTAACGTAGAGGGTGAGCTCGACGGAAGGGTGAGTCTGTTTCAGGGATGAGATGCCATGAACGATAGGCTCAAGTGGAGGCATCAATGCGGGTGACGAATGATGGATGCCAAGTCATTGGGAAAAGCTCGGATTGAGCTCGGTAAATACACCAAACAAGTCAGCCATGGATGTAAAGACAAGGCCGTAAGTAAATCACAAGTCATGGAAAAGAAAAGAAGAAAGATTGAGCTCCTTGAGCTCGGCCAAGGCAAGGGCATCGCAGAGAGGCGATGCCATACAAATGGACGCTGAAGCAAAGAGCTAGAGTCGATGAAAATGAGTTCATGGTTGAAGGATCAACGTCAATAATGACAGAAAGGAGGAAATCTTGGGTCGGCCGAGTGAGTTGCAGAAGACAGCTCAAAGATTGAGCTAATCAAAAAAGGGAAAGTGGAAGCCGAAGTCTAAAGTCTTTCAGACTTCGGAGGTTGTATGCTTCGGAGGTTCAGGGTGAGTTGTTTTGAGGTTGAGATGGTGGAAATCCCAAAGCAAGATCGATGGAGAGCCCGAAGGAAAAAGGCTCAAAATCCCAAAGTGAGTTGGAGCGAAATGGTGAAAGGTGACTTTGGGAGTCAACGTGGAGGGTCCAAGTCAATTTCGGGGTTTTTGGGGGAACACGTTCCGAGGTTGGAGGAATGTTTTCACCGTGAAAAGTGTAAAACATATGAAGCGACCCAATCATCAAGTGCGAAGTGAAAAGGTGGGTGGCGTGATGAGTAGTAAAACATTTTAGGTCAATGGAGGTGGTATTTAGAGTTCGAGTGGTAAAGGTCCGAACTCACCGAGTTGCAACCCTCGAAATACGAAAAGCCAAAAACGTGAAAAGGTGGGTGAAGTGGTAAAATGTGGTGTCTTTGGGGGTTGGTTTTGGACTTGGAAAATGCGTGAAATCTGAAGCGGTGGGTGATCCAATCCCAAAAAGAGGAGTTCCGAAACTCTAAAAATCGTGCAACCCCGCCAACGCATTCAAACATTCTACCAAGTCGTGTATCGTAATTTGAGCTACATTGGATGTGGCGAGTGGTAAGTGGGATTTGATGCGGTGACTTGGCACTTGGAAATTGGGTGAGATGGACATGTAGTGTGAAAGAAGAGCTCATCAGTGCATAAAATACAAACAAGCTCGATGGTAAAGAAAACAACTTGGTGCTTGAAGGAAGGAGCTTGAAGAGAAAATGAAACCCTAAAGAAGGGCCCAGTTTCAAACCATCATAACTTGGTCAATTCTTAACCATTTTTAACAAATTTATACTTTTTGGAAAGGTGTTTCATAGGAGATTTCAATGGTGATGTTTAAAACTATTTACTAGGAGGTAAAATGAAGGATAAATCTAGTCAAGCCATAGGCACTAAAATGATGATAGCTTCCAACATACTCACTTGTTTCTTACAAATTAACAATCATTGGAAAGGTGATTTTGAGATCCATAGTATGGAAACATCAATTTCAGATTTTGGGGGTTTTGGACCTCTGAAAATGGAAGACATGCTCCTAGTAGGTGAAAACCATTAATGAGGTTGGTGAAAAGTAGGGCCATCATGAGTCTACATGGGATAGATTAGACAGGAGGTGCAATCACAAGTAAATTTCTTCAAGCTCAAGGAAAACAATTAATGAAAAAGGATATTTTGAAGATCTGAATGCACTCATTACAAGATTAAACAATGATTTTGGAGGATTTTTGGGCAAATTTGGGATTAAATTTTCTCTCTCCTCCTTTGCAAATCTTCCACTATAAATTATAATGAGGGGCATTGTTTTAATGTTGGACTCTTCTGCTTTTCACCCTCCCTTCTTCTCTTATCTGTAAGGATTTTTGTGGAGTTTCAAACCTCCCATTTAGCTATAAATGCAATTTTCGCCTCTTGGCCATTATAATGCATTGTATCAAATATGTGGAGCAATAATATAAGTCTGTGGATGAATTTCAACCCTCTCTTGTGTTCATTGCATTCTCCTGATCTCTCATTGCAATCTTGGTTATATATGCATAGTTGTTGTATTACATGTTTAATGGTTTGTGTTTATTAGCTAGTGGATTCACAACAATAGATTGATATGTGGTGTATTTTCATCCTCCTTAATTTGATTGTTGTTTCCATCTCCATGTAAAGAAGGTGTTCAACATTCCTTATTTGTGCATCACCTCTAGTAGAATTAGGTTTTACTTTTCTTGCATCCTTCTTCCCTGTCTCCTTGGCATTTTAGAGTAGGGTTTAGATTAGTTTCTTAGGATGGTGAGTGGTGATAGATATAGGAATAGGAAGTTGACCTTTCTCTGGAGAGATTTCCCATTTGCAAAGTCCCACACTTTTGGAAAAGCTCCATGTTATGCAATCACACTAACTATCTCAATCCTTGAATTGCAAACAATCAGGGGTGTTGTGATTATGCATCAACATGTGTATGAAATTAAATCCTATCCACATAATTTAATTCTTCCAAGGTTGGTGCACCTTGTACTCATGCAATGTAGGTGATTAATTTTGAGACTATGAAAGTGATGGAAGAATTGCCTCCTATTGTGTTCGTATTTCGCCCCTTTTTGCGGTTAACAAAGAAGGTCTTGGATATGTATTTTTTGTTTTTTTTTTTTTGTTACCATTATTTAATGAGATATCAATCGAGCTACATATTTTGGTAGATTTTTCACTTATTTATTATTAATTTAGTGAAATAGTAAAGGAATGTGAGTACTACGATGTATTGAGAATCAATCCTATGACATCTGAGGTAGAGGTTAAAAAAACTTATTACATGAATGCCACTTCATTAATTTTTTCTTTAGTTTACCCTTTATTGTTTGATTTTGTTTACTTTTATTTTGTAGGATGAATTTTAAATTCCAATCATGCAATTTCAAAATCGACATCTATTTCACAGTCGTAGTTCCTTGAATTGCAGAGGAGAAAGCACCAGGTGGGTAAGTCACCCATTTTCATATTATACAATACCCTTTTGTTATCATGTAGACTTACAATTGTTAATTTCAGTTTTTATACAATTTCAATTAACATGCATTGGACAACAACATGTGTATATTTAGTCACCCTTAAATTTATTGGGTTTCCTTTTCCTAGTTGTGTAGACAAGACAATTCTCTTTTCTAAAATTCTACTAATAAATTTATTTCATTCAAAATTGATCCTTCCCACCTCATCCACTATTCACTCTTCCTCCCAATCCCTTTTAGCATTCACATTGCACTACTTGCATGTGATTGCTAGTTAATAGTTTGAATTTAGAATGTCCTCTCTTACACATGGGTTAACTTCTAAGTTATAAAAGAATTGTTATTTTAGTAATATATAAATCTTCATATTATCTTTTAATTAGGGAGATGTAGTCATGTCCAGTACATTGATGAATGGGTGTCAGCCCAAATTTTATGACTAGGAATTTGAAAAAATTTTTTTTAGAATTTCAATCATAAGTTGATTTGATAACTATTTTATGCCATGTGCATATGAACACCATTGAACATTTATTTATATTTGTTTAAAAAATTTCTTTGATTTTTTAATTGAGATGAGACATGTATAAATGTAATTATGCTAAAATGCATTTGCACAAATAGGAAGGGAAAGTCGTCGTTTAACAAGTATCAGAGAAATCAAGGGAGGAAAAGACACTGGAGAAGATGTTGAAGCACACTTTAATTTGAGCTATCGATTACAGACAAACCCTAAAAGGTGATGATCATAAACCCTTAGTATTTTCTTTCATTTTTCCTAACCAGTCCAATTGCCTAGGGTTTTTAGAAGTCATCCATGGCCTCAGACAAAGGTAAAATTTATTGTGAAAGCTAGTTTTTAACGCAGCAGCCTGGATACAAGTCATAGTTTTTAGAATGAGTGGTTTTTTTGTGCAAATTCATAAATACAATCTGCCCCCATCATCCATAATTCATGCAATTATACAAATATGGAGTTTTTGGTCCAAGTCGTGGTTTCTCAAAGAAGAAATCTCATGCAAGTAGTAATTCTAAGTTGTCTTCCACCTTGGATTTCCATGCCAATTTTGGGAAGTCAATTTCAAGTGAAAATCGTGGAAATTAAATTTTCCCTCCATGTGTTATTTTCATGCAAATACAAGTTTCCCCTTCCTCTCAATTTTCACGTAAATCTTAAAAGAAGAAGTCATAAAGCAAGTCATGGTTTTGGGAAGTCAATTCCAAGTGCAAATCGTAATTTTGAAGTTGCCTTCTAGGTTGGATTTTAACGCTGCCATGACTTATGTATTTTCATGCCCATGCAAGTCGTACTTTTGAAGCTGCCCTTCCACTTTATTTTCCATACCATGACTTAAGTGAAAAGTTTGATTTTTGAAGTTTCCTTGCAGGTCCAAATTTAACATTTCCTTTCCTTCATGTTTTTCATGCAAATATTAGACAAAGTCACTTATGCAAGTCGTGATTTTCAAACTTTGCCCTCCAAGTCTATTTTTCACGCTTCCATGACTTATGAAGTTTCACACAATTTTAAAATGAGTTTGTAAAATTGAAGCATGAATATTAAATGTCTTGCTACCCCTTATGAAAATCCAAGCAATTTCTTGAGAATAAATTGTGTTGTGTGAATTTTAAGATGATCATCCTCTTGTTCCTAATGCATCCCATGTGGAAGTCATTTGCATGCAAAATCCCTTTCAAAAGGTTGTGCATGTGCTCCCAATCTTCTAGTTGAAGGCCACATTGAATCTATTTATATTTTCCTTCACCAAGAGTGCTTCCCCGAATTCAAAATTGCTCATATGAAATTAAAAAATAAAAAGGTGATGAGTTTTTCTTAATTGTTTACGAAAAGCATTTCAGTGGTGCACATACTTGAGAAGAACTGCAAAATAGTCAAGGATAAAAGGGGAAGACAGGTCAGAGGAAACACCCGCAAGCTAATCACAGTCAGCTACTCAGGGGAAATAGATTTGGGTGAGGAAGTTGGTAAAAATATACGATGATGCCAGATCCAATTTGGCAAGAATCAAAGGAAAAGAGTCAACCATGTGGGAGAAAGAGTTTCTCAGGTTCAACACAAACTATCATTCATATCATTCATTGCTAAAGTTGATGAAGCAGAAGTACAATGCATGTTGGATCAACATGCAGAGTATGGAAGAAGAATAAAATGGAGAGTGTTGCAACTCGAATAACTTCTTTTCTTTCTTCTTCTTTCTCTTATTTTCTCGACAAAGCAATTGAGTAATCAATTAAAATTGTAAAACTTAGGTAATTGGCTTTAAAAGCCGTTATTTCAAGTTACTGGAAGAAGTCAATTACTTGGAAATAGGTGGCAGACATGCAAAATAGAAGGTTCTGTTTTCATTTGTAAAGCATTCATGTCATGCAAAGAGAAATTCTAGGGGAAAATCGCAATTTGCCTCCCTTTTTCATAGTTTCCACATGCGGAAATTCATTGAAATTTTCCTATTTGTATTTTCCCTCTATGTACTGCAAATAGAGGAAGAGCCCATGGGTTAAATCATCACAATTTGTTCATCATAATTTGTTTAGCAGAGCATTTTGAGTTTTCAAACTTTGTGCTGAAACCCTTGGTGTGATTTCTATGAAAGTTGGGGGATCAAATAAAAGGTGGATTTCCAAAGAACTTTGTGTCTACGGTGCTTTTCTCATCACTTCTATTTGAGGTTTTAGATAAACTATGTGTTATCTTAGATCTAGGTTAGAAGCTATTTATTTCCTTCTACTTTGAATGTTGTGATTTATCTATTTATTTAATTTGTGTAGATGAGACCAACTTGATAACTATTGGTTGAGTTATAACATCTTACTTTTTTCTTTCCCTACTTCTATTTTCCCCTTCTGCAAATAACCCATCATAACTACTTACTTACTACCAAATTACCCATCTCTAGTTCACGAGCTGAGGGAATTAAAGTAAAACCCATGAAAGTAGTTATTAGGATTCACTCTTGCAAAATAAGTAAACATATTACATGGGAGCCTCACTATTAAATGAGGGAGATTTATCTCATGACTGACTAGGTTTTACGATGTGCATAAAATCTAGCCAACAGTTTTTGGCGACTCTACTGGGGAATAACAAAAATTAGTAGACCATAGATTTTTATTTCCAGTTCCCTTCTATATTGTAACCTTAACTTGGTAGAACGTGCATTCACCCGGTTTAGCAGAGCTCAAGGAAGGACTGATCATTTTATAGCTTGCATAATCAATTCAATTTCAATCATCCTCCTCAAGTTAGGAGCTGCAGATCCAATATTTTACTAGGTAAAAGAGTGCAAATTCCTCCGATCCAGATTATGTCAAGCACAATCCAACATCCGGTATTATTCACTAAGTCTATTCTCGAAGAAGATGTGTTCCTTTCATAATGAATCAACGAACACTTGTTGTAGCACAATTCCATGGGGTGTACCTTTCGGACCTCTGAACTGACTCCTCCTATGCATGAATTACCTAAAGGATCAAGAAATAATTTTCCAAAATTCTATAGAGACAAAAGAAAAATCCAAATAACCACTTGGCTACATTTTTCATATCCTGTGGAGTTCTCACAGTAGAACACAAAGATGTATCTGTCAGACTCTTCATAGAGAATCTGCACGACTTGGCTGGAGAATGGTTCTACCGATTAACTCCTGGTTCCATAACCAACTGAGCTACTATGTGAGATACATTCCTAAAAAGATTTAAGCTAGCTGAAGATTCTAGTACATTGATAACTCAACTGAATCAGCAAGAAGGATCCACAAGAGCACATGCGGGATTTTATTGCAAAATTCCAAAGAACACTCTACAAAATTTTGGCTTCTTCTTCTCTGAATGATGAGAATCAAAGGAATTCTTCATCAATGCATTTCTTCGGAAGTAGGTTATCAATTTGGGAAGAGCATATCTTGCGACTTGTTAGCAACCTAAAACATGGTGGTTGAAATTGAAGATGACCTCATCATGACTGGAAAGATAAAAAACAACACTTCTAGAGTTGAAAGTTCATCCTCTCGCTACTACTTCCGATTCACTATTACAAAATTTAGCAAATGAAGAAGAAAAAATGGCTCAAATGGCTCAGGGCAACAACACTTCCCTTTCTAGAATTTCAACTACAACAACTGGAACCACATTGTTGGTTCCCAAAGATTAGCAATTGAAGCTACTCCCAGAAATAACGTGGAGATGAATGAAGAAGACCAAGAAGTTTTCACTGATCAACTCGAGAATGATGATTTTGTAGGTCATGTTGGTGACTCCAACATTTATTACCTAAGCTAAAAATATGAATATGAATATGAGGAGCTTCTTGAGGGGAAATCATGGTCATACATATGTAGTATTTACAAGATCACAAACTTGCCAAGCTGAGGCATTAGCTGATGAAAAAAGAAGGGGAAACCCTTTACCTTCTTCCTTAGCTCCCAGAGATAAGTATATGAGCTCTTCATCTTAATCACAAAATACATCTTAGGTATGTGAAGCTAACACATTTATACCTTCTTTTGACATTATTGATCATATCAAGAAAACTAGGATTCAAATGTCAGAAACTAAATACTTGAGAGCTTTTCTGAGCAGCTAAATAGGCTAGTCAAATATGTGCAATTACCAGGACCATCTAATGCATCAAAAGGCCTTTTTCCTAAACCTAAAGATACTCCTTCCCAAAACAATGTTGCAGTTGTTAACACCCCAACATCTTCTAAAAGAGTAGAACCATTCTATGTTTCCCTATTGCTTAATGGTTTCAAGTTAAGCAATTAAATTTTAGATTCAGGTGCTTCTGATAATGTCATGCCAGCTAAAGTTACAAATGTTCTTGGGCTTACTTTGACAAAGATAATAGGAAGGTGTTATTCCATGGAGAGACAAGTCCCTTTAATCGGATAAATCAAAGATGCACAAGTTGTTCTAGAATCTTTTCCTGACAAAAGATTAAAGATGACAATCTTAGTTAAAAATATTCATGTCTCCTATGGGATGTTGCTGAGTAGAAAATTTTGCAAAGAGCTAGGAGGGAAGTGAAGATGGATTGGTCTTGTACCCACATTCCTATCAAGGGGATTAACCATAAGCTAGAGCCATAAAAGAAGTCCAAGTACACGGTTATGAAATCTGAGGATCCTAGATCTCATATTATTTTTATGGAATAAACCGTGGGGTCTATTTCTTAGAAATGGATAAAAATATACTAGAGCCGAAACTTCAACTAGAGTCTATAACCAAAAGAAGAGGAAAAAAATTGGATGTTTGAGTTTAAAGGCAGTTATTGCTCTTTTGGATCAGAGTCAACATTCTATTAATATCTCAGATCGTGAGATATTCCCATACTCCCATAAGATGATGTTTGAGAACACCAATCATATGGTAGAGTATGAAGCATTGCTGCTAGGAATGGAGAAAGCTAGAAATAAAGGAGTAAAACTCCTCAAAGCCCAAGGATATGATGAACTTATAGTAAATCAAGTTCGAGGGAGAAAACAAGTTAAAAGAGATAAGATGAAGCATTACAAGGATATAGTGCTTTCTGCCACACTCGATTTTTCAACCTTCTCTATCAACTTCATTCCAGCAAATCATAATTCCATATAGACTCTTTGGCGGTCACAACTCCACTATTAAATCTGGATAAACCGCCATCCATATTCAAATAAGGAAATGGAGATGGTCTACCGCCCCCAAACTCCCTGATAGTGTTGAACAATGGTTGAATTTCAATGACAACAAACAAATATCTCGCATTTAAGAACAAGGCAACTTTGATGTGTTGTATGTTGAAGGGAGTAAATCACCACCACGAAAGACAATCAAAGGTGACACTGATCCAAATTATGATGATAGTAGTGGAGTAATCTAACTGAAAGGTAAAAAATCCCCAAGGGTTTAGTTTCCTTAAAGGGAATTTCGACAAGCATGATTAGTACCTGAAGAATAATAAAGAATATGACTATAGTTCTATCTTAGAAGTGCAACCGGTAAATATGGGTATGGAGGAAGTTGATGAATACTTACCCGCCACAGAGAGAAAAGATGATGAGCCACCACAAGATGAAGTTGATGAGGATTTTCCCAAGTTGTGTGATAAGAAGGTCGGAGAAAGAAAGTTCAAGATTAAAGACTGGGTACTTTGGTGGGACAAGATGTCATGAAATGAAGGGCATGCACAACAAATCTGATTCATTCTAGAAAAGGCCCTTCATGATCAAGAGAACTGCCAAAATGGATAGTTTCATCCTTTCCTACAAGGATGGAATTTAGTTACCATTGCCTTTCAAAGGGCAGTATTTGAAGCTCTTCAGGAACTGAGATATAGGGTAAAACTTGTGTGTACATAAATAATTTTTTTCTTTTGTGTTCTTTTCTTTTTGTTTTTTTTTTTTTTGTTTCCGACCTTAAACCCAATAGACAAGACATGAAACCAAAGATGTTGGGATATCATCTTCACTTCTTTCATTTTGATAGAAATAAAGATTTCCACAAATAAAGCCAACTGGTGTCCCCAAGATTTCACCATGAAATCTCAAACTACCTCTTTTTAAATTTTTCATTCTTTTTAAGTAATGGGTCATTTTCTATGTTTTGTGTTGCCTATGGTTTTTCACACTACTCAAAAGTATCCCTAGGGAGTTATTAAGCCAAGTTCTTCAAATACCCACATGCCAAAGCTCACTCAATTCTTTCACCAAGCTTTGTTTGAAAGCGTTTTATTTATTTATTTATTAAACAAATAAAGTTATTTAATAATAGATTGAGCTAAAATTAACAAATTTTAGGTTATATAAACCACCTCACCCCATCATTGTTACAACATCAGTATTACTTTCACAAAAATAAGACCTAAACTAAAGGGGGTATTAGGGTATTAATGCTAATCTAAATAGGACTAAAACATTGTAATAAAGAGACTAAACAATAATAAATAATAGAAAACTAATATGCTAAAGTGATGTAAAGTAATTGCATGATTTGATCTAATTGAAATAAAACCCTAGAATAATGCAAGAGGGGAGTAAGGAAATGACTTAGCTGATTGATGATGACTATCGCAGGTTGTCACAGATCTGGAACTGGAACTCGACAGTGTAGACAAACACTCAGGGGCCCCGCAGAGGGAAGATTTGGACTATTTGAAGTGACACAGGGCACCCTGGAGTGTCTCGGTGAGTGGGCACCCCGAGGTTCCCTGGTCTCTAACAAGCTATAGTCTAGCAGGTGCTTGGAATAGTATAAATGCTCAAAACCCTAATTTTTATGGTACATGGAGTTAAGTGTCTTTGAATAGTCTTTATGTCACACACTAAATTCACCCGGATGAATTGGAGCCCTGCACGTGAAGAATGGAGCATTCACCCATGGGGTTTTTACATACCAAACAATTGGTGTTATAAATTGAGCAAATTACCTGGTAAACCGATAGGATTTTTCATTTTTTATTTATTTTTCAGTGTTTGGTTTTTTTTTCTCTCGTAAGAAGAAAGGCTTTGGTATCTCCCTGTGGTCTAATTTCCTAGGTTTTTAGAAGTCATCCATGGCCTCGAGAAAAAAGAGTAATTCTAGTTTTAGCAATGACTTGGATACAGAGTTGGCAAGAAGGGGTAAAAATGACCTTAGCCACCAAACTAGAGGACTTAGCACAGAGCACGTACTACACTACATTATAGACCTTGATGTATTTCTGGTGAGTGTGTGTATGTCGTGCCTAGGTGCTCTCGTGTTAGTTTCACTTTGTGAAATAATGAGCTATAGTAGCTATAGAAGATGTAGATACTAGAATAGAATGAATAAAATCCCTCCTCCTATAAGAATATGTGTGGTGCATCCTTTCCTAGCTTGAATGTATGGTGCTATGTGGATGCAAGATGGTGCAATGGATGTAGCCCTAGATGGAGTGATATTAGTGATAAGATGTAATGACCTAAGACTCTTATTATGGTCTTATAAGATTTATATTTATAGGGATCTCAAGTTTAATTTTGTAATTAATCCCGAAAATTTCTATATATTTGATTGAGGAAAAGATAAAGATGACCAATGGCTAGAAGTGACCCAAAAGTAAGTGAAAGAGGTTGTCACATAAGGATGCAATTATGATTTCGTATTTGATCGAGGCTTTTGCTATTAGCTGCGCTGGAAATATTTGAATGACATAACAAGAACCCGAGCTATTAGGAATAGATCTCTACACACACATATGTGGAAAGCTACAGGACTGCGTGCCTCGGATCATAACCTGGGACCAAGACACCTTGGGGCACCCCAGTACATCATGGGGTGCCCTGATTTAGGGATAGAAACTCGGGGAAGTTAGAAAATGGGGTGATAAGTATCATTAAATACGCGAGAAAGAAAAAATAGAAGATAAGAAAAAGTTGGCCAAATGGTGGGATTAATTGGTACTTTGTACACTTGAGAACCTTCTAAATAATAGTATAAGATCGGGCTAAATATTGTCTAATGTGCAATATTTGTGTCTACAATAAACCACCTCACCCCATCATTTGTTACCACACCAATATTACTTTCATCTCTAACTAGAGCATTCACCCATGGAAGATTTTTTTACATGGCTAATTAATCTAATTAGTAGGTTATTTTTGAGTAATTATCTATAACTTTTGATAGGTTTTTCATTTTTATTTATTTCTTTTGTGTTTACTTTTTTTTCTCTATGATATGTTGGTAATTCCCTAGGTATTTTATTTAATTCTCCCTAACTAGTCTAATTGCCTAGGGTTTTTAGAAGTCAGATCAACCATTCACATGATTCAGAATAGTGAAGAAATTTCTCTTCTAAAAAAGAATATCCATGGCCTCGAGAAAAGGTGAAATGTATTGTGAAAAGTTTTTAACGCAACAACTGGATACAAGTTGTAATTTTTAGAATGAGTGGTTACTTTTTGTGCAAAGTCATAAATACAACTTCCCCATCATCTAGAATTCATCCAATTATAAAAGATGGAGTTTTTATTCCATCCCATGTTGAGTTGTGGTTTTTCAAAGAAGAAAGCTCATGCACACAGTGGTAATTCTAAGTTGCCTTCCACCTTGGATTTCCACGCCAATTTTGGGAATTAAATTTCAAGTGCAAATTGTGGAAATTAAAGCTTCCCTCCACGTTTTATTTTCATGCAAATATAAGCTTCTCCTTCCTCTCAATTTTCATGCAAATCTTAAATGACGAAGTCATAAAGCAAGCCGTGGTTCTCTAAGTCAATTCCAAGTGCAAGTCACACTTTTTGAAGCTGCCTTCTAGGTTGGATTTTAACACTACTATGAATTATGTATTTTCACGCCAAAGTTTAAGTGAAAGAGCCCATGTGATTAGAATATTGTTACGTGAGTAACAATAAACTTTGTTAAGAGATTTCGAGGATCTCAATGTCCATAATTATGAATATAAGTCATACTTTTGAAGCTAACCTTCCACTTTATTTTCCATGTCAAGACTTAAGTGAAAAGTGTGATTTTTAGAGCTGCCCTACATGTCCAAATTTAACGTTACCTTTCCTTCATGTTTTTCACGCAAATATTAGACAAATTCACTTATGCAAGTCACGATTTTCAAAGCTTCCCTCTAGGTCTATTTTTCATGTTGCCGTGACTTATGAAGTTTCGCGTAATTTTAAAAGGAGTTTCCAAAATTGAAGCATGAATATTAGCTGACTGTTGCCCCTTATGAAAATCCATGCAATTTTTTGAGAGTAAATTGTGTTGTGTGAATTTTAAGAAGATCATCCTCTTGTTCCTAACGCAGCCCATGTGGAAGTCATTGCATGCAAAATCCCTTTCAGAAGCTTGTGCATGTGCTCCCAATCTTCCATTTGAAGGCCACATTGAATCTATTTATATCCTCCTTCACCCGGAGTACTTCCCCAAATTCAAAATTTCTCATATGCAATTAAACACTAAAAAGGTGATGAGTTTGTCTTAATTGTTTATGGAAAGCATTTAACCTGGTGCACATACTTGAGAAGAATTATAAAATCTTCAAGGATAAAAGAGGAAGACAGGTCAGAGGCAACACCCGTAAGCTAATCACAAGTTAGTTGCTCAGGGTAAATTGATTTAGGTGAAGAAGTTGGTAAAACTCTATGATGATGTAAGATCCAGTTTGGTAAGTATCAAAGGAAAATAGTCAACCATGTGGGAGAAAGGGTTTCTCGGGTTCAGGACAAGCTATCATTCAGTACTAAAGTAGATGAAGCAAAAGTACAATGCATGTTGGATCAACATGTAAGAGTATGGAAGAAGAAAAAAACAAAGAGTGTTGCAGCTGGAATAACTTCTTTTCTTTCTTCTTCTTTCTCTTATTTTCTCTGAAAAATCAATTGAGTAATCAATTAAAATTTTAAAACTTAGGTAATTGGCTTTAAAATCCATTATTTCAAGTTACTTGGAAGAAGTCAATTACTTGGAAATAGGTGGCAAACATGCAAAATAGAAGGTTCTATTTTCAATTGTAAAGCATGCATGCCATGCAAAGAGAAATTCTAGGGGAAAATATTGCAGTTGCTTCCCTTTTTCATAGTTTCCACATGCGACAATTCATTTAAAGATTCCTATTTGTATTTTCCCTCTATGCACTATAAATAGAGGAAGAGCCTACAAGTTAAATCATCACAATTTTTTCATCAAAATTTGTTTAGCAGAGCATTCTTGAGTTTTTAGACTTTGTGTTGAAACCCTTGGTGTGATTTCTATGAAAGTTGGGGATTAAATAAAAGGTGGATTTCAGAGAACTTTGTGTCTACAGTGCTTTGCTCATCACTTCTATTTGAGGTTTTAGATAAACTTTGTGTTATCTTAGATCTAGGTTAGAAGCTATTTCTTTCCCTTACTATTGAATGTTGTGATTTATCTATTTATTTAATTTGTGTGGATGAGACCAACTTTGATAACTATTGGTTGAGTCAAGCACATCTTCCTTTCTTCTTTCCCTACTTCTATTTCCCCCTTCTGCAAATAACCCATCACAACTACTTACTTGTTGCCAAATTACCCAGCTGTGGTTCACGAGCTGAGGGAATTAAAGTAAAACCCCTGAAAGTAGTTATTAGGATTCACCCCTATAAAATAAGTAAACATCTTACATGGGAGCCTCACCGTTAAATGAGGGATATTTATCTCATGACTTCCTAGGTTTTACGTTGTGCATAAAATCTAGCCAACATTGTGAATGATAATGGTTCATGATGGTGCTGACATGGATAATCACAAAAAAAACTTGAGTGAATAGACTGATTTTCAGGTTACATGAAACAATTACATATGAAAAGTACAGAGTGCGATTTTTAGTGCTAAATTTGTAGGGTTTAGATAATATTTGTGTATTTTTTGCAGGGTTTTTCATGGATCTTGATAGTGGGCAGTACAAGTTTTGATTTACTATATAAATTTGAAGGGTTTTGATGATGTTGGCATATTTCTTGTAGGTTTGTTTCTATATCTCATCATTGGGCATATTTCTATTCATATTGCATATACTTGAAAATCCCATCAACTTCTACAAGTTACAACATCGTAGAATTATATAGGATTCTAGATGACCATTTATTTGTAGATGTAGACACCTAAATTTGACTACAGAGTTTTAATACTAAAATTATACTAATTATCCTCTTTCTCGCCATTTCATTATAATTAGTATTTTCCTACTAATTAGCTAACATTCCCTTCATCTCAGTCAATTAACGACACTTCCTTAATTAACTATCTTAATACTTCATCCTGGATGCCAACTAATGTCGCTTCCTTAGTTATAATCCTCTTTTAATTAATTAATTAACCATTATTAATTAATTAAGCCTTTCAATCTCCTATTTAATCAATAAACCCTCTTATTTGGTTAAACCCCCTTTCAAACCCTTCAAATTCTACTAATTTTCCTCTAAATTATCTCCAAATAGCTTTTATAAGCTTAATTTGGCCTATTAATTAATCCTAGTTGATTAATTAAATCACCTCCAACACCCATGAGTTTCTAATATCTTATTATTCATACTTACCCCTTTCTAATTCTACATTCCCTTTATCCCAAATTCACTAGGTTGCAAACTTCTCCCAAATTGGAAAGCTACATAAAAAACCTTGTACACAATGTTTCAACTTACACTCCTTGTAAGACATTTGCACTTGATAAGAGCATTTTCATGTTATTAGAAATATTTTTTCAAACCTCCTTTCTACTTGACCATGAATAGTAATAGAAGAACTAAAATGGAAATCAAGCTATATTGGTGAGATCTCTTCCTCTTCCTTGGAGAAATTCTTTGATCGTGCATAGTTGTGTTCGGTTCACAAATGAAATATCTACAATATGAAAGCACATCCAAAAATCAAAGGAGGTTTGAATTTGATGTTTGATCTAATATTTTATGCATAATTAGATAAGATTTCCTTTATGCTTTATCATGATGTTTTTGTTTGATTAAACAAAGTTATGAATCTACTTGGTGTCAGGTTCATTTCATTAACTTAGATTACTTACACATGCATATAATAGAGAATTGAGTTGGATTGTGTTTTATGTTAGCTTCAATAAATAGATATGACTTCCAAGTATGGTTACACCTTTTCTATCAATGAATCTTATCACCAAACTATTATTTTGTAGGTTTTTCTTGAATCTTGTAGTTTTTCTTGCATTTTTCGTTGTGTGTACATTGTTTTATCATGTTTTCCCATATCTTGTAATGTTGTAGTGGCTGGCCAAAAACCATGTTTAATATGGTATCCTCCTATTCCAAAAATGGTATGCAATCATATTTTAGTGAGACATCTGAAAATCCAGATGGTCCTTCCTCTTTGTGTGTGTTTCTATGCTTCGTTGTGAGATAACATCCTTGTTTGAAGGAGATAATTAAATGGAAATTGTATGTGCTAGGTGGTAAGGAAAACACCAATTTTATACTCCTTTTTATGGGAAGGGACATTGTTTCTTGTTTTTGGATGTGGATTTTGTGTTCTTCCTATGAAATCATATGTTTTCTGGATTTGGTGCTCTTACTATGTTTTACAGGAATTTGGTAATACAATATTTCTTTTACAAATAAAAATCATATAGTTTTTCTTGTATATTTTGGATCTTGATCTATTGGATAGTTTTTTGTTTTATGGGTGTGATGATGTGTGGTTACAAACTCATAACTATTTTATCTTTGAACATCTACTGGGCTATCTATTTTTTGTTAGTATTTTACATAACAGGACAAAAATTCGTGTCTTAGAACTAAAAAATAAGAATTTCCTCCTAGGTTGTCCATTTTAACGTGTAAAATATATTGTGGCAAAACATTTGTGTGGCATGACAAGAATGTATCTCAGTGGCTTGCATCCTAAGTCTTATGTTCTACAAGGGTATCGAGGCAACGAATAAGAGACACACATGAACCGACATATAATGGATATATTTAAAGGGGCTACAACAAGCACTAAGGTCGCATATCCAGAGGGCAATAATCCATACACTAGGTCAACCTAGGGTTTCCAAGGCCCGCAATCAATATAGAGGAGAGTATCCTTTTAGGATATCAGTAAATGGGTGAGAAGAGGTAAAGATCAATAATGGATAATGAAAACATGCACAATATGACTTAAATGTAAATAATAAAAAGCCAAGGAGTTGATCAAATAAGAACACTATGCTAACTAGTATCAATATACATGTAACACTAAGCTATAAAAGATAAATGGGGAAGGGAAATGAAATAATCTATACAAAATGAAAAGAGAGTTAGAGCACTTACTTGTGGGGTGGTCATTGATGCATCTATCTCTCCATATAAGAAACACACCGAGATATAATCACTATTAGGTGGAGAAGGGGAACACCGTTCTTGTCCTAGACTCATTATAGATGACCCAATAGTGTAAGTAATCCAACTAAGAAGAAGAGTGTCCAATCCAATCCAAGAAAAGTGCAAGATGAACCAAGGGCTGAGCAAGTAGATGTGAAGTTGGTGTAAAAGAGCAGAGCACATGGAATTTCCTATGATTGGGCTTCCTTCTTTCATGAATGTCAAGATCTAGTATGTATATATACAACGTCATCTCCTGTGGGTGATATCATCGACTAGGGAAAAACATAACATTGACACCATCACCCATGGGAAATGGCATCGGATAAGGATGCTAAATTTCATGTAAAGTGAAAAAGAGGTGTCATAAATCATAAAAATGGGTGAACAAGGTGGCAAATGGTGAAATGAGAGCAAGGTGTTGGGAGTGTAATGTGTATGAGACATAAAGGGACAATAATGACTAATCCAAGGAAAACTAAGGTTGGGACCACATAGTGATATTCCTTCTTTGTATTGTCTCTAACCCATAATGATTACGTGAATAATCATACCTCATTCCTAGTAGGCCCCTTAGACACCCGCTCAAGAAATGGATGCATTAGTGACCCTTATCTTGCACAAATAAATTGTTAGTAATAAGTATGAAATATGAAAAGTAAAAATTAGGTGTATACATATGCTCCTATTGATCACCGCATGTCACAATAGCGAAACATGAGGTGGTTGATGGAATGAAACAATTCGTAACACCGATATCGAAAGTAGATACTGAAAATAACAACATAAAGGACTAGTTGAAATGAAATATACCCACTAATGCGTACCTGATAGTTTCAGTCGTCCTACCATGTGCGGGTGTAATAAATGCTGCAAGAACCCTGAAGAAGCAAAACTGAAAGGAAACACTAGAGGATCATAAGTAAAAAAAGACATAAATACCCTAACTAGGGGTCCATGGGATAGATGTCATGTCATAGTTTTGAGATGTCATATGGTGTCAAAATAGGCAAAAATAGAAAGATCGTTGAAAGTATGCGTGTAATATGTCAAAATGAACAAGTCAAGATTATTGTCAAGATGCAACAAATGACACATTTTATGGAATTTGGGAGAAAAAATAGAAATCATTGGAATTGTTAGGCTTAGCATGACCAAATTTGAATATAAATCTTGATTTTTATATAGTGATTTTGGTTTTGTTTGCTTATTACTATTTTTGGAAATGAGAAAATTGAGCTCTAGAATTCCAAATTTGGGTGTATTTCTACGTGACATGACATGAGTAGGAGGTGGCGATGGAGGATGACAAGGTGGTGCATGTGGCAGGGTGTGACCACAGGTAATTTGATTGCATTGAATGTTTTCGATAGATTAGGTGCCATTTGGTCTTTTTTAATTTTTTGGGGTTATTAATGCGTCATTCTTGTCCAAATTTATGTCATGGGAGGTTAGGACAAAATACAAGTGGGGTTTGGAGGGATTAAAATTTAATTTTGTCAGTTTGTTAATTTTTGTGAGTCAAATTTAGGAAAGTTATGGTCACGTTTTGGCCAGCGTCATTGGCCCCTTTGTAACAAAAGGGTTGATGTAATCAGAGTGGGGATTAAATGTTGTCAGTAGCCAATGGCATAGGAAATTTTTTATGAAGGGTCGATGGCGTAGGAAATTTTATAGGTGTAAGCTGTAGATTTTGACTTTTTGTTACAAATTGATTATGCAAGATTATAATTCTTGTTTATTGTCATTTTGTGTGTAGGCACAACATTGGATCCTCTTGTAAAGGAGTTTAGATGTATCATGGCTCAAAGAATTGATTTCTAGACTAGCCCAAGTAGAGGTGATTGATTTCAAGGGTTCATGATTTGGGGCCATCATGTAGATGCCCAAGATACCATTGGATTTAGATGTGTTACATATGTTCTTAGCGGCATGTGAGATGAGATACATCACCTTTTGGTGATGGACGGGATATGAGACCATGGAGATGACATTGACCTTGGAGGATATTCATGGGATTTTGGGGTTACCCATTAGAGAGGGGACTGTATGTATTATGATTTGAGCTTAGATGTTGTAGAGCGGAGATCCTTAGTCGTATTGGATAGTGGGAGTGGGACATACGACGAGAGTATGTTATGTGTTCGGCTCAAGCACAATGCAAGATACAAAGATTCTGGATATCCAAAAATTAGTTATGGGGGTTGTTGTGGCACATATAGTGTGCCACAAGGTAGATGGAGCCATCCCATTATTTTTTATTGTAGTATGTATAGATTTTTTAAATCATTGGGTGTTGTTTAGCTGGGGTACCACCATATAGGTATAGTTGGTGCATGATTTGTACACGGTCAGGCGTAGAGGTTAGAGGGTTGTGGGACCCATTATATTATTGACCACTTAGATATATAAGAGGTTCCTGATATATAGGCTGATAGGGACACCATTAGAAATAGTGGCAGATGCCCCTAGAGTGCTTCAATGGGCACATGGGTTGAATGTGAGATCACTTAGATCATTCCAGCCACTAGCACATGTGGGTACGAATGATGTTACATGGCATCCTTACATAGGGAACTTGGATTAGTGGCCTAATTGGCCTATGATAGAGTACTTAGAGGCCATGATTGAGGTGACAGGGCATTACGTGTCTTGGGTGGAGACCCATGTGGTGAACAAGGTCCCAATGTATTTTGGGCGACCAACACCTGTGGTGATACCATCATTGCCACCCTACCAACGTTGTCATGCTAGAGAGGCCGCAGGAGTGGAGGTGAGGGTACCAATATTATGACCACACATGATACAGACAACAGACACACATAGTCAGAGGTAACATAGGTGTGGTGGGGATGCTCAAGGCCCACCAAAGATCATAGATGTGAGTGGTTTAGAGGAGGGAACCGATGGAGGATCCACTGACATAAATTCATAGGTTGGGGGTGAAGAAATAGAATTTGATCAAGATATAATATTTTACACTTTCATCTTCCTTTTGATAGATCCTAAAGAGTTCCTCGCTATGGTCTCTCGATCCTACAAGTAATCTTGGTACTTGTTTTAAAAATGGTTTCCATCTCTTCCCAAGTATGGATATATTTGGGGGTTAGTCCCATGAACCATCTCATTGTTGTATCTTTTAAGGTTGGGGGAAACAACTTTAGTTTATGAGTGTTGGAGGTATAATATAGGTTTGGCAAAACACTTTGAATTCAAATTAAAATTGATCAAGATCTTCTGAGACTAAACCGTTAAATGTTGGTAAGATTGATGGGGATATATTTTTCATAGGGCCTTAGTGATTGGGATCCATTTCTATGGGATAAGTGAATTTCCTTCCTAGTATTGGATCACCATTTTACCTTCCATTAGGATTTTCACTTCCTTGCTTTCGGCTCAATTCTCATTTCTCCACCCTTCACCCTTTCACCAAAAAGGGGCATATAATCGGTATCATCTTATAATCCGTCTTAAGATACAACAAAATTAAGTGACACTCCTAATTCATTACTATCACAATTTACTCTGATCTCCTTCAAACATAGTTACAATTATTCTATACGATAGTCAATACTTGCTGCTATTTCAAATCTATTCCCCCAAATGAAATAATTTGGGTGCAAAAGAAAAACCTCTTCATGAGTAATATTCTAAATACATCTTATTCAATCAACTACTATCACTCAAATCAATCAATCAATCAATATAATAGTCATAGTTACTATCACTCCCATATGACATAACTTGGGAAGCACATTACATCACCATCGCTGCCATGTGACCTAACTTGGAAGCCATCTAATACTATTCAAATCAGAACACCAATTATTGTAGGAGTGGGGGAAATGAGACGTCACTAAATTTCCTATAATGCTCCTATGTGGGTTCTTCAATCAGGGAAAAATAGGTTACAATCGGAACTAACCAGGTAAAAACTCCGGTCCTTATCCATCTATAGTGGTTGGACCTTTTGGAGAAGCATCATGGATGGAGAGAAAAAATAACTCTCTCCCCAACACTCTTCCTCTAGTGGAAGGATGCCCAAATCCTCAATTATCAACAAATCGGGTTGGGAATTGATCACTCCCTACCACCTCTTAGCTCTATCACCTTTGACAAACAATCCAACATCTCCAATGACATCACAAATATTTCTCTAAGTTTCTCCTTACAATAGTTTGGTATCTCCTCTTACACCACGTGGGTCAAAATTATGATCCATGGTTCACCACACTACAAGTTTCTATATTCTATGTGCACTCTGCAATATGGCTTCTTTGAACTCTATATAGGTATGTTCCTTACTTCCTTTACACTACTTGAATTTCATTCAAATAATATTAACGGGGGGGGGGAATGTAAACAAAAATCACACACATATCACTATTTTATTATGTCTTCATTATGTTTTTATATGCATGAATATTAAGTAAGAAAAGTATTTACTAAGGACACTATCTCTTATACATCTACGTTTTTGATTGATTTTTATAGTAACTCTCTTCTACGTCTATCACTTATGTATTCACTTATGGTCAGGTCATAGGGATCCCTGTCTATTTGTCTTTTCATATTTTTCGTTATTTATCTCAGGACATTAGCACCCACTCTGGAAACTAGCGCCTAGGTGCTTGTGTCTATTCTGGGCACTTGTCCTATTTATTATTTTTACACATTTTGACATTTGTGGTCAGTATTTTCACTTTTCTTATCCTTATCCCATGTTCATAGTCATCCTTTTGTGTCACTAGTGTCAAAATTCAAACAAGAGACTCATATATATACACAACATACACACTATTATTCAAGCTAGCAATTCAAAAGGGCTATCACATCTACATACTATCACTACTATAAAAGGGATTGTGTACACTACATAGGAAGGGGAAGTGTTGAATTCCATACCACACATTTGCATAAAAGCTAGCTATAGACCACTATCTTGTAATAATTTTCATGATGGAAACTTAAGGACATTATTTCACACACAAGCACATAGAACTACATGGAGTCTGAAATGTAGTGTAGAGCTTGGTACTAAGTTAACTCATCGGGTGACCATTGGGGTCAATTTAACTTCACATATTACATATACTGATAAGGGGGTGAATTGGTCCTAAAATTAATTTTATTTCATTTACCAAACCATACATTCATCAATTATATTGTTCATACAACATTCATAACCATGTGTGCTTATTAAGATATGCAACCACAAGAGAAAGAAACAAAGTACTCAACACAAGAACACCATATGTAAGTGGAAAACCTGTGGGGAAGAAAACCCACTAAATTTTTTTCTTATATTACACAAATCAAAGTGATTTAGTGAAGCACCAACTTCACAAGGAGCACCAACCCCTAATTTAGTAGAGCACCAACCATACAAGGAGCACCAACCCCTAATTTAGTGAAGCACCCACTCTAAAAGGAGGAAAAAATCCACTACGATGACCAAGAGAAACCTCAGAAACCTGAAGATGATTTATCTTTGATAATTTTACTACCACAACTAATGAAAATCATAATTTCAGCTCACAAACCCTAGCTCACACACTAGGTCTTCAATCTCTCATAATCTTGCTCTTTCTTCACTTCTCAAATCTCTAATCACATGCACACATGCTCTATAATATTTATAAACCTGTCATTCTATTCCTAAGCCTTCAAATCATGCTCTAAAAAAATACCTCTAGGTCACACTTCTTCCCTCCAAGAGCACTAGTTCAAAAATGAACCAAATAATCACTTAAATATGATTTTATTTCTTCCAACCCAAAGGAGTTTGGTACCTCATGATAATTTTGACCCATAAATCTCTATAAAATTCATTTACATTAATTACAATAGTTATATATGACCCAAGTAGGCTGACCTAGCTAAAAACACACTTTCCATGCACTAAAAAACCACTAAAACACATGCATTGGGATGCCAAACTTCTCCTCATTCCAAAACCATGCTTATTAAAGCTACCATATTCATAAAACATGATTAATATATCATTTAAAATTCATACATGGTCACAAAAATAAAATTATTTCATTTACTGGGCCTAATTCACTTTGTAATTCTCAAAACAGTTGTTTCCTATGCCCTTGACACCCTATAAACTTCATTTGAACACCAAATCACTTAAACATGAGAAAATCATTCCATGTAGCCACTTTATAGAAATTCATAACCTGAAGAGCACTTCTAAGAATTTTATAAGCCATGAAACATCCATCTCTTCAAACCACAACTGCTTTTTCCTTCACCAGATTAACCTACCAAAAATGATATTTCTAACGATTAGATCATAAAATAATTTTTGCATACATTAAAGAACTACAAATGGATTCATTGGATGAATAATCAATATTTATTAATATTACAGGTGATAAGAAATATCACCTAATCCATTCCATGCCTCAAACAACATTAAACTTTCACTAGAACACATATTGTCTTGTACTGCCAAAAATATTATTGTCCAAAGAATTATTTTGAAAACCTATCAAATGACCTTATAATGATAAAAGAATCATCTCACTGAAAATATATCTAACTCCTCTTTCCAAAAAAACTTTAATCACATTAATCCTCCACCTTTAGCTCAAGTTATGGCCATTTTACTAGACCATGCTATTTTAGACCCCCAAACTGCCCTTTGACTAGTCAACATGTTTGGACCTCAAAAACCATTTACCTACATGAAATTGTCCTATAAACTTCATGGAAACCCGTTAAAAATCTCAATAATCATGCACCATCAATTTTTCATGCCACTTCTTTGGACCATCTTGTCATAAAACCTTCTTCTTCAAAACTGTCATTTTTAGGTGGGGCCCACTCATCACCATGACCTAAACCATACATTTATGGAAATATAAGAGAGTAATATACAACATCCATTCATAAAATTTTATCAACCAATCAAAACTAGGTCACTATACTTCACTTTTTGCAAACTACTCCTAGCTAGGGTTTAACTAGGGTTTTAGACGACTTTATCTTCTTAACATTCATTCATAAACTCCTGACGATAAAAAAACCTCATTATTTTTAAAACCTTATAAAATAACCTTAGAATAATCCTTTAAAGGCACAAGTTCCCATGTAATTCACACTATTCACAACGAGCATCTGAAGTTCAACTTCGAGCTCTATTTTCACTTGTTCTTAACCCTGTCTCACATAAACTGTCATAACTTGCAAAATTATCATCATGGAAACATAAAATTTTACTCAAAGGACTATAACACATCCCTATAACATATATAATCATCATAATGTCAATTTCATACCTCAATCTCTCAAGTCACTAAGATTTACATTTACTTGCATGTTTGTTCGTCGTTGTAGAAGCTAGGGTCATATGAAATAATGTAATAACTGATCATAAAACCTCTGAAAATGACCCAAACATACCTTATATGCTATGATACACCTGAATTCATGCTTACATGATCTCATATTACTCCAAACCACACTATCACACCTCCAGTACATCAGTTGTCATACCTAGTCCCAATGAGCACCTATAACATAGTGATCCATCTATGACTGCATCATACCACTACTATGAGTGTCAAAACACCCTAAAAACCTATTATACATCATGTCAACATGATTCCCAAGTATATAATAAGCTCCTACTATCATACAACATCACCTAAGCACCTGAATAGGCTTGCAAGAGCAAGTAATTCTCATTGAATCTCACTATACTAGAAAGTATACATCTAAAACACCATTTTAGAATCATATACATCATTATGAGACCCTAATCCAATATACATTTTATCATTAATGTGGTTTTTCATTAATGACTACACCTATTAAGACCACATGCCAACATATTTCACACACAAGGACATAGAACTACATGGAGTGGGGAAATGTAGTGCAAGCAACGCTTGGTACTAAGTTCACTCATCAAGTGACCACTAGGGTCAATTTGACTTCACATATTGCATATATTTATTTAGATATAATGTGTTTGTGAGCTTTTGTAGATAGATAAGGTTTGTTTTGCAGGTTATAGATGTTATTACAACCCTAACAACAAATTTGGAGTGACAAAGTAGATATTGGGGTGAAGACCCTCAAACCCAAAAGAGATTAGATCATGAGTATTAATACAGACACTAGCACTTGGGTTCTCCTATCCTTCTATGGTCACTTCTATCCCACAAAGTATAGAGTCCTACGCTTAGTGTGTGAGTCCTGCACTAAACTTATGTGAGTCCTACACTTGACTATGCAATTTTTTCCATTCACATTTACTAGCACCAATATCAACTTATATCAATTGATTTAAGAAATCATATAAAAATAAAAGATAATAAAGATTTATGCACAAAACTTGTCTTTAAGTCAACAAAAGTATTACTTACAATAAAGCTAATATTAGTTCAATACAAGGTAATAGTGGCAAAATTGGGGTTTAGAATTGGAATTCAAAAGAATCATCAATTGTTTTTGTGGTTTTTGATGCATGACAACATATGTGTCATCCATGTGTTCATCTAACAATTGGTGAGCCCCGACCTTCCTTTCATATAATTCACCTTAATATTATATTGACATTAGAATTGTCTATATTTACATAGATATTTATCTCGCAAATGATAGTTGCAAAAGATGTTAGGATTGTGGAGTTGAATCACATCATAGTTAGCATTATTTACACCAATTTTTTGCTTTACTTAAGTAATGGTTGGCGCGCGGTATAAGGTAACCGATGTTAGTCAACATCGGGTAACCGACACCGGTCAAAGTGTAACCCACACCGATTAAGCGTCAAAGTAAAATTTTATATTTAACTTATAGGGATTTAATCTAGATTTTGTTTTAAAGCTGATTTAAAGGTTGTAAAAGCATTGCTAAGGTGCCCTAAGTTTGTCTAAGCTTATATAAGCTAGAAAACTAGGGTTAGAACAAAAGGAATAAGGAAAGAGAAGAATTGAGCTATCCTTGGTTGAAAGGATGATGAAGAAGAAGAAGAAGAAGAAGAAAAAAGTAGATTGCATGAAGAGATAGGAACTTTTAAATAGAGAAGTGAGAACATAAGGAAAGTGCAGGTACATTGTTGGTGAGAAGATGGTATTATCTTCTACTGTATTTCCTTTGTATTATTTAGTCTCATGTAATGGATTGCATAGTATGCAAAGCACTTAGTATTTCTTCTTGTTAGATCCACATGTTGTTGTGAGATCTTGTTATTACTCATTCTTGTAGATCCACATGTTGTGAGATCTTGTATTACAGATCCATGAGATCATGATGTATTATTGATCCATAGGAATCTAGTATTATAGAGGAAGTTGTCTTCATGTTTGCACAGGTTGATGCAGTGATGGAGGAGAGACTTACTTCTTGGTGCATGGTTACGTTTGCACATTGGTAGACCCTTCTAGAGGTCTTGTTTACAAATTCACAATACAGTGAGAGATTGGTTGCACAGTGATGAGATGCAAGGTAGCTTCATGTATGTGAGATCTGGTGGTGTTTCAAAGCCACAATTGTAGTGCACTTAGGTAGATTTAGTTAGAGATCTAGAGGAGAAACAAGTGGTGGTATGGAGGCATGGTTTAGTGTGTACTCAAGCAGATCCGGTTGGAGATCTGGGAGGAAGAGATACTCTTGTAGTGATACATGTACTCTTGTGCGAGAAGAGTTGGTTTGTAATATCTTGTTATATTATATATATGAGATCTCTATCTTTGGTAGATGTAGCCCACATTGGGTGAACCATGGTACATGTTGTGTTATGTGTGTGTACTTTTGTGTGATTTGTATTATTCTTGTTTATACTTCCACTACTGTAGATTTTGTGGGGATTGTTAGAACCGTATTTGCATGTTTTGGATTTGATATTCTATAGTTGAAAATGTTTCTACATAGACCCATCCCCAACAAAAGAATATAATAATTTTCGTGAGTTGGCAAAGAAGTTTTGGAGAAGGCGGGGATATGCCTTGACTATATTCATGCGACCGTTTATATATAATGAGGAAATTTTTAGGTATAGCATTTAACAACGAAACTTAAATGGTCCAAGTTTGACAATAACAATTTTACCTTCGTTTTAGAGTTAGTTGACCTTTTTATTTAGTGTATCTTAAGATATATAAACATAAAAAAAAGTTAAATGTTTTTATGTGGAAAATGTTGATAGCTAATAGTTATTGATATTGAAGTTTATATTTTTGAATTATCACATAATCACGATGAAGACACTGTCTAAAAAGGAGTGAACATTGTTGGGACTGACACACGCCAAAAAATTGGGTGGTAGTTATTATGTTTTTGTGGTCATTCATGTACGATAACATTTGTGTTGTCCATATGCCCATCTAAGTAGAGTTGGTGTGCCCTTGTATGAGTGTGCTGCTTAAAAACCTGACGTGGCCAAGAAAGTGTAGGAAGAAATAGAATATGTTGTGGGAAGAGAATGAGCAGTGACAAAGGGTGATTTGGTAAGTATGGAATATTTGCAATGTGTGGTGAAAGAAACAATGAAATTATATTTGGCACGGCATGAATCAACACAAGATTGCACTCTTAATGGATACTTCATATTTGAGAGAACCATGATTCTTGTCAATGCATGGGTGATAGAAAGAGATCCAGCCGTTTGGGATGATCTACTAACATTCAAGCTAGAGATATTTGTGGGTAGAAATGTAGACATACATATAGGAAAAGAGTGTTTGGTTATGATTCCATTTTGAGTGGGCAAGAGAGGATGTTGAGGGACTAGCATGGAAGTTGTGTTGGATCAAATCAGGAACTAATTCCAATAGAGTGTTGACAAAGAATTGGATTGAACACCTTGGATCCTCGCAAATAAAAATTGATATTTGTGTTTTTCCTATGTGGAGGCTAACCACATGCTCTTGAATTAAAAAATATATATTTTCATCCTATTTGCACCCTTGAAAACAAGTTAAAGAAGTTTGAATCCTAAATCCCGTAGGGATGGGGTATGTAAAGTGGAAAATTATTTGTGCTAAAAGTTTCCACAAAACAAATCCATTCTCGGTTCACCTTTTCTTTTATATCCCATGTGCATCACGAAATCGAAGAGGATATCTTGATTTCCTAGTTATGTTCTAAACCAATCCAAAGGCTAGACCCCACCACATGGATTTCCATCATTCATAGACAAACATATTGAAGCCTCGGTCGTATGTCAAACCTTTGTGGACATTTGAGCACATAATATAGTAATGGGAAATAATAGGTAATGATGACATGTAACAAATGAATGGATGATATACATCAAATGAGAATACTTTGAAAAGTTAGTGCTCACATTATTACTTTGTAAGTTATCCACGAGTTTGTAACAACCATTGCTCCCATTATAATCACTAACAAAAAACGCCATTAGTAAATAGGTGAAGTTGGTTAGTTTTATATATATTTAATTATATTAAACCTATTATTTGTGAGGATTAATTGTTATATAAGTTATTAATAATGGTTAAATTAGTTGTTATATATGTGATTAATAATGGTTAAAACCACTCAAATATTATTATTGTTGATTTAATTCATAGACTTGAACCAAATTGACATTTGGTATCACAGAGATTTTTCCTTTAATTTGTTCGTTGCAATGAGAATCAAGTGTAATTTTATTTGAGAGAGTATTTTGTCTTCCGAGGAGCGTGTCTTCAAAGGAGCATTTACATGGGTGACTTTGCTTCAGAGCATTTACATTGTTAGTGATAGATTTGACATTTCACAGTTTGATTGTTTCAGTCCAAGTTGTTATATATGTGATTAATAATGGATACCCAAAGAATCAAGTACGCTTATGACAATTGGTTGAGGTTTCAATGTATCTCAAATGCCATAACATTTTTCACTATGAAATTCTAAAATCCTTCCTGCACAATTTTCATCTCATGCTTTAGTTCTGGATTCAAATGTCTTTGAAACGTATTTGTTGACGCGTCAGCTCTGTGACAGCTATCATTCTGCCAACATTTTCAACGAATGAATCTTTGAAAATCCTGCTATAGGGCTATTTCTGTTAGAACCAGTGGTCATCCATCGATTCATGTGCACCCACGTAGTTTTATTCTTCAGATCAAGAAACAGCTATCACTCTGCCAACATTTTGGAATTCATCACTGTTATGTTCATCTATAGTTCACATGCATTAACTCGAGCATTGAATTCATTGTAAGTAGACCGACTGTCTTCCTCATCACGAGATCCGCTATTCATGGTACAACGACGTGGATTCTTTCATGCTAGTGACTCCATTATAAGTCTGCATGATTTTATAGCTATATCGATCCATATTTAGGTTAGTCTTACAAATGTAATGTTTTTTTAGGTTGGTCACATCCTTAGTGTGAGTTTATACACAATTAGTCTATAGTGTCAATGTAGTTTAGTTTGTTGTAATTAACAATAAGTCAATTGACAAAAGGTATTGTAATAGTGTGATTATCAATTTTTAAATTCTTAAATTGATTCCTTTTATTGTTATGTACATTGTAAGTCTATTATGTCTTTATTACACATCTTACAAAGTTTGTCTCCTCAAATAGTTCATTGTGAAAATCAATGTCACATTTATTGATGTGTGTCAAAGTCATTTTGTATTGTAAGAGAGTCAAACAATCCTTGTAAGTGTGTCACTATCAATTTTTCGTCATTGTAGTGTCCTTGTCAAAAAATCGTCAAAAGTATCAAAAAATGAGTCATTGTTATTAAAATCCATCATTTTGTCAATCAAAATTTAATGAGAAATGATAAAAAATTTCCTTAAGGACGCATTTTCGGTGTTACTCGACATCCAAATTTTGGAAAGGATAAAATGAAAATAATTGTATTTCTAATGAAGTTTTTAAAGGTTGCAAAGAAGGAAAACGTTCTTGGCTTCCGGGGCTCCGCCTCTTCACCCCGCTCTATATAGCAATAGGCACCTGGGTGCTGCCCTGGGACAAGCCAAGGGGCACTACCCCTTGACCCTGTTAGGGGTTGCCTCCCTAGACCCGCACTTTGGAATTTCATAACCAAAGTGAAAATTAGTGGGAAGCCACATCAATAGAAGACGATGAAAATTTGAGCTTCAAATTTCATTCAATTGAGTATGTGCTCATCACATTGGAGGATGGAGGCATCGGAAGTTGGAGGTCGAACGACTACCTCTCGTCAGTTGCGAATGATAAGGTTGCACAATGAGGTTGTGGCATGTTTTATAATTCAGGATTTGATTTCGAGTGTGCAGTTTGTTTGAGTTGTGTGTAGTGTGCTTCATTTCAATGTTCTTTTCTTATGTGGATTGTTGAATAAATGGAAATTTCACATTGTGGGGGAATATGAACCAATATTCCATTTCCATTTTGTTGAAGTCAATGAGATGAAAAATGATTCCTATATAATCTCCTGAAGGAAAAATATAGTGGATAGATGAAAGCACAAGGAAAAGTGATGCATAACCGACTCACTCTCAAACCACTCCCAGTGTTAGAAAAATTCAAAACTCAAGCCTATGCCTATTAGGCTTTCAAACTAGCTCTTTGCTCTCATACAAAAAACCTCTAAACCATAATATTTCTTGATCATTCACCTTATTTCATTAAACCAATAACTTCATAATATCCTTAGACCCATTACTATGCCAATTCAACCATTAAAATGAATCAAACCAACCCAAAATATTAAATGTCTCACCTTTTTGTAAAATTGCCTTCTTAGGCTTCTTGAGCAAGTGTACTTGGTGATTTCATGGTTGGAATGATTTCCCAACACAAAAAAAAATCAATTCTCAATACCCTATTATCCCTTTAAGGCGTGTGTCAAATTTTGAGTCTCAAAACTTTGATTAAGACCTCCTTTCCTGCACTTCCTCCTTTCTAGCTTCTCAAGACTCTACCAATCCTACCTAAAGGGTTTTTCACACTTAAATTGTGTTCTAATGAATCATCCATCAAAAAATCCCCATTCAAGATAACCATTTAGCTCTTGTTCTTATATACAAATTTTCAACATGACCTTCTTTGAAAAATTTCTTCCAAACCCTCCTTTCAAGATGTCAAATTAGGCCTTCCTTAACAATGACTTGACTGTGATCTAAACTATCAAGGATTATGGAAAATATGTAATGGCTTGGGTCTTATAAATTTCAAAATAGTAAGGAGGTATGTGTCAGTATCATAATTTCAAAATTTCACTCCTTGACTCAACTTTATTTACTCTATCATGTGGTTTTGACCTCTCACCTAGGAAAATCTCTATATTATAGTCTTCTTTGACACCAAGTATTATAAGAAAATAAAATGAATGAAATAATTTACCCATCAAGTCTTTCAATTTATGTTTTCTAGGGATTTTAGAGCATACCTTATGATTTTTAACCTTTGTCTCCATTGAAAACCTTTTATGGTTGTTGATCAACACGTTATTGGTTCACAAATCCACACCAATGGGTTTGTATTTAAGATTGTCATGTTTTTTTCTAATCAAAGAATTTAAACCTTCTTATCACTATATTATATCAATTGAATACTTCCCCAAACATCCTTCAAGATTTCAGAGTTCCTCTCACTCTTTAACTCCCTTAACCACTCCTTTTCTCTAAAACCCTAAGGAGGATTTCTCGCATACCTGAGTAGAGATATTTTGCAATAAAAAAACTAAACTTCCCTTTCAAAATCTGAAACTTTTCCTATAATTTTTTTTTTCCCCCTTCTTTCACGAATAATCCTTAGCATTGAGACTCTTCCTTCAACTAATTGCATGTAAGAGAAAAAACACCCCACTCCACCCTATTAAACAATGATTTACTCAGTTGTTAGGGTTTCTAATGCAAATAAGGTTCTTAAATTCACTATATAGATTCTATAAGGTTTAAATAAGGTTTAAATACTCTATCTAACCTCTCCAAATTTAGAATCCAAGTCTCTATACTTCAAACTTTGAAGATGGTCAAAATTTGCACTACTTTGTCATGAGAAACAAGGGAATTCTTGGTTAATAAAAAACTCAACCAAAGAGGTTACCCTCAAGTAGTCTTTTAAGTTCTCTGTTAGAAGATAAAGGGCCTATAAGTGAACACAAATTATCTCTTTGTTAACCTTTCAAACCTTTTTGATAAACACTTATACCCATGGTTATCACTTTTTCTTGATGGAACTTCACATTGACTGTCACAACTTTGTAAACAATATTCAAGCTTACTTACACACGAAAAGTTATAAAATATCATTGTCATAAATAAAAATACATAGAATAATTTTTATTACCATGAATAAACCTCACCTAAATAGCATGCATAGGTTCATTAACCGACAAAATTCTCAATAAAAATTATATTTCGGTCACAAAGTGTGTACACACCAATTTTCTTCCTTCAAACTCTCTTAAAGATATTTTTCCATTGCATGACCATTCAAATGATGGTTTAAAATAGTTACATTCATTCTTAAATAATCTCTCCAAACCTTCCTAACCTAATCTTGCCTCTATGAACCTTCTATTACATGTTTTTTCCTTTTATTATAACATTATAAGACTCCACCTAGCCTATAATCATAAGGCCTAAGAACTAGATCACAACCTTGCTCTTATTAGGACTTCTAGAATTCATTATGTATTCTCCCAACCTCATTACATGCTTTTAGGCTCCACGATTACATCTAAACCTCAATTACAAGCCAAAATTGCCCTCTAGATTCAAATTGATAGTTTTGGAGGGAAACAAACAAATTCAAATTTATGAAGGTCTTATACAAAACAAACATACCTAGTAGACCCTAGAGACCCCCTAAACCTATAACCACATTGAGAAATCCAAATTGATTTGTTAACCATATGTGTAAGCTAGGAGTGATGTGTAGAAACTAATCACACACTTGAGTACATTTCTAGGTCATAATCACATACCACTATTCATATGATTCCTAAGCAAGAAAAGTAGTAATTAACATCTATCTTTGGCCTCTTTGCTTTCTTTCTTACTTTCTTTGTGGTCTTGCACACCTCATTTCCTAGTATGACTTTCATTGCTTTATATTTCATGGCTTCTGGACATAGTGCCTAGCCAGGGCGCCGGCGCCAGGCGCTCTTGTCCCCTCTGGGCACCCTGACCTCTTTGTATCTTACTCACCCCTTTTGGGCCTCTTTTATCTTTTGGAAATCTTGTTTTCTTGGTGGTAAGCCTTTTAGATGTTAATTATGAAATTCAAACAATGAAATCATATAAATACAAAGATATGTGACCATAATAAAGGACCAAACTCTAAGCATCTATTACTATCACCTAAGTTGTATCCAAAGGCTCCTCAAGAGCATCAAAGCATCCATCTAGTTTCATTCAAGGGACAAATAATATAATTTTTCGATACATACACTTCATAGGAGGGGAAGTTCATTTTGACATCCACACATCTATTTACATTACAAATGAGGCTAAATCTAGTTATTACTTGTTATTCAAGATGCATGTTTTACACAAGATCCACCTAGGGACAAGGTAATACACACTTCATAGGAGGGGAATTCATTTTGACATCCACACATCTATTTACATTGCTAAATCTAGTTATCACATGTTAGTGCATTTACAAGATCCACCTAGGGCACAATTATACATTCAAGTTAACACATGTAGTCGAGATGTAAGTTCATAAGTTCACTCTGTCAGGGTAACTTTCGAGGTCAGTCTAACTCCCCATTTGATTCTTTTTATTTTTAGGATTTGATGTGTTTTGGGGTTTTGCGGGAGATCATTTTTTTGTAAGTTACAAGAGAACTTTTGTAGACATCCAACAAAATTCAAAGCGATCAACATCGAAGGCTAGCGACACTCTATGAAACAAAAAAATCATTTTCTATTGTTCTACATAGTCACAGGTGCCTATAGAAGGTCTCTGGTGCCTAGGCTCCCCTGACCTAGTCCAAGCGCTTTAGTCCCAACATATTCGATAGTTCTATAATTTTCTGGGCTCGGTTGCGATAGTTTGTCCTCCTCTTCCATCATTTTTCTATCTCGGCACACCTCAAGATTTATTACGAAATCATCTAAGTCTCTTATTCCCTCTCTTTCACCTAGGGTTTCATATTTCTCTATTTTATTTCTTAGGTCATATCTATATTTTATTGTTTATCATTGCATTGTGACTCTATAATTAGGATTTCACAAAAATATCTATATAATTTTTTAAACCATGATGCTCTGTAACATACTCCCAAAGGAAAAGAAAAATTTCCCCATACTTTGTGTTAGCCGCTTTCTTCTTTCTTTTCTTCTTTGTTTCGATTGAATATGATCCTCTGCAAGTATCTCTTGACTGCATAACATCCATGTTTCATCCTTATCATTTGTCTTTTTCTTCCACAGAATGGTTCTTCTTTGAAATTATCAAATTCTTGGTGAAAATGATGCTCTTAGGAGTGTATGTTCTATTTTCAAACTGATGCTTGAGTATATATGCTTGATTCAAGGTTATATTTGTTGGCTTCTCATTCTTCATGAATGAAAAACTAACCTTTTCAACTTCCTGTTGTCCTTTTTGAGTTATCTCATCTTTACATTTTGAAAACATCAAATTTTACTTGAAAGGATCACCCTGTCTTAACTATGTCTTCTCTTCCTTGGTTATAAATATTATGTACTCATCATTTAGAGAAAGATAGGATTGAGAAAACTAATCTGCATTACCTTTCTTAATCTTCGTTCGCATCCTATACTAGTTTCCTTCTTGTTTTTTCTCTTTGTTAGCTTCTTGGTATGTGTTTCTCCCACTTTCTTGACTATTTTCTTCTCTTACAAAGTTTGATTGTTGCATGTCTTTTCACACTCTAAATTTTGTACTTGTTTGTTCACCACTTGTGCTCCTAAGAGCTCTTCTTGGTCTTTACTTTCTTGATATCTCCAAATCTTCTTTTATTTCATCTTCCTTGCTCACTTTCTCTTGCAAGTTATCTTCATTTTCCTTGTCCTCTCTAACTTCTTCATGCTTCTTGTCCAATGGTTCACACCTTCATTCATTACATTTGTACCTACAAAATTAAATCTCAAAACAATGTTAGATTTAAAACAAGAGGCTTGCATGCCTCACCTACCTTCCTTGTGTTTTATTTTTCCTTTCCTCTACTTATAGCTTCTTCACACAACATTTTCTCCCTATATTCCTTTATCTTGCTTTGTTTATAACCTCTCTCAATTTCAACAACTAATTTTCTTTTGCTAGATCTTCTTGTTGGTCTACAAGCACTTTAGCATGTGCTTTTCTTCTCTTTCTATCATCTCTTTCTTGCTTCACTTCACCATCTTCATCTTGCTTGTCTTCTTCTTGTCTTGAAACCATCTTAATCTCTCCACATACCGATGTTCATCATCACCAAATCCTTTGATAAAATCAATTTTATAAGGCTTAACAACCTTGAATAGTGTCTTTTACATGCTTATCTAGTCTCTGTCAAGAATCTCTTAGTTGTCATCATCATAACTAGCCTTGTTTGTGCTTCTTGTTCACCTTTAATAGGAAAAAGTGTATTCCTTCCTCCATTTGCTATAATAGTGTAGGTATTCTTCTTCCCATCATGTGTTTGCTTTCCTATCATCTGCCATGGTCTTCCCTACAAAACATGACAAACATCCATAGGAGACAAATCACACAACACTTTGTCTCTATATCTCCCAATATGAAACTCTACCTAGCATTGTTCCCTAACCAATATATTATGTCCTTTTTGCATCCAAGATACCTGATATGGGTTAGGGTGCATTGTAGTTTTTATTCTTAGCTTTTCTACCATTTCAAAAGAAACAATATTCTTATTACTTCCACTATCAATAATCATGTTACAACATTTACCCTTAGCTTTACATGTATTTATGAACAAACATCTTCTTTTAGTTACATCATTCACCACCTTACATGGTTTCAAAAGAACTCTTATGTATAAAATAGAATTATTTGTGTCTTGAAGAATCTGATCAACACCTTTGTCATACTCTCTCATCATTGCATCCATCCCATATAACTCATATGCCAAATGTGTCTGCATAACTCTGACATTTGTAGTACTTTCCTGTAAACTTCACTGTTACTTGTCCCATTCCTCTGCATATAACTCATCTTATCTCTCATTCTTCTCTGAGTTTCTTCCATACCTTCCAACCTTCTCAACACATCTTCCATCATCCTTTCCATCTTCTTTTCCCAAGATGTTTTCTCTCTTCTCTTGCACCATTTTACTTTCTTCCTACAATTGTTGTTCAAAACAATTTGTTCCTCTTTTCAATAATATATTTCATGCTTTGATACCAAATGATGCAAATCCTCCTCACTCTAAAACCACTCCCAATGTTAGAAATATTCAAAACTCAAACCTATGCCTATTAGGCTTTCAAACTAACTCTTTGCTCTCATACACAAACCTCTAAACCATGCAATTTATTGACCATTCACCTTATTGAATTAAACAATCACTTCATCATGTACTTATACCCTTTACTATGCCAATTCAACCATTTAAATGAATCAAACAAACCCAAAAGATTAAATGTCTTACCTTTTTGTAAAATTACCTTCTCAAGCTTCTTAAGCAAGTGCACTTGGTGATTCCATGGTTGGAATGATTTGTATATTCCCAACAAAAATAAAAACACTTCTCAATACCCTTTTATAACTTTAAGGTGTGTGTCAAATTTTGAGTCTCAAAACTTTGATTAAGAACTCCTTTCTCTCACTTCCTCCTTTCTAGCTTCTCAAGACTATACCAGCCCTTCCTATAGGTTTTTCACACTTAAATTTTGTTCTAATCTCTCAAATGTAAAACAAATACCCATTCAAGAAACCCATTTATCTCTTTTTATTATATACAAAGTTTCAACATGACATTCTTTGAAAAACTTCTTCCAAAACCTCTTTCCAAGTCATCAAATTAGGCCTTCCTTAACAATGACTTGACTTGTATGATCTAAAGCTGTCAAGGATTATGGAAAATATGTGATGCATTGGGTCTTATAACTTTCAAAATATTAAGGAGGGAGGTGCAAAAATCATAATTTCAAATTTTCACTCCTTGGATAAACTTTCTTGGCTCTATCTTATGGTTTTAACCTCTTGCCTAGACAAATATGTATATTCTGACCTTCTTTGACACCAAATATTGGAATAAAATCAAATTAATTAAGTACTTTACCCCTCAAGTATTTAAAATTATGTTTTCTATGGAATTTCATAGCATACCTTATGAGTTTCAACCTGTTTCTCCATTGAAACCTTTTATGGACCTTGATTAACACGTTCTCGATTCACACATCCACACCTATAGGTTTGTATTTGAGATTGTCACATTTTTTTCTTCTAACTAGGAGGGATTCAAACCTTTTTATCACTATATTATATCAAGTTAATAATTCCCAAACATCCTTCAAGATTGCAGAGTTCCTCCCACTCTTTAACTCCCTCAACCACTCCTTTTCTCTAAAACCCTAAGGAGGGTTTCTCGTGAGACCTGAGTAGGTCTAGATTTTGCAATAAAAAGACTAAGCTTCCCTTTCACGAGTTGAAAATTTTCCTAGAATTATGTTTTTCCTTCTTACATGAATAAACCTTAGCATTGATACTTTTCCCTTCAACTAATTACATGTAAGAGACAAAAACACCATGTTCTTCCCTCTATAACAATGATTTTCTTAGTTCTTAGGGTTTCTAACCCAAATAAGTTTCTTTAATTCACTATATAGATTCTGGAAGGTTTAAATAAGGTTCAAATACTGTATCAAACTTCTCCAAATTCACAATCCTAGTCTCTATACTCCAAACTTAGAATATGGTCAAAAGGTGCACTACTTTGTCCTCAGAAGTAGGGAAATTCTTGGTTAGTAAAAACTCACCCAAAGAGTTTACCTTCAACTAGTCTTTTAAGTTCTATGTTAGAAGATAAATTTCCTATAGGTGAACATAAATTATCTCTTTGTTAACCTTTCCAACCTTCTTGATAAGCACTTACACCCATGGTTATCACTTGTTCTCGATGGAACTTCACATTGACTCTCACAACTTTGTAAACAATATTCAAGCTTATTTACAAACACAACATTATAAAATCTCAGTCATCAATACAAATACATAGAATAAAGTTTCTTACCATGAATAAAAATAACCTAATTAGCATGCACAAATTCATTAACCAACAAAATGCTCAACAATACTTATATTCCTGTCATAGAGTGTGTACACACCAATTTTCTTCCTTAAAACTCTCTTGGAGATACTTTTCCATTACTTGACCATTCGAATGATGGTTTAAAATAGTTACATACATGTTTAATCAAGCTCTCTAAACCTTCCTAACTGAATCTTTCCTCTAAGACCCTTCATATTACATGTTTTTGCCTTTTATTATAACATTATAAGACTCCACCTAGTCTAGAATCCTAGGACCTAAGAACTAGATCACAACCTTGCTCTTATTAGGACTCCTATACTTCATTATGTCTTCCCCCAACCTCATTACATGCTTTTAGGATCCAAGATTACATCTAGACCCTAATTACAAGTCAAAATTACCTTCTAGATTCAAATTGATAATTTTGGAGGGAAATTGGAAAACTCAAATTTATGAAGGTCTTATACAAAACAAAATACAGTCTAGTAGACCCTAAATGAACCCATAAACCTATAAGCACACTGAGAAAGAAAAAATTGCGGTTGTTAACCATATGTTCAAGCTGAGAGTGATGCTCCTGCATCAAAAAACAACATCATGATATTTGGGTTGTTGGTTGTCCTATAAATCCATTTGTATGTGTAGGTTATTGGTTGTCCTTGAAAAACCATCCTTGTTGAGGTTATTGAAATTCCTAAAAATCCATCCTTATTGGTTTTTGGTTTTCTGGTAAAATCATCCTTGGAGGTTGTTGGTTGTTCTGAAAAATCATACACATCATAAGCATGCGAGAGGTGGAAAGTTGTGAAGGAAGTGTAATTGTTTTTCTCCCATGTTCACACTAGGGGGATGTTAGGAATACTTTGGTTAGTGTTCACATTATTACTTGTGTAAGTTATATGATTTTTAATAACATGAGGATTACTTAGATAAATAGTAAATGGGTGGTTAACATATAGGTTTATGTATATTAAAAGTATTATTTGTGAGAGTTGTTAGTTGTTATATACATGATTAATAATGGTTTAAACCACTTATATATTTAGGGAGATTTTTATAGAAAGTTTCCTAATTTATAGGAAACATTCTCCCAATATATTTGTAACCTATGATTATGAATGTAATATGAAGAATATTATTATTATTGCTTTAATTTTGTAGACCTAACCAAATTACATGTTATAGGTTAGTTGCTAACTTACTAGCACGTGAAAATGCAAAATGTATCAAGATAAAGATGGTGTATTTAGAAAAAATATGAGATGTATCCTTTCAATTTTTTAATTATTTTCTTACATATACCACTATACAAACTTGCATTGCATCATCTTCAAGTAGGGGTTAAATTTGAATTGATTACAATTATTCAGAATACAAACATCTAAAACAAAGTTGAATTAAACACCTGAGAACTAGACAACCAAAGGGATTAGAGATATTGCAAAATGGCCCAACTAGAAAATGATTAGATAAAGCACAAGTGTCATCTATTTACACAATGATAGAACATTTCAGGAGTAGAAATTGAGGGAAATGTAGAATGTGGAGAACCAATGCACATATCACTTCAATGGCTCCACCATGGATTAAATGAAAATCAACACCAATTAGAAGTTTACAAAAGTTGGACAAGGGCCTCAATTACATTCCTTAAGAAGCACACAACACCCATGTACACATATAGGAGAAAGCTAGAGAAATGAGATAACAGAAATGATGGAAAAGACTGAAAAATTATGTCATCAAAATATTACAAATTTTACAACCATTTTCTCAAAAACTAAAACCAACATATATCCCTCTTCATAAGCATTCCAATGGTACTGGTCCTTCCTTGATTAGATCTTTGTGTTAAAAGTTATGAGAAAAAAGTTGAGCCTCTGGTCATTTTGATGGAGTCTCCAAGGTTGACGTCTCAAGCCAAATTTTGCACTAGAAGAACACATCAAAAATTTAACCCAGTGCCATGTATACTATAGCGGTTCACCAAGTTCTTCCGGCTAAGTGTATGGAAATGGGAATCAAAAGTGGCCACATTTTTCTTGAAATCAAGAAAAAAGAACTTTAACTAATAATTTGGCATACATATGCTCAAAATTTGACAATATGATAAAATAAGAATCATAGTGCGTGGAATCTATTTTTAAACTAATAATATTTTTTGAAAATGGTGGAGATTAAGATTGTCAAATGTGGAACACAAACAAATTGTTCCCCTTTTATGTCAAAAATATAACATAGTGTTGTGTGTGCCCCCATTTTTTGACTTTTGTAAACTATTTTACAAATCCCTTTAGTAGAAAGTTAACTAAGACCATGTATGAGGTCCCACTATTTTTCATCTTTTTGGATGAATATATAATATTTTTACTAATTTTAAAGGTGAACACATCTCGAAAATGAAATATTTTTGTGTACACCCCCTAATTTTGAGAAAAATAGACAAAAATCACAAATTATAAATAAAAAAGTATACATGTGTTTTGGAAAGAAAAGAAGACATAAGTAAAAGAAATTAAGGATAAGAGTCCTAAACTAATTGGATTTTAGAAAGAAATATATTGTCACTAATTTAAAACAAAGCTTAATGTCATAGTCATGTTTTTTAATATTATTTTATAACACATGAAAAATTGGGGCGTACACTTGAGATTGTTATATTTTTATGCAAAATACATATTTATTCACATATTACACACCCTAGACCTTAGGCTTAGATATCCAAGCCAAAGGGTGGGTGGTTTCAAGCCAAATAAAACAAAACGTGCTCACGTTATAATGCGCTCGTGTTTTTATTTTCGTAGTGGAAATATAAATTTACTTAGTAAAAACATGCTTGCATTATCAACATCATAATGTGAGCATACTATGGCTTGGAAAATCTAAGCCATAATGTGAGTGCGTTATAATGCGATCATTTTATTTCATGGTCGTGGTATAACACGATCGAACCATAACATGCTTGCATTATATGTAAAATGGCCAAAAATGGATTTTGGCCACTTTTGGGTGCCCCATATCCATGCACATGCCTTACCCTATGCCCATTTTTTCATTAGTGACCCTCTTGATTTCTGCACCTGAACTGAAACCATGTTCCCCTCATATTGGTCTCGAGTTCTCATGTTCACGAGGTCTCCTTCTACCTTTGAATATCAATCTTCTTGAGTGTTTACACGACATGTGATTGGTCCATGTGGGCTTGTCACTAATTCTCAATATTTTTGGGTCTCATCAAGATCTCAAAATCCCGGGCCTTTAGTTGCTTCTCCATATTGAGACTTCGAACCTCAGAGACCATGGATTGTCATCATTGGTCCACATGGACTAATCAAAACATTCCATGATCTTGGGCCTTCTTCACTTCTCGAGCTTAGATTTCCTAACCCTGGTGACCTTTAACTCACCCCTCATGCCTTATCCATTTTTTGAACTTGGGAAAAAGGGTTAAACCTTGGAGCCTATACTCCACTTTAACAAAGGGGACAATTTTGCTTATAAACTAGGTTGGGTCCACCATCCTTGCGAATATGAGACTAATATCGTAGTGAAAACCACAAGTGGCCACCATGTGTCCCTTATTGCTTTCTAATAAAATTTGATGGCCAAGATCCTTAAGGAAGTCAAAAACTTGAACGTATCTTTTCCCGTCATTGAGCCCAAAACACATGATTTTCAACAATTGTTTCCCATTTGACTTGTGTAGACCTAATGTTGATTTATGCAAGTATTTTTGATAAGTTATGAGATGAATTGGTTTCTAAAATGCATCAATGATCATGACCAAATGCTAAATTTTAACTTTAAGGCCCCAAAATGAGGATAACAATATTGGGTGCCGACATATGCTTTACACCCAATGTTCAACATCGCTTAATGTTGCAGGTGGTAATCTATAGAGGAGAGTGTCGAGATCGGTGAGAGATCCACTAAGCAATATTTTGATGTCTGCGTAGGGAAACTTCAATGAGTCAAGGTTGAAATTATTCAATTCGAGGCAATATGTATTTAGTTGATCAATGGTGTCGACCAAAAAATCCTTGTATTTCTTAAGCACTAATTGTTGGTTTGTATCATTGTTTCCTTCTCTTAGATTGTCGATGACATCAAGGGCATTCTCAACTTCATCCATGGCCACCACTACTATAATATCAACTAGATATTTAGGATTTGCGATGGACATTCCAAGGTATGAAGAAAATTTTGAAGCACACGTGTCCGGATAGTGCTTTCAACGGTGCAAATGTTTGATTTGGATGAGAACACGTGGCAACCCCTCCTTCCCATTTACGTAACAAACAAACAAGGTTAGGGGGAAGGACCCCATAGTTTAACATGCACCAAAACATGTACATTTGGTTTCACCATAGGTTGCTAAAAATGTACCAATAGTTATTTACTTTTTGATTAATGACACTTTTTAAGAGCTAATTACAATGTGACATATTGGGCACTCGGTCATTGGTCTCTCTTTAAAATTCTTTAGACCAATTTTATTCATACTAAATCAATTCAAAAAATATTTTCCTCCAAATAAACATGTGAAATGAAAATATTAACATGACACAACCCCTACATATATCTATGCACCCCTAAAATTAAAGTGCAAGGCTATAATGTCCTCTCCCTTAAATTCATTTAGAATCACTTACCAAACCAAGTGTGGATCTACTTTGAATGTTGTCATAATTACCACGACTGTCTCACTAGAACAACTCCTTTGGTCATTAACATTCAGTTATAAAATATTTTTAAAATCCCTATGCAATATCTAGTTTCAATTTTACTATTGGAACAGACCTTTATATTAATAAAAAGGAAAGTTACATAGTAGGGGTGACCAGACAACTCATGGTCCCACAAAACGCCACGAGGGAAACAAAAATTGCCACATGGGCAAACACAAAACACCATGAGGGCTTTACAAGAGCATGCCCAAAGGGAAATAAAAAATCGGTAGACAAACATTAAGCACACACCACCACCGCACTAGAGGAGAGGGAGGATCATCCCATCGATGGATAAAAGCTCCACTAGAAGGCTGCGGGGATGATGGATCCACTTCCCAACCCTCCTACTCAGGAAAAACCTCCGAAGAGGCAACACAATTCCCCACCTAGGGGAAAAGATCCTGCAAGATTATTCATAGTTGGTGGTGGAGAGCCCCCCGGGAGTGCTTGCAATGCCTTTCCCCATGGGGGGGTGGACTCAACCGGGTCCAGAGGATGACGGGGTGGCGCGGTTCTACGGGGAGGCAGAGTACTGGCTACGTAAGTGGATCCTCTCGACATGTGTCCTGTGAGCAGATGGTTGTCAGGGAGGCGAAAGCCGAGGTGGTGGTAGCCGCGGATCAGGTGGAACTCGAGTCATAGTACATGGTGCACTCCCCTAGTGATCTAGAAGCTTCCGAAGGTGCGTGAATTCTAGAGCAACCTTAGCAGCCTGAGCTTGAATATGTGTTCGCATAGTAGATAGAATAATCACCTTATCATTAGTAGAAAAGTTGATAATGGTAATATCATGCTTGAAAATAAAGGCATTGCGAGCTTTCCATATATGAAATAAAATGCATGCACAAAAAGATGCCACAAATTAGCTATATAATGAGGCCACAGAATAAAGTCACCAAATAAGGCCAGACGCCATGAGAAGAACTCGGGGTGATAAGGTTAAAACAAGGAATGAATCCATTGCTAGATAGCCTACGCACATGGGAAAAACCAAAATAAATGCAAGAAAGATTCAGGGCTGGAATAGAAGGGGCAAGTCAGGGGAGGTATGTTGAGATGCCTAAGCTATTCACCTAATGGTAGACCTTGATAAATCAAGCACCATAGAAAATGGTTAACTTTGGGTTCAAGAAGAGGGTTCAAGCACGAGCATGCCAATGAAGTCCAAGTAGATGGCAAAGACTGGAGTCCCCAGTGAGAATTTAACTTATCAATTGTGGGTGACAAAGGACATAAAAGATGATAAATTGTGTGAGTGTTATAGCACAAAAAAGCTATGTCATGATTCCATCACTGCACCGCCACCAGGCAACTAGTGGGTGAAGGTAAAGTTTATGAAGCATCACATCTAGAAGAAGTTCTTGAATTTTACAAATTGACATAAAATCATAATTCTGCAAAGTAAATTTATCTTTGAGATCAGGCCAAGTGATCTAATCCCTACGGTGCACCAAATCCTGTATAGTGTGAATGCCTTTATGAAAGAGCCGAATGGATTTGATGCTAGGGATTTCAGCTAATGGAAGCATGCCCTCGAAAGAATTAGAGACCACCAGATGTTCTGAGCATTAAATGAAAGGCTTGTGTGAAATCCATCGCAAATTTACCTTAAAAACGACTTAAGTTGTTTATAGGATTTCCAAATACTCTTCGCCACAAAGGTGCCCTTAATCTTAATAGAATAGATGTAATAATAAGGGTATGTAGACCAATGTCATTCCAACTTTTCTTACCATATGGGGCACCAGATTCAATACAATGTCGCAACAAAATTTTCCAAGATTGCACCCCCGAAAGACTGTGAATGACCCATTTAGTACAAAGAGCCATGCTCTACTGGTAACGATCCAAGATGCTTATACCACCTTGTTTTGCGAGGGACACAGCAAACACCCCACACAACATAGTGAAAGCTAGCTGAACCATAAATTTTACACTAAAGAAAATCCCATAGAAGCTTCGCCATCCGATTGAAAGAAGCACGAGAAGGGAACCGAAAAAGAATAATAAACATGAGTTACTGGCAAGAATTTTGGTGCACACTTGAAATTTTCCCACCAAAGATAACGATTTGGAGGACCATTTCGTCACTTTCTGCTCCACTATGTTAACAACATAATTCTAAAGAGTCAGCAGAGTCACTGTTGAAGGAAAAAGGAATGCCTAAGAATTGAAATTGCTTACCACGACCAATCCATGTCTAGGGGTAATCCTTAAGCCAATCTGGCAGTGACAAACAACTCTAGAGAAAACCAAGAGTTTTCGCCATTTGAATTCTAGAGCCAAAGGCTATACAAAAGGTAGATGAATAATAAAAACAATAGAAACATTCTATTCGGATTCGACAACCATATAAGGAAGGAATCATTCGTAAAATGTTCATTTATCAACTATGTGTCGTAGTTCGGTAAAACAATTCCCCGAATACGACCCTGGTCTGCTTGATGAGAAATTAAGTAGCCAAGGGCATCAACAACAAGAATGAACAAGGCCGAGTGAGAGGGAAACTTTGTCGGATGGAGCGGTAGAGACCGATGGCCATTAATGGTGAGATGAGCGAAAGCATTGGAGAATAGAGTAGACACAACAAAACAAAAGAAAGCACCAAACCCTAGCACTTTGAGCATAGCTAGAATAAAGGGCCATTTTATACGATCATAAGCTTTTTCAAAATCAATTTTTAGAAAAAGAGGCTTTTGACAAGAAATTCGAGCCCATTCCATACCTTCCCAAACCACAAGAAGATTATCTAGAATATAACGGCCTTTGACAAATCCCGTTTGCTCAGGTTGAACAATCTTCGGCAGAATATTAGCAATCAGTAGAGCCAAAGCTTTAACATGAATTTTATACGAAACATTCAGGAGGGTGATATGGCTCCAATTATGAATATGCTCTGGATCGCTTGTTTTAGGAATGAACTTGATGTTGCCTTGATTGATGAAGCTCCCTAAAGAGCGAGATAGAGAGCCTCATTATACATTTTGAGTAGATCATGTTCGACAAAGGACCAAGTTGCTTTATAGAACTCTTTGGGAAGCCATCTAGATCGGAGATTTATCATTGGCTAAGTAAAGAAAGGCTAGATGAAGTTCCTCTAAAGTAAGAGGAACATCGCAACGAGCCTTATCCCGAGGAGTGAGTTGTGAAGACACGACATCAATGCATTTCTGTAAAGAAAAAGCTCGTTCAAAAGAATCCTCCTGAGCTTGAACACTAGACGATAATGCTTGACAAAAGTAGAAGATATTTTTGGGAGCTCGGTAAGCTGCTAGTGTGACTCATATATAGCCTTGATCTATTGACGAGTGTGCTTGGCCGGAGGGATTTGAAGAAGCTTTTAGAAGCTTTATCTCCCACCCTTAGCCAGTGGAGCCTCGAGCAGATCTGAGCACCCCGAGCAGTGTAGGATTCACTGAGCTTGAGCTTATGCCAAAGATTCGTAGCCTGAGATTAAAGTTGAAGATCAAAGGGATTGGATTCCAGGAGCAGAGAGACATGCCAAAATTATTTATACAAATAAGAATCGGCGTTCTTGAACACGGGAAACTTGTTTACAAACCGACGAAGAAATTTGGTGGTGCGTTGGTCGCCGCTTCCCACCAAGATATCCAACTGATAAAAAAGGGGACCTAGTGCCATGTTCCATATTTTGGCGATGAGTTGGATTACTCTGGGATGATGAAGCGATGAAACATTAAGAAAAAAATGTGAACTAGACACCTTGGGAGGACCCCCTACCAAACAACCTTAAATGTGATCGGATGGTGGTTTGACAAAATCACATTGGACCAGACCTTGATAATGGTGGAGCCATGCGTGGAAAAATTAAAAAGGTCTATTGAGCAAGAAGAGCACGATCGAGGTGTTTTAAAACTCAATCAGATCCTTCTCGGAGGTTGGTCCAAGTAAACCAAGTAGAGTCCTTAAATTCCTTCCGCCAGTTATGAATCAGATTAAAGAGGCCCCAATAACTTTTGAAATAATACCAAACAACACGTTCCGAGGCACCAATGCATCGGGAGTGCGCCACATTTATCATTAGGATGTTCCACCATATTAAAATTGCCACAAACTAACCAATAAGCAATAGGTAAGTTGTCACCTAACCACCTCCATAACAAAGTTATTTCGGATCCGTCATTAGGAGCATAAACATTTATAATATCAAAAGACATCATTAATATTCATAATCACCCACACGCCCGATTACTTGGGTCATGGCCGATGAAATAATTAACATCAAAAATTTTGGTGAGATGGAAATGGTAACCCCACCTCACCATCAATGTGTTGAGTGTGAAAGTGCACAAAATCAGGGGCAATACACGTCAGCATAGTTTGAAGCAAAAAACCAAAAATCTTGATTTCCTGTAAGCAAATAACATCTAAACTATTAATTAACTAGTAAGTTAATCATACAGAGAATTTAGGTGAGGGCTCTGTCGGACCCCAACATTCCATGACATAAAATTCATGAAAAATCATACATGTCAAACTCTCCTTGATCGTCTAGAATTCAATTCTCAGAGCCGAGAATGGCGAAATTTTTGGCAAGAAGAAGTTGGTCTAAAATAGGCTCAACTTGAATGGGAGTGCGTTTAGCCCCATTTACTCCCCGCGAGCCGCGCGACACCTCACGAGGTGGGTTGCGCAAATGTCGCAGTGGTAGAGAGGTTGATGCAACATTCCCAGAATTCTCGGCCAGTCTCTATAAATATTGGCTCTGTGAGGTTGTGGTGGAAGGAAATCAAAGGACTAGGTTGTTCACCATAGGCTCATCCCTGGTTGGTGGCGGTGAAGGAAAACCGGTGGCGGAGAACTTCCATAGAAGCCCTCGTCCCCGAATTAATTTTTGAACCAACCATCGGCCGAGGGTAACCACATTCTTCAACTCGAGGTTGGCGCGGGAGCAAAGGTTTAGAGCGAGCTAAAAGGGGACAATCCCTAATGCGATGGTCCGGGGCTTGACAACGAAAACATGTGTTTGGGAGGTTAAAATAAACAACCTTTTGAGAGAGTTGCAGGGACCCCACCTGAATATTCAGATGGTCCCACAAATCTTTCGTTAGGTCCACTTCAACACACACTCGCTTGTTAGGACAGGACATAGAAAAAACGGTCTTGTTCATGGCATAACACCCTGCCAATGGGCTTGACTATCTCATCCAGAAAAGACCAGAGATGAACAGGGAAGGTCGGGAGCTCAATCCAAATATGGATTTTGAGTGACACCTGATTACTCGGATTAAAATACAGAGCCCATGAGGATAGCAGAAGAAGGGTGTTGCCTAAATACCAGCAAGCGGCCTAAAGCATAAGGGCTTGGACGTGTGAGGGCTCATGAAAGGTAAAGAGATAAAAACCTTTGGTGAGATTCCGGACTCCAGAAACTTGGATGTCGAGAAGACTCCCAATGGTTTTTCATCCAATTCTACAAATATGTCTTAGATGGGATGCGACCACAAAAATAGGCAATAAGACAATGGTTATGATACCAGGGCACCACAGGATCCAAAAACTCATTAGCAATAACCACATCAGGGGTGGGTTCAGAGTCCATACCTCGTCGTAGACTTTCGGTACAAACTTCCTTGCGCACTTGGGAGCCATGGTCGCCAATATCAACTATCATTAAACTAGGGGAGTATTGGCCATTTATAGGCGCAAACATCACCAAAGTGGTGGAAAAATGCCGAAAATCATTATGATAAGACCGAGGGAGACTGCAAGAAGGGCTAAGGACATACAATTTTCGCAACAAAACAAGACAGGAAAAAACATAGGAAGCCAATCATAGCCGAAGAAAACCACTCTACCGGAGCTAACATTTTTCTTTCTAGTTTCAATTTTGGATACAATTTTTGTGTCTTGTTGCAAAGGAATCCTGCTTTTATATAGTATTTAATGCGACCATAAATTCTGCGGAGTGCCTGAGGTATTTCGGGAATACGATGACATCTGTCTACCGAATCTAGCTACCAGCATTGATTGTTATATTTAATCCTCATGCACTTCACATGCGTTTTATATTTCTTAACTAGAGCATAATTTTCTTCTGGGTACGGGTCCCCTGGTTGACGTGCAATGCAGGAAAATGCGGTTTCTAATCTACACGTGTTCAAAAAGAAAACCCGGTTTTTTTCTTTTCTTGTCATCGACAACCTGTGACTTATCTGCACATGCTCAAATACCTCTGCTTACTACTACTAATGCGGTGCTTGGCCTTTCATCCTGGAAACATCTGAACATGCACAACACTGGTTTTAATCTCTTTCTCCAAAGATTTTCATGAAGAGCGTAGTTTGAATCCCAGATTAATTACCCACATGAACCAGGAAAGATCTGATATTATGCAAATGTTTCGACAGCAGCAAGCTATGGATTTCAGCCAAAAATCCAGTTTCGCTTCATCCATACCTGTGGCTGCTGCAGCAGGAATCCAACACAGAAACCCACATCTGCAAGGTCTGTTCATGTAAGTAAATACATCACTTGAAAATACCCACACATACTTTCCAATATATTCATCTACCTCGCGAATTTACTGTAATTAATCTACCTCTTTCTCTTCTCTTTCTCTTTCTCTTGCGCAATTTTTTCAACCAAAGAACCCCGGTTGAAGTTTAAAACGATTTTTGGGTTATTTAGTTGGAATTGAAGGATTAATTGGTATTATTGTTTCATTTTTGAAGGCCAGCCCAGTCTACCATTTCAGGAAGCAATCCGGGAGTGCCCAGTTGACGATTTTCTATGGGGAATGGTGAACGTTTATGATGATATTTCTGCAGATAAGGTATGCCTTGCACTCTAATGTTCAGAGCCTAATTTTTTTATAATGATATTTCTGCAGATAAAGTATGCCTTGCACTCTAATGTTCAGAGTCTAATGATATAAAAGTTCGTTATTGTTATAATAAAATTTTGGTTTTCAGGCACAGGCCATTATGTTACTTGCCAGCACCCTGAAACCCATTCAAAATAACGGCAGTCAACCCACCACGAAATCAGGTAACCATCTCCAAACCCTGGTTTACTACATACATTACAAGTTGCTTTGGCTTGCAAGTTTCCCTTTTTACCACCGCCCTGCAAGTATTTTAAAACAAGTTTATGAAAAATTGTTGAGAAGCTTTTAGGAAAAAAAGTGTACTAATTTTTTTGTCGGAGTTACCTTCTGTGAACTATAATGGAGAACTTAAAAGTGATAGATCTTTTACTTCTCATTTCACCCTTGAGAAGAAGGTGATAATAAAGATAGAACAAAAAGATTTCACACAAGTTTTTTCCTAAAAAAATTCTCTATTTAGATAATATGCAGTCCATTCCCCATTAAAGTTATCAAAAATATTATGACTACTCCTTAACTCAACTGGGCTGGAATTAACAGCAGATCTTCCGATTGCGAGGAAGAATTCTCTGCAACGCTTTCTGGAGAAGCGAAATCACAGGTTTCTACTCTACTACCTATTCTTTATACTTATTTTATATTTCTCCATGTTTGGATTTTTTTATATTTAGGAGAATTAATGTGTATTTAACTTATTCTTTCTGCAGACTGAATGCAAAGGCTCCTATACCATTTCACATAGTCCATGTCTCTGATCTTATATTTTACGTATCTGAAAGCCATATACAATTTGTTAAATAGCGAAACCAAATATTCTCTTTAATATTTGGGACTGCAGTGATTATAATTATGAATATACCAAATATTTTATGTTAAATAGCGAAACCAAATATTGTCTTTAATATTCGGGACTGCAGTGATTATAACTAGCAATCGCATGTGTATAATGCAATGTGAATGCCGAACGGTATATGATATTTGATTTCTGGAAGGATAATTAATACTTTCTTATTTGATATTGATAAGGGGTGTAATTATTTTTGTAAATGTAGGAATATAGATTAAGTATTGCATTTAAACATTCTCTCTTTATACTGAAGTCATGTAGACTCTGCACTTTTTATCTCATGGTCTTTGTCTACACACTTTTTTATCTCATGGATATTAGTCTTGTATTTGAAGATTCTTTCTTTCTTGGATATGCAATTATTATGTATCTTGTCTACACTTTTCATCTCATGGATAGTAGTCGGCAATTGAAGATTTTTTCTTTCTTGGTTATGTAATTATTATTTGGTTTGAGCAGTAGCGAAAGGGGATCTCTTCTAAATTAAAGCATGCGACTTTTTGGGGTAGTGATTACAATTTTACATATATGGCATTGTAGTTTTAAACATTTGGATGTACTGACTTTAGAAGTCTAAGTGAAGATTTTTTTCTTCTATAGCAAATACAATTAGATTGAAAATTTCCCCAAAGCGAATTTAATATAGAAAGTGTCAAGAATGTACAGTAGTTACGGTATTTTTCATAAAAATGATTTTCTATAGAAGGCCAATTAGTTGAAGGCCCCTGCTTTTTTGTAGTATATATGCTTGTTGATTATGAGGCCCCTCTCTCAGTATACAGTATCTCATAGCCGAGAAAGCTAACAAACACTCCGCACCTTCATTGAATTGTTGAATCATGCTAAGTAAATGCATCCATCATTTTTGTAGTTGTTGATAAGGGTGTGATTGACAATTTTGATTTTCTATTAAAGCCAAAACAAATGTTGCAGAAAGTACATCGAAGGAATTTTCAATAATAGTTAATTGTGTAATAATTGAATACAAATGCAAGTAAGAGATGTAAGTTTGCTATCACTCACTCTCGAGAATGTAGTGAATGTGAAGTGTTTGTTCCAATGCACCAACTGCTTGCCTTCTTCCAACGCCATCAAACCTGGCGGATGCTCGAATCACTGCTTGCGAAAGTAAATTCATTCCCTCTCACGCCCACCCGCTACATTTGACAAAACATTCTCATGGCCTCCTCTCCATTTTCCTCTCGCCTTGCTGCTTTTTGAAAGCAAAATCCCCAATACGCCTACTTCATTTAATTTGAGGATACTTGATAATTAAATTCTTTGAGTGAAGATGCCATGTTTCAGAATTGTGTACACAAAGGGCCATAGCTATACTTGTTAATCAAGAGGAAAATGAAACAAGGACAACTTGTAAAAAATACTGTTATAAAGTTGTGGATTTTTTCAAACTCATATTTCAAGACTGTACATATTTTAAGGGTAGACAATAGCCCTATTTTTCTACTTTGTAACCTAGAACATGTATTTGTTTAGGTGCAGACAACCATTTTGTAAGATTGATTCCTGCATCCTATATCATTAAAGCCTAAGAAGAGCCGAGCATATATTTGTTGAATAGTCTAATTACCATGTATGCCAAGTGTAGTAATATAGAATATGTGCGCCATATGTTTGACAAAATGTTCTTGGGTAAATGTCTAGTAGTGACTCAGGTGCTGATGTTGCCAGTAGTGTAGTTGAATACTCTTCTTGGGTAAATGTCCATAATTGGAGATTGTGATTGCTTTCTGTTAGATAGAGAGGATTATCATGTCATACCTACTTCAACTTCTATAATTGATTGATTGTGAGAGGATAAAGTATGTTTGACATTTGACACTTGGTTAGGAATAGTAGATGCTAAGGCTTGAACTAATTTTAGTTGTCTTAAATTCTTTTATGCACCAACCAACACAATTCCATTTGGCTTCAACTTGTATTATCAACATAAACCTCAATATATTGGTTGTTATTAATCAACACCACCATCCAGTTCTTTAAAATTTTTCGACATAATTATCTACCAGCTACCTAACCCACAAATAAACATTACCTTGCCTTAAAAATTATGAGATAGGTGGCCAAACTACCTGCAAATTCACCTCGAATTTTTTTGCACACAAAAATCTTTGAGTTTGAGTGACCATTGAGGCTCACAAACCACCGTCGATTACGGGAAATCAACAAAACAAAAGAAAAATCAACTCGTGACAAGATGATAATGGCAAATCAACTGCATGAAGCATCAATATTAGAGATACTAAAAACAATTGAAAGAGAAATTGTCAAATATTTAGCGAGGTCCACACCTATGTTAAGCACTTTTAAATTTACTTCACTTCCGGCTAAGGTCGGATAATCCATAACAAGCACTTGAATTTCATACGAGTTCCATTAAAACAGACTTATGAGAACAAGAAATAGAAGGAATATAAGTAATGCAACACGACACAATTACACAAAAGTAAGTAACTATCCAAAACGGTATCAAATGTATTCATGTTTAGAGTGAAAAAATTGGCCACAAAAGCGATACCACTCATGATATAAAATATGCACACGCATACGAAAGTCTTCATTTATTCATGTTAAGTTCAAATAAAATAGTTCGCAAAATGCTACCACTCATGATATGAGATTTGTAAATGTATATGTACAAATTTGCAACAAGTTTGAAATGAAGAGATGATACCTTTGAATGAAGTGGTTCATATATATTTCTACACTTACATTCACTCTCGAGAATGTAGAATGACATGTCTTCCATAAGCTACAATGATAGCATTCCATGAGAAGTCTGTCTTGTTGTTTTAAATAGTTAAACACTTTGCGAGCATCCATCAAAATCCCGCACTTGAAATGCATGTTGATAAAGTTATTTTGAAAAGTCGTTTCGCGGAAAATGTAATTCCCCTTACCTTTTTGAAATTTTTTCCAATTGGTGAATTAAATTTGAGAAAAATGTCCTATATAGCTTTCCCTTTGTGATCCTATTTTGTGAATCCTCCAAGATAGGACTTTCTGGTGCTGGTTGGAAAATTTTCCCGCTTGTCATTGCTTTGAAGTTTTTTTATTGAATTTCCCGAACTACATTAGTTGATATGGATGGGAATAGACTTAGTAGTTATTATTTTTGGTTGTGAAGGTGTGTGTACTCTATACAGGAGGCACAGGTTCGAATCCATATGGGAGTAGGGTTTTACATCTTGTTAAACAATATATAAGGTAAATGGAAAAAAGCACCTCTTGCGGGCTTCCACAAGGGGGTCTCAGACACAAAATTGGTGGATCTTGCTGGGCAATGACCTAAAAAACCACCTTTACCGTTACCGATCTCAAGATTTTTTAGTGTATAGAAGGTCTTGTTAACTTGATCAAATTCCATAATGCAGCTGGACTTGCATAATATAGGCACATCACTCTCAGAATGGTTTGGACTTATTGATGAGGTAATCATGATTTACCAAGTCTAGTAATAGGTTCTGATGGTTGAAGTTCCCATAGCTGTTTAGCACAAATTTATATGACAGGAGCCAGGACTTCTGATCTGAACTGGGTTTTCAAGATCATTCTCTGTAATTTGAGCGGACAATGAACTTAAAAGGAGAGAGTTAATGGCTACTTTTGTTTCAAAATGTTTTCAGATAATTATTCAAACAAACCTATTTATCTATGCCTTTCTATGAGTGTGAGTCCAAATTTTTACATTCTTCTTTGACAAGGAAAGAGTCGTGAAAAGATCCCTCTTGAGAAGGAAACATTTATAATTGATACGAAAGAACATTGTATCGGGAAAAGTGTGATTTTTCACATAAATTAGGCTCATGTTATCAATAGTAACACATAATATGGACTTTGGAGTTCAAAATGAAAAAATATCTTCCTCTTTTTTAGATTTTAAACTTTTGTTTATCATTAGTTTATCTTTGTAAGACATGATGGAAGCTATGACATCTTAAAAGAAGTGTGCCATAACTTGTTGATTTTGTGGAATTTGTTTGACAGGGGTAAATGATCGTAGAATCCTAAATGTAGTAACTATTGCAATCTGATATATTTTGCACTTTTAGGTGCAAGCTCCTGCATGGACTTGTAAATATGGGGAACAAGGCCATTAATCCAAAGAATATTAATAAGTCTTCATTTGGAGCTTGGTTATAGTTGACTTGATTGAGTCGATTTGGTTTTGTTGCATCATTTAAATGCAAACTCTAGAGAAATTGACTAATTTCCATAAGATTTCTTAGCGGAGCATGGACTATGTTTATTACTGAGATGAACTACATGTTGATAAGTGTGTAAGTTTTTATTTTAATCATGGAAGACCTAGAAGTATTGTTTGTGATGGGGTAAATGAAAATGGTGGAATGTTTTATTAATAAGCAACTTTTATGAAAAGATGGAGATGTATTACATCTTGTGTTGATGCTTTTAGCTACTTCAAGGAAAAAGGTTCTACACAATCTGATGCCAACGCTTGGGGACAATGGAAGGAAGTTCTAAATGCTTACAAGAAGCAGGTAGCTTGAAAATGTCTGTAGAGGTGGAACATTCTCACGTAGCAGAGGCAGAAAGAGCAAGACAACCAACCTCTCCAGTAGAAGATGGTACTTCAAACAAACAATTGGATGGAGTGGATATTTTACTATCTAATAGTTCAAGCTTGGTAAGAGATATACAAGCACCGAGTTCTAGCCATGAAATAGAAGCAGCTTCTTCAAATCATTCAAGGGAAAAAGGAATTTCTAAGCTATTAAGATATGGAGCATCGGAAAATCACCCATGAAAAAATATTTAAGGGTTGGCATTCAGCGGGCATCTGAAGTGGGCATATTAGGAAAAATGAAGCAGAATACCGATGAAAATTGAAGAATTTGAGGGTACCTGTATTCATAAGTATGAGGGAGCTTGTTACTACCTCTGATGTAAGATCTTTTACTGATGACCTTGTACAGATCGCCCTCATTGGCAGGCAGAGCAACTTTCCTTTTCCTAAAGGCAACCACCATAACTTGTATTATACGGGTTAATGGGCTCCCTCTAGAAGCTTTGTGCAGTAGAGCGATGTTACTACAATGAACAATGCATTAGCAATGGCCATGGTGACTGCTAGGGATCAGAATGCATAGCCCCATCCAAATTGCTTCTGAATGTAGACGACCAACGTGAAAGACAGGAATATGCCACAGGAAATGCAGAGATAGAACAAATTAAAGAATTTCTCCAGTTTAGGCTTGTAATCTTTGTCTCTCTCATCCAGCTGATTCTGAAGGGCCCATTCCTCTTTCGTATGCATGTCTGGTTAAAAATATCCCCAAAAAAACTATTAAAAATAGTGGGAAAACATGAAAACGTCCAGAGACGGTCGTCAACCGTCAACTTTAAGATCAGTAAACGTCGGAGGATGTCCTTTACCATAGGGGAACGCCTTGGCGTAATTATGAATATGAATGTGGTGAGAACTGATAATCTCATAAATAATTGGTGGAGATGGTTAATTTTCAACTTATAGAAAGTCATAAAATAGTTCTCAAATTAATTATTATGGTTTGTTATTTTATTAGCAAATGGGTGCCCGTGTTAGTGTGAAAGATAATGATATTTTATTGATAGGATTAATAACAAATTTAAACACGTAAAAGATGTGGACGCGATTCCTAATATGGTATTTTTAATATGGTACTTAGGGATGGACATGATATTTCCTTTTCTTCTCATGTAGATATATGACACGTCCGCTATAGTGATGAATGGGTGTCGATAATAAAATTTAAAAAAAAACATTTTTTTTTTTTGGAAATCATAGCATGATATGAACTCATGACCTGTTTGGTAAGTGTTAGATGCATGGCCTGATATGAACTCATAATATTTCATTTTTGTATTTATAAGGTTTAGATGCATGGCTACATCTTGTGTGTCGCTCTATAAATTTGTGGTCACCATGACAAATTTATTATGGTTTAAGAAAGGCATTCATATACAATCTTGATTGAAATTTCCAACACAAATAAGGTTATGTTATTTAGTGCAAAACCGTAATGTCTTGATTTTTAGGCTAACATTTTGTTATGTTGTTGGGACCTCAATAAATTTTACCATGAGGAGTGGTTGAGCACATGACATGTGGATCATTTGATTAGATCATGCAAGACTAGATTGAGGTGTGCTTTCATAGAAATGCCTTGGAATTCACGGTGAGAGAAAAGGGCCATGAAAATCAATGGACTAAGGTGTGGCTGATGGACGAACTATATAATGGATGATATGAAGTGTCATTTGCATAGATTCCTCGGTACCTTCATGAATGGATCATCACTTTGATTTTTAGAAGGGAATGAATTCTCGCAAAACCTAAGGGCTTGATGGATGCAAATCTTACAAAGTAAAGGAGAATGACGAAGAGAAGATAATAGCTATGAATGTGTGGTGGAATGGAAATTTACAAAGTTATGTGTTGGAATTTATGGTTATGACTTATTCTAGTCCTAAGAATCCAAAATTTGAGTTTTTATGGGAGTTGAGATGATAGTTTCTTGTCGAAATGAAAACATAGGGGTAAGCACGTGTTGAACAAGGCTAAAGTAGTTGAAGGTGAAAATTAGGAATTGGTGTGTGGTGCTAAGAAGATGGAGGATGTGACCAAAAGAGAAATGAGGTTGAGAGAATACATAGAAATCCGATTGAGAGAAGTAGAGTGAAGGGACCCTAGGAGTGTGCATAAGTCAATCTTGGAACATGGAGATGAAACTTATGAAGGATAGTGATGGCATGGGGTTGGCTTGAGTCATGGTGATCACCCTAGACAACACAAGGTATCACAAAACTACATAATCTTCAAATCGTAAGGTGAGGATATTCATGAAAAAGGTGAAGAATATGTGGAATTAGAAGAAGACCTTGAATGGAGATGAATACTGGATCATGTTGACACACAACACATTTATTATATAGGAAGATTGAGTGAAGATGTTGGTGTGTTTGGAAGAGAAAAGTTTCTAGATAATAACGAAGCATTTATTGTGGAGTGGATTGTAGGATTTGGCATTGGAAGAACTAATTTTGTGCCAATAGCGAGTACAATTTATTTTGTAGCAATTACAAGTTTGGAGTGGACAAAGAGAGCACCCTTGATGAATATTGTTGGAATATTGAATGTTGGGGTTTTAATCCCAATACAAATGACCATCATATATGTTGTCTTAGTTTCTTTGGTGAAATATTCAATGTCAATACCATTGGGTCAAGAAGCTTAGTTCATGGGGAGTACTTTGGATACCCTAACGAGGATTGGTGGTGGAAACTTCATTTCCTCATAGAATATTTCCACGAGCATGCAAAGCCTTATGTATATACACGTGGTCTATATAAAGAATATGAAGTTATGAGAGTATAAACGATGTTGTAAAACACATGCAAAAGTGTGAAATTACATGGAGGGAAAAATGCATCATGTGTCCTATGAAATAAAGATGAACCTTTTACAAGTACATTTTAAGAGTGTAGCGCAAGCTTGATACATGAAATTTGATTTCAATTTAACATTGGTTGCCTTTGATTTTTTAAGATTGCATTTTTGAGTTTTACATTTATGAGTTTTAGGATAAGAAAAATTTTATGCTCAAGAGATTAATAAATATATGAATGAGAGGTTCAGTCTTATGGCACATAATTCCAAACAACTCTCTAAGATGTCCTATGATACCCCCTTTTAAGAATGCACAATGGTTTGTGGGAGGATTGCTAGTCTCTTTTCAAAGACAATTTTTAATAAATAATTGTAAGGATATGCGAGAGGCTCTAAATGTCACCTTTGGGCAGAACTTGCAAGAAACTTTGGCACTTGTATTATTAGCTCATTTATGGAGGCATAATTTTCTTGCATGACATCACAACTTTAGAAATTGACCTCTATTAGGAACATTCAACAAGTATAGAGAGGAATTTGGTGCACAATATGTAAAACCAAGGGGCATATGAAAAACAATTTTATGAGAAAGAGGGCACATTTTGTTAGTGTAAGGTATGGGATTTCTTTAGTTGCACATGAGACTAGGAGTTTTGTAAGGGTGTAAAATACTAAACAAGTCGAGGTATTGGGTTGGTAAGATTCGTGATAAAAATACACATGACACTATAGATTTCCAAAAAGGTCAACAAAAGATAGTTAATCAATCAATACAATAATAAACCAAATAAAGGTTTGTGCCACTTGGTCTCAATTTTATAGTTGAAAACTCATATACATATAGTTTGCTAAAAAGCATAATGTAATAAGTATTTGTACCAAATTTATCTATCTACTTGTAAAATGGGAGTGTAGTGTGTATGTGACCAAGAGAAGCAATACACCAAAATACCACAAAACTTCATGAATTACATGAAGTGTTGTTCAAATTGAGGATTATTTTGGAACAACAAGGAATTGTGCTAATGCTACGAGATACCATGAGTTTTTCTATACCACGTAAAATATTGTTATCGAGGAGAACAATAAATCAAGAGAAGAGATAAACCTTGCACAATTACAAGTTGTTGCAAATAAGTATACACATAAGTCAATTGCAAATTTGCAATACAAACCACCACATACTTTGTATGAATAAAAATTTAAAAATTTAAAATTAAAACCCTAAACCTTAAATTGGGGATCTACAATTAGATATGAAATTAAAAATCATAAAACGAAAACCCTTAAACACTATCCAACTTCACCTCATATCAAAATTCAAAGTAAAAAAGAATTTTGTTCTCCAAATTCTAATCGCCAAACATTTGAATGGGCATTTTTGATGTTGTGTGTGTATGAATGAACACATATACAAATATCAAAATTATCATTATTGTAATTTAAATTTGAAATAGGATGGTCGATGATAAAAATGAGTTATAATTGAAGCGAACAAAATCGGATCAGTTTCTTCAATTTCTACGTACTAGTAGTAAATATGTGTCTTTTCGCCAAGGCGGTTTGTAGAAAATCGTAGTCTTATACAACAAACAACATAAAAGAAATAAACAAAAGAATTAAATAACTTGCATAAACAGATGAATATTCGAACCAAGACTACTTTGTGAGTAATCTCCATTAATAAAAGTTTCATCATACTCGAGCTTGACTCTTTACAATCAATCAAGTGCGTGTAGCTATGTGCTTTCAATGCACATCCTTCCTTTCTTGTACATATTTCACACCTTTGTGTGTGCATTACAAAGCAATTACAATTGTTGTTATTTAAATTGAATAACTCACCCACTAACAAATCTTCATTTGAGCATTCTAAATCTAAACTCATGCTTTAAAATAGTTGCATGTTATGCATGAATTAAAACAGATTTATTTGAATTAACTCTAATGATAAAAATAAGATAAAGCTAACATAACTAAAGCAAACTAAAACAAGACTAAAGCTAAAATTAGCTTTCCTAAAAAGCTATGGTTGGAATTAAATATGCAACACATGCATATTTCCAACACTCCCCCTTAATTTCAAACTGTAGCTTTCACTCTTCTCGAGCTGTGTTTGTTTTTTCAGATCTGCCATGTGCAGGATCACAAACTCCCAAACAATCTCTCAAATATAAAAAATTCTTTTGCTAAAGCCTTTGTAAAAATGTCTGCAAACTGATCTTCGGATCTATAAAACTCAAGATGAATTTCCTTGTTGTTTACCAGCTCCCGATGAAATGATACCTCGTATCAATATGCTTGCTCCTCTTATGAAAAACATGATTTTTGGACAATGTTATGGCTGAGTTGTTGTCACAAAAATCTGTGTAGCTTCCTCTTGTTTCTATTGTAAATCTGTCAACACTCTTCTCATCCAAACAACTTGACATGCTGCTCCTGTTACTACTACATACTCTGCTTCTGCCGAAGATAACGTGACAATGGGCTGCTTCTTTGATGCCCATGAAACCACTCTTGTTCCAAAGTGAAAAGTATAGTCGGATGTGCTTTTCCAATCATCTATACTTCCAAAGATCTTTGTCACTATCTGTATAACCAATGAGTTTGAACTCATCTGAACTTGAATAAAGAATTCCATGATTTCTTGTTCCACGTACATACCTCAAAATTATTTTTCCATCTTGCCAATGTGAATCTTTTGGAGATTCCATGAACCTTGATATGAGGCTCACACCATACATGATATCAAGCCTTGTGGCCATCAAATACATAAGACTTCCAACCAACTTTTTAAATAATGTTGGATCCACAAACGATCCTTCATCCTCTTTGCTCAACTTCAAACCTACTGCAATTGGTGTTGGTGTTGGCTTACAATTCAACATGTTAAACCTTTTCAAAACATCACTTGCATACTTTGCTTGTGAGATAAAAACTTCACCTTCTGATTGTTGAACTTCAATACCCAAAAAATAATGCATAAGACCAAGATCTGTCATCTCAAACTCCTTCTTCATGGCTGATTTGAATGACTCTGTAGATATATTTCTAGTAATGATCAAATCATCTACATATAAACAAACAATTAAAATTTTACCTTGCTCATTTATCTTGGTATATAAGGTAGGCTCACTTTGCTGCTCCTACTAAAACCATTCTCAATCAAATAAGAATCTATTCTGCTATACCAAGCTTTAGGTACTTTCTTGAGACCATAGAGCGCTTTCTTCAATCTGTATACTTTTCATTCATGACCTTCAATCTCATAACCTTCTGGTTGATTTACATAAACTTCCTCTTCAAGGAATCCATTCAAGAATGTTGATTTAACATCCATCGATAAATAGGCCATTTGTTTTTTGCTGCAATTGCTAAAACCATTCTTACTGTGTCTAAACGTCTTTCTTGGTGCAAATGTTTCGTTGTAGTCAACTCCATATTGCTGCGTAAAAACCTCTTGCAACCAGCCTTGCTTTGTGCTTCGTACTTTTCAAGAAACTTTGACACTTGTATTATTATCTCATTTATGGAGGCCCAATTGTCTTCCATGACATCACACCTTTAGAAATTGACCTCTATTGGGAACATTCAACAAGTATAGAAAGGAATTTGGTGCACAATATGTAAAACGAAGGGGCATATGAAAAATAATTTTATGAGAAAGAGGGTACATTTTGTGAGTGTAAGGTATGAGATTGTTTTAGCTGCACATGAGACTAAGAATTTTGTAAGGGTATAAAATGCTAAACAAGTCGAGATATTGGGTTGATAAGATTTGCGATAAAAATACTCATGACTCCATAGATTTCCAGAAAGGTCAACAAAAGACAATGAATCAATCAATACAATAATAAACCAAATAAGGGCTTGTGCCACTTTGTCTTAGTTTCATAGTTCAAAACTTGTATACATGTAGTTTGCAAAAAACATAACATAATAAATATTTGTGCCAAATTTGTCTATCCACATGTCAAGTGGGGCTATAGTGTGTATATGACCATAAGAAGCACTCCACCAAGATACCACAAAACTTCATGAATTACGTGGAGTGTTGTTTATGTTGTGGAATATTTTAAAACTTTTTGAAACTCTAAAGACTTATGCTAGTGCTATAAAATACTACGAGCTTGTGTATGCCCCACAAAATATAGCATGATATGAACTCGTGACCTGTTTAGAATGATATGAACTACGTTGCAATGTTGGTATACTAAGTACCAATTCCACATGAGTTGCAAATAATGTTGGGGAGAACAATAATGTAAGGTTGGTAGTGTAGAAGAATGTAGTTGGTAAAATTAATGGAGAGTCTATGCACAATAGAAAACTGTTATAAGATTTAGAGTTATGGTTATTTAATTTTTTTTTTGTTTTTCACATAATTGCTTTTCATTAAGTTAATAGTTTTTTTCATAAATATAAACCAATCTTATAAGTGTGAAGGAATGTGCATTTTTTTGTGTGGGTGTATGTAATTTTGTTGGAGGAAGCAAAGGAGGGAAAATATTTCTTGCAAAATGAATGTAGAAGTTGTGTGTGACATATTCAATATGGAAACAGTAAATATTAGTGGTAGTATTATGAATTGGAATGTTAGAAGTAGGAGTAAATTGAGGACAACAACAAAAGGAGATAGAAGTGTAAAGTAGACAAGGATAATGTAGTTTATAGAAGATTGTTCATTGGCGTGACATGATTGCGTTGTGTGGGCACCCAAAGTCGTGTAATTTCAAATATGGAGAATATGTGTAAGGGAACGTAGTACAATGAAGCTTTGAAATTAAGTTACAATCTACATTGGTAAGTGATGCATGCATCTATGGTGCATGCATTGCTCATTGTTTGGGATATAGAAGTTCTAATGGCATATTAGAAATGTCAAAACATGCATCTGAAACATTGTCGAATAGAGTTTGCACAACAATTGCAAAAGAGCAAAAAACACCATGGGCAAAGGGTTGTTCAGTAAAACCCTAGGTTGTAACGAGCGTGGGAGCTCTCTTGAAGAATTTTCATGTTGGTGAGGGTGAGTAACTAGTTATGCATGAAATGTATCAGTTGTAGTATGAACAAGTTCTGTAATACCTATAACACAAAATGTGTTGAGTATTAGTGAGCATCTTCGAAAGGAAACTATGAAATTATCATTAAACTTGAAACAAAAATAGTGTGTGACATAAGTATTTATCTACAAGTACTCTACGCTTTAGTAACATTATAAGTGAATCCCTTTAGGGTTGTGTATTTGCAAGAAAAGAAGAATAAAAATGACACGGTAGAATGTGTCATCAAATTTCTCTTTTGAGGTTCAAATTGCATACAAATAGGAACATTAGGGTTGATGAAGTAGTTAACAGAGCACGAGGCATAGTTAACGTCAATGTAGATGTAATGTTTAGACACATGTACATGGTTGCAACTTTTACATTTATGGTCATATTTATGTTGTGGGAGTGTGCTTTGTTTTATATATTTAGGACATGTTATATGTGTTGTAAATGAAGGGGAAGCTCTGTACAACTTAGTTTTCCATCTTCTTTTTGTGCTTGAACATTGTTTGTGTACATCATTCTTGTGTAACACTCAAAAGTAAAGACAAGTGAGATGTGTAGGTCAATGAGTGAGTGCACTCTTGAGATTGTTATAAATGTAAGTCCTTGATGGTCAACATTGTTGATTTTCTATTGTTACCTTGTCAAGTGTCATGCATTGCACCTTATGGATGGTGAACTCTCATGAAAATTTAAGTGGTATTTTCTTACAATTTTTGCATGTGAGAGGAGGTAGTGGAAAATGTGTTGGGTGGAGGACATCCCATGATGGCCTGCAATATTTCTTAAATTCGACAACAAAAAAGGATGGCAAGTCGGGGGGTTGTGGTTCCGGATTGTAGACAACCTCCAAAACTTGGCTAAGTGCCCCATTAACCAATCTTGAGTCAACCCATACATTATATGTCAACATAACCTCTTGTCCTTTGTACAAGAGCATGATAGGCTCCAAATGTGTGTCATTGAGGTCTAATAACATTGTATTGTTTGCTTTTCTCAACTTTTCTCCTTACAACTAGAAGGTGCAAGGATTTTAACATTTTCTTATTGTGTGAAGCTTTTAATTCCTTCGTTGCATAGATATGTTTGACACTTGTGAAGGTTTTTTTTTTCTCTACTGTAGACATGAAAGATTTCGTTTGTGACATGAGAATATTTTATTCTATTATTGTTGGCTTTGTATTTCTAATGTTGGTTAATAAATGTTCAAATTCTAGTTGTTGTGGGTTCAAACCTTGTGGTGGAAGTTTGTATGTAAGGTAATGACCATGTCAAATTTGATCCAGAGAGGAGTGTCCAAATAACATTCTTATGTATAGTAGTATGTTGTTAATAGGGGGAAGTTGGCCCAAGTTACCCACCAATATCATCGAGTGACCACCAAAATCGATGTTATTTTTCTAAGGTAATGCCTCACGCAACCTGCAGTTTATATTGCTTAGCATTTTCGACCCTACAAAGTTCATTTTATATATGAGAACATATTCTATGTCCCTCATAAGCTTTAAAAAACTGCTACAACTTGGCCTTCGAGATCCTTCGTTTCGTGAATGGGTATGTGAATGCCACAATGTATAGTAGATGCATTTATGTTGAATGTAGTGACACCCATTGGATCCAGTAGAAGAATGAAGGACGTGTTACTTCCTTTGAGTGTTTGTAATCCATTTCTATGCAAACTATTAGGTAGGAATTTCTTGTACCAGTTGTATCTTGAACGGCCTGGATATATTAATCATAGAAGTTTTCCATTCCTTCTTGTATACATGTAATGAAAGTGTAGTATGCAAGTTGTTGTTTTGATGATAGAAGTAGGGGATTTGGATAGTTAGATGAAGCAACACATGGAAGATCATTCTCGTCCCAGACTTGGTCTATGAATTTAGGTGTTGTATGATGCAAATCAATGGGGACATTATGCTTTGACCAAGCATAATTTCCATCAAATTATCGAAGCCCTACCATGTCTAGTTCATCAATCATTGCATTGCTTTATGGATACATGTGGGATATATGTTTCCATTCTAGTAGTTCCATTTCCATGAGGCATTCTCCTTGTGAGTCACTGTTGCTACTATTTGTCACTCTAACACTTCCATCTTGAATATTGGTCATCTCTATAAGTAAAGGGGGATAAGATTTTTTTAATTTCTTCCCAATGCATAATTATTTGGCATGTGGTTATACCAATGTCTATTTGTATCTATCAGGTGTTTGTAAAGTAAAATATCTTACCAAAAAAGGTCTTCATCGAAGGGAGCATCAACTACGGGAACATCATAGTAATGAGGGGAGATTCAAAAAACTGCATGGGTTTTCCTTTGTACCCACTATGCTCCTTTCCTTTGATTGTTAAAATAACATGTATGTGTAGCCTCAAAGAGGGGAATTGGGTATAGGTGTAGTGGGTGCCTCATGTATGCATCTATGAATGAAGGAATTAGGATTGTTGTTGTTTCTGCAAGGACAAACTTGAATACCTATTTACGAATAAAGAGGGAAATGCATGTATGACTATAGATTGAGAGGGGAAGTTTTTGCAACATGTGACATGTTTTTTGTGTACTAAATGTCTCAATCAAAAATAGTTTCTGATAATAACTTATTGTAGGTTAACTTTGTGGGGATGTCAATTCCAACTGTATTAGATATTCTAGTCAACATGTGGTAGTAGCTCTATGATTTTCTCTCTACCTTTGATGCGTACTATACTATGTGATGTAGAACTACATGATGGGACACAACGGTTGATAGCCAACATTGGCTTGCCATAGGCATGGGTGAGTTGTGTATGTTTAATCGTGTGTCACTACATGTTGGGGTGTATGATTTTCCCATGTGTTGTCTACACTTAGAGTCTAATGTCCCTAGAGTGATTAAGGGGATTTATATCTGAATTGAAGAGTATCCCCCTTCCTCTGCAAACATATATCCTCACTACATTTGGTGTGTCATTGCACTTGGTTCACCAATCCTCCATAATATGTTGAAACATTGGATGCAAGAATTCTCTTTATGTCTAACAAAAAAGGGTTATCAAGGTTTGAGTAGTGTATACCATAACTTACATTTTGATTCCCCTTTAGATTCCATGTTGTTACTATTTAGTCGAATAAAGACTTCATTACGTTTAGGGGAAGGGGATCTTCCTAGTTTAGTAGATCCATGATTGGTTCATTTAGTAGTCATACAAATTCGTAGATATGAGTTGAGCATTTATGTTTCCATTCATACATATGTTGTGAATTAAGGAAATGTGGATGGTTAAAATGTAAATGCTATGGAGCTAAGGAAATATGAGTCATAATGACCTCATATGTATCAATAGTATTTATAATGCATTTTTAAAGCACTTCCTCATTGAAGATTGTGAATCTATTTTCTATGTATGTAGATACAATATGGGGGTACATAATCATGTTTCAATTTATCCATTGATGGCCACCTATGGATATTGTTGGAGGGGATCCTAACATCACTCTATGTAGATATGGCCATTTAGTGTTTTCTACACTCAAAATGAAGAAAAGGGTAAGGAAACCTAATAGTGTGATCATATCTATGATCTCATGCCTGTGCTTACACCAAGATGATCTTGTCCCCCTCAAGCTAGAGCCAAACCTCATCAAGTGGTTTTTGATATGGGTATCAGGAAAGTGTGCTAGCTATTAGTGTAATATAGAGATTGTGATTGGTTGGTTTTCCCCAAGGTATTTTAGTGAAAAGTACATATGTCACCTAGCTACTATGGTGCATCATAAGGTTAAGAATGAAGTAGCAAAAGCGTGGATGGATATCGAATATTTTATCATGGTACCTTAATAAATGTAAATCATATTCATGCATGTGAACCCATTTGATGTATGGTTGTTGGAACAATGAGACCCCTTCAAGAAAAAAAATGGGAAATCCATATAAATAAAATCCTCAGTGTTGTATTCATTGATAGGAGATGAACCAATAATTGGTCATTTAATAACATGCGGTGAATTATGATTTGGGGCCTAAAGGAAACCTATAATTTAGTCGACCTCTACAATTGTTGGTGGGAGGAGAAGGACACAAAATATGATGGGTGTCATTTGTGTACATATTTCGTGGGGTTCTGCTACTAGACTGTTTTAGAGTCATCAACGTTTATCTCAGATATGTTATAAGTGAAATGACATAGAGAAGTAGAAATGAATGTAGTTTCATGTGGGAGGACATAAAGTGCTTCAAAGTCTAGGTGAACATATATGTAGTAAGGGTCTTGAGATATTTTGAATTACAACAAAGCTAAAACATGAGATCTACTAATAAAGCATTCAAAGTTATTTTTTGTGGAGCAGTTCTTCTAATAACCAATATGTCCAAGTCTAGGATTGGGTGGCACCAGTGACTGGTAATGGAAAAAACATCTTATGGGAAGAAGATGGTGTGATTGCTATATTTTAATTAACCACCCCTTGCATGTGTTACATGTAATATTGGATTTACTCTTGCTAAGAGAATTTCCTCTACTCAAGAGTAAGAGTAGATAGTACTTCATGATGAATACCTAGGTCCATGTTATTCCAAGTTGAGAATTGGTGGCCATCTTTTTTTGCAATGCATTTGTAGCAAGCATGACCATTATTGGAAACCGTTTTCTATATTCCACATATAACTCATTTCATATAAATAATTTGTGCATATAAGGGAGGAGATCAATTCTTGTATAGAACTTGCCTTGTGCATCTTCAAGAGAAGAAAAAACTAGGTGCATGGCTGGAGAGGGTCGTTGTGTTAAGTCAAGGATGTAGACCTAGGCATGGGAATTGTTTTTGGTTGATGTTAGTTATATGACAAATATGTTCATTTATTATGTTTTTATTGATATTGTAATGGAATTAGAGATTTACACTTATGTTTAAGCCATGTCTATTTGTGAGAAAGGAAAGTGTAAATAAAAGTTAGATGTAGGAGAAAGAATGGGGAGTAAGGAAATGGAACTATAGTATAATACATGGTGCACAACATGTTAAAGGTTTGTATAAATTAGGTGGTGTGTAAAAATACATGGAAGAAAGGAATATAAGTGCATATATGTGTATTAGATGAAATGAAAAAGATATAGGAAGAAATGCATAGTACAAAGTACATGAAATATAGGAAGTGTGCATGGGCTAGGCTTAGTATTTATGCTAATAATGGGAAAACATGCAAAGTAGAAAAAGTTTACAAGGTAGATTACAAAGATATTAAAATGTAGAAAATATACCTACTAGGGACATGTTATCAGATGATGCCACATCCTTAGGTTTAGCAAGAATAATACAATGGACCTATTTTTTATTGGTGTATACCTCTAGCTTTGTGGAGATTATGAAATGGTCTATATGGAAGATAATTGACCTAATAATGGGCCAAAATTTGTCAAGTGTTGGATCAAATATATGTCGTTATTTTGTTGATGCTCCCATGATCGATGTAACAACCTTCTCAAAAGTAGTTACCCATGTTGTTCTTGTGGCATCCTCTATTATGAATTACGATGCATATTTACATTCACAATCAATGACATCGAGATTTCATTTTTCACAATGCCAATAGAATTTTGTGTTTCAGACAATATTTTTCTTACAATGGTTTATTATTTGATGGTGAAATGCAAATAGGATAGAAAAATGATGAAATTTTGGGGTGGATGATAGTTGATGTGATACGGAAAATGATTTTCTTAAATTCCCATAGATGAGGAGGATTTGATTCTTATGATATATTTTGCTTCAATGTTTTCAATACTTAACAAGGGGCATGCATGTGTTACAATGGTGGAATCAAACCATATCCATAGTCCATTAGCCTCTAATATATCATAGTTGATGAAGAATTGTGAATTGTGTATTGGAGCTAGTGCATATAGTTTCCTTTTCCTTATTTCTATAATTGGCCTTAGTGATGTATTTTATCCACACAATTTAGTCAAAATATTTCCCTCTTTGTTGGAAAAAACACCCTTTAGGGTTTCCTCAATAAAGATTCATGAGCTATCATTGAGGATGAGCGTTCACTTCTAGTTTTTAGTGTTGGATTTTTTTCTAATCATGGAGATTGTAGTAGCAAATATAACTAAAAAATAATTTCTACCATGGAATTGACAGGAAAATCTTTGATGTCTGCAATTTCTTGAAACAAAAATGATATTGAGGAATACTCATATCCTAGGTTGAACTTAGTTTTAAAGAGGTATTCATGTCTAGGATGATCTCCCAAGAAGTTCTTGAATTGCATTCTATTTTCAAATACCTTAGTGTCCTCCCGAAATTTTTACAACTTCTTGATTTGTATTTGATTATAGAATAATTCAGCCATGTAGATAAAAGAAGTTACAACTATATTTTCCCCTTCCTTGTCGATGGCATCGAAGTTAAAAAATGGTCTACAGTGCGTGTGATTAAATAAAATAAGGTATTAGGGATAGTTAATCTAGTCTATAATGACACTCAAATATAGTAAATAAATATAGTAAATAAACATGGAAATGACCCAAACAACTAATCTAATGAAAGTAGAAACCCTAATATGTAAGAAGAGCAAGGAAAAAACTTAAATGATTTAGAAGTAAATATGAACAGTGTTGCAAAGTGAACAAAATAATCTAGAAGCAGGAAGGATTGTGCAGAGGTATCGAAAAGGATGGATCTGAGCTATCTATCTGGACTGGAGTGCTAAAGAGGGATTGGGGTGCCTACGAGAGCTTTGGTTTGTAGAATGATCGCCATGGTCTATGAAAATATCTGGAACTGAGTTTTAAAGGTCTGATAGGTGGTATGAAACCCTTAATATGTGTGTCACATCAGATTCGGTGCCCTACGCCAGGTGTTGCCTATAATCCAAGATGAGTATAAGACTTGCAAAATACCAAAAGAAGTATCAAAACCCTAAAAAAGAAGAATGCAAATGAATGGGTCGGATTGACTTCCCTCACCGCCACAATATTGGGCTTACTAATCGGCGTTGCACTACATTTCGGACCCAAATGTAGTTTTGGCGAGTGTGTGCATAATGTGCCCTAGGTGCTCTTGTGTCATTCGCACTTTGTAAAGTAGCGAGAAATAAATAAATGTAGAAAATGTAATAGAATGTGTGCATGTAATATAATAGAATCCCTCCCCATATGCTTGTGTGATGTAGATGAACCAACCTTGTCCTTGTGATGGAGCTAATGGATGCAACCCTAGGTGGATGATAGTAGTGACTAGTGCTTGGTCTCTCATTATGGTCTCATAAATTTATATTTAAGGGTTCTCTTGATCTAATTTCTTAATTAACCTGAAAAGGTCAACCACCAAAAAGATAAGAAGATGAAATGGCTAGAAAGTGCTCAAAAAGTGGCAGGAAAGATGAAAAAGAATCGAGGCGCCCATGGGCACCTCAATACTAGCTTGGGCACCCTAGTCGATGCTAAAATAATGCAACATGATGAAAGATGATTGGGCATGTGGGTGTAAGAGGTTGGAAATGAAGAAATAAATAAAACAAGATGGCAAAAGATGGGGGTTAATTAGTATTTTCTTCACTCAAGAACTTTCTAAATAGTAGTATGAGACCGAGATTAAATAATACCTAAAGTGCATGATTTTGTAACTACACTGTGTGTATTGTGATATTTATGAAGGAATCCCTTATTGACGACTCTCCCTTCTATAGTCCATCAGATTTGGTAAGGACTTAGTGCCTTTATTTCCATGATTGTTGTTATATTCTCATGGATTGTGTCCTATTCGGTTCCTCACATCTTCTCACTAGGGCTAGTTTCATTGTGTATGTCCATATCAAGAGGAAAAATGCTGGGGTCAGCAGAGTAAGTAGTATGTTGGGTTCCTATACAACATTAAACAAAGTAATAAAATTAGTGACAGTGCGGGGAGAAGGAAATGTAAAAGTGTAATACAATACAAGTTTATTTTAGTGGATAAGTGTGGCGTTTTTTTGCATAAAATTAGGAGGTAAATTCTAGTTGCAAAGTGAACATAAAAGAGGAGTTTAACATTCCTAATATAAAAACACAAGTATTTTTATAGTAATAAAAAATTTAATGGTGTAATAGAAGTAAACATAGGAGGAAATAATATGAGGGGAAACTATAATGTAGACAAGGAGGAAATTTTTATAAGGTATTGTAATTTTATTATACATAGGAGAAAATGCTACATGTCACGCCATAGTCTAGGTTCAACACAACATAGTTTGGCATGATCGCCCTTCAATGCTCACCCGAAGCACACACAAACCTATCACAATCCTTCCTATGTTGGCTTCCAAGATGTGGTTCTTGTACTCATGGTTATCTCAACATACAAACATATTATATGGAGAATATATATGCTCATAGATTCACATTGTATGCAAAAGACAAGTGAATTTCACCAAAATAAATATGAATATCCATTATAATCATGATGCTCTTACAAAATACAATAACCTGTAACATACATCATATGCTTGTACATACTCGGGCCCAAAGACATCAGTACACACACACACTAGTCCATTACAACCGTGATGATCAAAATACATTACATGAATATTACCAGAGATATATAGGGTGGGAACTTGCCCTTCACCATTAAATGAAACTAATGTATAAGAATAGATCAACGCTATACATGGATTGCATGCTTTTACAACTAGCACTTTCCTATAATTAGACACATATCCACGGTTCTCCACCAGAGGTTGAATTTATTCTAGAATCTCTATAAATATTGCTATTTTTTTGCCATCCCATGCTATAAGTAGCTCTTCTTTTATCCATGCATTATCCATGTCTATAACTTACCCTTTATGTTCTTATCTTTTCATAGTCTAAATCTGGTCCATGCTCGTCTATTTCTAGTCTGCCTTTGTGATCACATCAACTTCTTCTTTTTCCTATTTTAGCTTGTTTGACGATCACTATTTATTGTTCTTGTTGTTCCTATGCAAATGCCTTGTCATAATTCTACGCACAATTATCACACACTCTCTAACCTTCACGCATATCTAATACCTAGTCATTTTATCAATGCAAAATTACACCATAATACGTATATTATCTGTCCTCAACAATTGAATGAATGCAATCAAGAATCATAGAATAATATTGAATGAAATAATCTTGGAAAATTTCCCAAAAGAAAAATGCAAAGAATAGTTTAATAAATAATATATACTCATGTGCGACCAAAAATGAGACTAAGGTATCCATAAGAGTTATGGGAATTCAGCACTAAGTTCTTCCACTAGCTATTTCCATTCATCCATCATGATGTTCGACCTTCCCTGTAATGCTTCAACAATTTCTTGGATCCCTTCTAAGGTTACTCCATCAACCTTCTCCTGTAATTCAGGAAAAATAATGTCTCATTCAAAGGCCATACCTTCCATGACATATACCCCTCTCATGACCATGACATGGGTAACTCCCCCAATCGCGCTTATATTTCATGGTATTCTTCATCTCTTCTAACTCCCGCAAAAATTTTGTGCACGTTGCCTTATCTCCCGTATACAAATATTTCTAGAGGTGACTCATTTTTTTCCTCTTCTATGAGGCGCATGTCAAAAATGGAAGTATTTACAAAATTGATGAAGATTTTCTCGGCCTTTTGTGAAGTTTCTTTCACTTCGGTGCCTAGATATTGATACTCCTTTATTATTCTCTCAATTTATTCTTGATCTCCTTGGCGAACTCTTCTGCAGTTGGTTCCCATTTAAAATTTACCTTCTCTAACAATCGGATAACCAATTCTCCTAAGTTATCAATTTCTCTTCTCTGATCCTATTTGGACTTCAAAATTATCTCCAGACAAGAATGCGTAATAGTCTAAATAAGCTCAAATGTTTTTACGTTGAATTCAGTTTATTTAATTCGGTTGGTAGCTTCCTATTATTTTTACTGACATCTGCAAAACTTTTTATGGCATCATGCAATGTTGCGCTTTTGTTTATATTTCTATGCATGACTTCATTATCCAACTTTATTAAGGCATTTTTGGCTTGCGCATCAGTCAAATGTGTAGAATCCAAAATTAAAAGAGTTATAGTTGGGTCCCTCCTTCCTATCCACTCATAGAGAGCTTCTAGATTTACTTCAAAATCTGGATCCTCCATATGAGTTTGTATTGCAAAATATAGTACCTTACGTGTGCGAACATAGACCTGTGATTTCTCCAGCATGTCCCAACAATAAAGATCTTTAGGATATGTTCTGTTCTAGAATCTCACCCTAATGACCTTTGTTGGGTCATTGAAAAGGACATGAATGATCGAGGAGGTGAGATTCTTCCCAACATTTCTCCTTATGATGGTCTTGGCCCTTTCACTGTTCTCACAGTGATTCTTGCGCAACATCCTCCTACACAAGGCTGATGTCATCTCCTTCTTCTTGTTCAACCTTATGTTCATGATCTTCTTCTTGTTCATACTCCTCTTGTTTCTCCTCCATGTGCACTGAGGTATCAAAGGGTATTTCTCCTTCTTCACACTCCTAATACTACTCAGGCTCTTCTTCCTCCCTAATATGTATCACATGAGGACTCCCTTCTCCCTTCGAGTCCTCACATGTGCCAAGAGTTTCTTCATGAACTTTCTCTTTTTTGGTGGGGCTTTTCATGTGCGTGCTTATAGTTGGACCAATTGGAGATACTGGAGGAGAGGTGCGCGTTGAGCTCTCTCCATGTGTCTGCTTCCTCTTCCTTTGGTTGTGATCCAAATTCCCTTCTATCTCATCTTCTTCTTCTTCTTGGACCGCATCAAGATTGCACTTCTTCTATCTCATAGATGTACTTCCCAAGGATATTGGTGTAATGGATGTGTTGCGCATCTCCACCACTTTACCATCCTATAAATTTTGCCGTAAATAGATGTATACCCTGCATGCCTCCTTGCCTACTGCCAAAGTTGGTACAATATTGAGGTCCATCCCATCTAATTCCAAGGTATCCACATACATCTACTTGGTCGCGTAGCCATAAGTCTTACGCAAAGTTTGGTACTCAACGTCTACTTTGTCGGTATTAAAATTTAACGGATGTGCATCCTTAATATTATTCATCACACTCCTTAAATACCTAGCTGTGAAGGAAAAATGTACTTGCACCACAACCCCATCTCTCTATTCATCAACAAGAATCACTCTAGACAAAAATGTTGCATCAGAGCGAACTCAGCTCATCCTTCCATCTCATTGTGAAACTCCCTTGGTATGCTCCATTCATTTTTAAAATCATCACACATCCTCTTATACCACAGGTCCAAGCGCACCTTGTACACATTTTGTATTTCCCCATCACAAGTATACTTCACAAATCTCTTCACTGGTGATCACTTCTCCATAGGTTGTTCCCATTCCTTCCTTAGTGGTCCATTTGGGACTCTAATCTCTCAAAACATGATTAGTAGCAAAATTAAACCCCATGTAATTTTCTTGCCCTTATCATGTTGGAGTTGGGCTCCTTCCAAAATACTCTCTACAATGTACAGAGAAATATTGTACCTTGTGCCATGTGTCATCTTATGCACGATATGAAGGAAATTTGTGTTTACCTTTGTCCATATTTCTAAGGCTCCCAGCTTATAATTGACCAAGCACGTGACCACTCTTATGTCAGGGTATGTTATATTTTCTATATTGAATTTGTGAATCCCTTTAGATATTATAACTTGGTGCGGCGACATCTATTGTAGCATCATCACACATATTGTTGACAATTTTTTCTCTTTCCTATATAAATTAGTGGACTAGATACAAAAGAAATATAAGAAACTAAAACTATGTAAGGGTTTAAGGTACCTTGGGATGAGGTGATGATGAAAGGATGAACACAAAGTAGATTTCCTTGCTGCAAATATGATGAACCTACACAACAAAGATAACTAAAAGGAAAATGGATTAGATGGTAGATGAGGGGGTTTCTCGACGAAGTTGGTTCCAAGAAGTGTTAACTTCCTTATGCGGATGTCAACCCCGTATTTGATAAAAGAGGATGAAATAAATAATGAAAAACTAGATAACATGCAGAAACTGAGACTGAACATAATCTAAAAATTATAGAAATGGATGGAAAGTACAAATCTTATCTAAATCAACACAAAATAAATTTTACCCGACTGGGTCGATGACGACCCAGGTTGCAGAAGGAAAGTCGATGATGACCTAAACAGATGGATAAGAACAACATATAAAATGTGGATCTAAAGGATCTGTTCACAGATCCAAAAGAATGAAGCTCTGTGATGTTTGATATCAACTTGCAATAGATACCTGAAACAGAGAAACATAAAGGATGTAAGAAAATGGAGATCCAAGGTGATAGGGTATAAATAGGGTTGGGTCGACGATGACTAGGTTGAGTTGGCAGTGACCGCAGATTGATAAAGTGGATATGGACCGAAAGAATGAAAAAACAACAAGTCTAGATGGAGGTGATGACAGAAAAAGATAGAAAGATGGTAGTGGATCTAAATGGTATAATAACAAATATAGTAGGGTCTGGGTCGATGATGACTAGACAGGGTAAATGATGACCTAGGTTAAACTAGGTGTGGTCGAGAATGGATGGGTTGAATGAACAACCTGGACACAAAATAGATAAGAGGGAGGGATAGATCTGGATCTCTGATGGCAGCTGGACCTGCAAGATGTTAGCAACAAGTAACAATAGTAGTAATGATGCAATAAGAGAACAAATCAACACAAGTTGTATATGATCTCTCTAAAGTCTCCACAAATGAAGCCAAAAAGCTCAAATGAACCCCAAGAAGGCTGAAATAGCTGCAAAGAAGCTCAAGCTCGAAGACAAGGTTGCAAAAATGTAAGAGAATTCTGATTATGCCTCCTTTAGAGGGGGAAGAATTTATCTTTATAATGTCAAAAATGACATGACTGGGTCATCGCCAATTGCGGGGAACTGTCTATTTAGGCAGTGGAAGGATGATTTACTCGAGAGATGAGACTTTTATGAAGTGGGATTAAATATTTAAAGCACTTAGGTGAGTTAGGGTTTCCTACAGAAGTGATACGGGTAGGTGGCAGATAAAAATGGATTAAATAAAAGATAGGGATAGCCTAGGGATAAGCAACAAGGGATTTTAGGGGAAATAAACAACCCAAGAGAAGGGAAATTAGGAATGATTAGGATTAAATATATAATGAGATGAGGATTAGGGGATAATTAATGAGGATTAATAATAAATTAAAATAGATTGGATAATGAATGGGAATGTTAATAAGAATATGAATTAAGATAAAAAGGGATCTAGATAGGTGACCATAGTAAAAGAAGTGAACGTGTGTGACAAGGGTAGCTATAACAAATTTAGTGTCTACACATATCTATCGTGATCTCCTCACCACAACCTCACAACCTTGTTACCTTGTTGATTAGGTTGGCGGTGATGCACATCATCCTTACTACAAAATATATGTAATCCTCATGCACTTGATATACCATCACCGATAGAGTCATGCATGTTTAAACTAAAACAAGGAAATTCAAACAACTATAATACACTGACATTTTCCAATGTATTTCACACCTTATCATCTGACACAATCTGTCTTTGCTCCGTGTGTTGATCTGTCTCCTATTTTTTTTCATTCCTTATGTCTCCCTAATGACCTGAGCATGATGGTTTTACTCATTGATTTTACATCTCCAGAGATTTGGAGCCCATTATTTCCCAACGATAACCTCCTGAGGCTAATACATCTCGAAGAACCAGTAATTTGGGTACTCCTCCCTTATCTTCTTTCCTTTTGTTGCCTTTTTCACTGGTGCCATCACTACAAATTTATATTCGGAAGTCAAAAATGAATATGCAAACCTATGCCCTAGATGAAATTAACCCTATAGTTTCTTCTCTAAGTATGCAAAACCCTATGTTTTGTTGTCTTAATCCATTAACTTGTCTTGAACATGTTACTTCTTCACACAATGCTATTTTCTTCATCGTCCTGGTTACCCTAGCTTTGTAAATCCACTCACGACCTAACCCTACAACCACTTTCACTCTACTTGAAATTCACCTTCAACCTTCTAAACCCATCCTTAGCTACCACTCTACTCTTCTAGAGCTTATATCCTCCAAGTGTAAGGATCTCACATTCTCAGGTTGATGGTTTCACTATTTCCCTAGCTCATCCCTGCTCAAATTTGATAAAGTTCTCAAAGTTTGAAAAATCGTTTAATTCACAAGTGAGAAATACATCAATGCTCACCCTTTTATGTAAATTTTGATTTTTGAGCGCATTTAATGTGGTAGGTTTCATTTCCCATCTTTTCCCCCTCTTTCCTCTCTTTTCACCAAGTCCAAATTTTATAAGTTTCCCCTTTCACGCGCAACATCCTTAACCTTCTCAGGGCGCCACTAATTCCTTGGTTGTAGCTCCCTCTTGCATGTAACTTTACCACGCTGCATTGTTGCTTTCTTTGTGCCACATGCCAAGTAGTGTTCTTCCCGCTTCCTACTTTGCATTATCATGTGCACTATTCCACATGTTTTCATCCCCACCAAGTTTCCTTAAACACCAATGAGAAAAACAATATACCATTAGCACCATTCTTCCATTTTCCAACAAAAAGGTCTACCATTACTTTTACCTACTACCTCACACTAAAATTTTGCATGGTCCTCTACACATCAGACTTCAATAAATAGATAAGATCCTATGCGTGAATGCACTTATTACAAAACAACATAACAAAACTTAAAATAAAAACCTAGGCTAAATGTAATACGACCTTATTACAAATAGAATTTAAAAGAACCTTATTTATAGTAGGGCTTCAGTCTACTTATATTGAAGTAACCAGGAAACATGGTGCTATCAAGTGCCTATAATCGACATGTGCCAGATTATAAAATCTTGGTTACTTTGAATGGTCTCAACTAATGCACTTTAAATTTTCCCAGGTGGCGGGTAAAATTAGAATCATATAGAAGTACCAACCCATAAAATGAGAAAGACTTGTTTTGAATATGTCTATCATACCAAGCCTTTTCTTTTCCTTCTTTGTCTTTTGGCTCCACCTTGCAATGGTGTGATGTTCAAAAAATTTCATTAACCCTTCTATGTGCGCGTCCAATACATGTTCATCCATTAGTCCTATGTGCATGAAATTTGCATGGTTGGTAACATAAATTTCATAGGTAATACTATTTCTACGTCAAACACCAACTAAAAGGGTGTGGCTTTATTCAACTTATTATAGGTAGTTTTGTAGACCAAAAGTATAGATGGAACTTTATCATCCCAATCCTTCCAACATCACATATCTTAGTTAATGTGGGCTCAATATTTTGTCAAATACCTCTGTTGTTCCATCATCCTGTGGGTGATAAGGAGTTGTCTTGTGGTGTGCCATCTTAAATTCTGCTAACATTACCTTGATGATCTCATTAAGGAAAAGAATACCCCTATCACTGGTGAGGCTTAATGGGAAGCCATACCTGCTTATGATATTCTCCCATAGAAAATGAGAAACTATATAAGATGTATATTCCTTAGTTAGTGTAGCCTCTTCCCATCGCGTCAAGTAATCTGTAGAAGTAATAATATATCATACCTATATTCTTTGCACAACTTGTGCAATTGGTCTAAAAAATCTATGGCACATTTATCAAAAGGTTTTGTAGCTGATATGGGGCACAATAACATCTCGTCTCTCTGTCCTCTCTTTCCAATCCTTTGACAATGGTCACACGATTTCAAAAACTCCTTGGTATCCTTATATAGTGTTTCCCACCATAGTTTGGATAGAAGTATTTTGTGCATGGTTTCCTCACCAACACGGTGTCCTCCAACAATACCACCATGCACATATTCCATGATTTCTTAGAGTTCATGCTCCAAGATGCATCGATGCAAGAATTCATCGTGACCCATTTTGTAAAGGTTTCCTCCAACCAACTGATAAGACACAATACGTATAACTAAATACTTCTTCTCCATATTCTTCATGCCTTAGGTACAATACTTGTGTGTGCAAAAATATTGTTGTCTTCGAGGTCCGTGGCGCACACATCAACCTAAAAAGTTGGGCATCTATCATGGTATCTTAAATACTTTACATATCCTCTCTAGAATTTATGCATGAAATATGGTCATGGATTAGATTTCTCTTACGAGGATTTATGATGACTAAAAAATCAAATCTTTTTAATAAGAGAATCCATCTACAAATGAGACTTGTAGTACAAGATTATTAACCAAATAATTTAGTGTCATATGGTCATTATAAAAAATAAAAGGATTTTCCATAAGATACTACCTGGATTCATAAAACACGTACACCATAAACAAAGCCTCGTGCTTAGTAGTTGTATAATTTTATTCGCAGTGTTAACTTCCCGCTTACAAATCAAATTGAATGATCAATAATGTTGTCTCTAAAATGCGCCAATACAACTCCAATCCCAGTCCCCGAGGCATCCACATCGACAGGAAACGGAGAAAATTCCATGTAGGGAAGTGAAGGTTAGGTGTGGTGGTCAATCGTTCCTTTAACTACTCAAAATCATATTGTTGCACATCCTTCCAGTTGAAATTACCCTTAGCCTTTAAGAGCTACTCTAGTGGGGAAACTATCTTTTCATATCCCTTTGGTGAATTTTTTGTAGTAACATGTATGACCAAGGAATCTATGCACCTCACTTTGGTTGGTGGGTTCTTCCAATTCCAAAATATCTCGCGATATCTTGGCTGGATCAACTAGAAGAGCCTCTCATGAGATAATATGCCCCAATAATGTTCCAAATGGGTTGGTGAAGATGTACTTCTTGATATTCAAGGATATACTTAGTTGTCTACATATTTAAAACATTAGGCTCAAACAGTCACAAAGATCCTTTACTAAACCATACATGGTCCCATCATCATGATATACATGAATAAAGTTATGGATGAAATTATCAAAATCTTGTGCAATAATGCGTGAAAAACATTATTGGTGCATTCTTAAGTCTAAAAGATGTGATTGTATATGCAAGTAACCCCATTATGTAGCAAATGTAGTCTTCACGTGTGATCTAAAATTGATGATATCCGAGAAACCATCTCGTGAATGAGTATATTTCTTTCCATGATACACCCTCAAGTATTTCTTCAGTAAATGGTGTATGGAATGGATCAATAACACAAGAGGTATTTAACACTCTGTAGTCTATACAAATTCTGAATTTTCCATATTTCTCAAATAATTTTCACAACATATAATGTGGTTCCTACTAAAATTATGAAGCACTCAACCAATTCAAGGAGTAAACTTACACATCTACAAGCATGTAAATATCATAGAGACAATTCATAAGAAAGATGAAAGTCAATCTAAGAATTGCACAAGGGTTTTAATCAACACAAGTGTTAGGTCACATAGCTGAGTCACACCGCATCTCACTATTACAACACTGGGTACATTTTACATTGCACATTTATCAAACTATCTTAGTGTCAAGATACATAAGATAACCCCCTGGGGTTTTTATCTTTACACACTTACACGAGCACTTAGAAGAACTACATGAGACTTGATTCTGCATTGAGGATATGCAATAAAATAATGATATTGATTCAATAGGTTAGAGTTTGACTTGTTTACTTTCTTATGCTTGTCTACTATATTTGAAGTCAAGTTACTTACTTCACCTCAAACAGGGGAAAATTTAGACACATAAATTCCGTTTTTGCAATCTTATTGCCAAAAGCACACAGATCACTCTCATTCTTACCATTTCCATTATAATTAATGATTTCACTAAGTAACCAATGTTTATTACCATTTTGGTCAATTAACAACACTTTTTTTATTACCTTACCTCTTTTGCATTAGGATGCCATTTTACTGACAAATCGTAAGTCAAAATTCTCTTATAAACAGACAATTAGTGATTATTAGCTAATTAAGCCTATTTTACCCTTATTTTGATCAATATTATTAGTACAAAATCACAACACCCCCAAATGAGTGGTCGGATCAACTTTTCTAAGGCAGGGTCATTTGGTGTGATTTGATAACATTGGATCATTCCCAAGCCGTGGGACTTGCAAATGGGAATGACCCTCTAGAGAAGGTTGGTTCCTCTTCCTAATCTACCTGCCACAAGATATTCTAGTGCAAGAAAGCTAATCTAATCCCAATATAACTTCCAAGGAGACAAGGAGAGAAAGAAAACAAGGAAAAGTAGAGCCTACACTAAAATGACGATACACCAGAGAAGGAAAATGTTGATCATCTATCAAAAAGACCATGAAATGAAGGGAGGTGAGGTGAGCGATGGAGAGGATGGATAGCAACATCACAGACCAAATGTCATATTCACACAAAACTCCATTTTTAATCCCCACGAACACAACTCCCATATCTGTAAATGAAATGTCCAAAACATGCACATAATACTCCAGAATGATGAGAGGAAAGAGGATGCAATGAAAACAAGCAAAGGATGGACAAATGCATCACAAAAATGAGTTTTATTGCTTCAGAAATTTACACAGAGAATCATACGTGAGCAAGAGGCAAAAATTCCATTTACAGAGTAGGGGAGGAGGTTTGAACTCCATTTCGACCTTGGGGAAGAAAAGAAGGGAGAGGCAGGGAAGGAAAATGAACAACAACCTTTACAATGAACCCTGCCCTTGTATTTATAGATTCATTAGAGAGAAGAAAGAGAGAGACAGAAGTGGGAAATGTAGGTTGAAGCTCAACCATTGTTATTAATGCTTCTGATAAATCTTCCCCGAATCCATCTTTACTACATGAATCCTTGATTCGACACCTTGAAAGAAGAGGAATGATAGAAATAGATCAAATCCGATCTGGTTGTTGAGACAGATGGATCCTACATTGAAGGCCCGAAGATGTTTCCTCCATTTTCCTTTACCTAACCTCCTCAAAATTTAAATTTTCAGACCTCCATGGCATAGGTGAGGCCGAGATCTTTCCAATGGTGTCAAATTCACAATATTTTGAGCCATGAGTCAAAAGATATGCCCCTTGAAGTTAGTATCGGGTCCGTATAGGAGGGTGGGAAAACAACTTGAAAAATGGGTCCCCTTTTGATATGGAACACGTGGAGGCACCACGCTTGTTTGGGTCTCTGCCTTTGGACCAACTCTTGGAAATGTGCCAGGCTGACACTTGACACTCTCCACTTGCACATTCATACTTAACCACTTTTGAGGCCCGCCTTTTGATTCTGTTTGACCATTTTCTACGTGGAGGGCTGGCGCAATTTTGGGTTCCCTTTTTGGATTCACCTTTGAAGAAGCATTGTTAGGACACGTGGTCTCTTCCACTGCCTCCTCCATACTTAGTCATTTTTGGGCTTCTTCGAACCATTTTGAGTCGGGGACTTTGGATCTTCACCACTTCTTCCATTTCTTGTTTTGGTTTCTCTGCAACATTGCTCCTTCATTTCCGAGCCTACTTGTAACCTGTTTGATGAATTTAAGGCATGAGTTCGCTTGACAGAGTCATTTCTTCTCTTTCTTATTACACAGGGTCATTTGATCCTTCAGGCCCCGCCACTCCATTGTAGGGTCTCCCTGCAACCTTGTTTATCATCTTGGAATGTGAGCTTGCGGGTCTGAGTCATTTCCTTCATAATTTCCTTCATGTGTAGGGCTCGTTCTGACCAAATTTTCCGGGAGGGTGAATTTGGGATAACAAATACACCCTATTATTGGCTCAAACCCTCTTCCAACCACTCAAAATCACTCCACTTTCCTCCACAACATCTCATCAAGCTTCAAAATCTTATCCTAGCCTCCTAATTGACCATAAATGGTTGATTAAGGTTCCTCACATTTTAATCACTTGTTAATTCACTAATTATGATTAGCGAACCTTAATCATGATTAGAAATTATTAATCTAATTTGTGATTTTAGTCCCACATGCACCAAGATGATAGTTTTCCTAAAAGGGAAAACTATAAAAAGTACTAACCACATACCTTTAAATTTTACACCATGCTTTGATTTGCATATCATATAAGAAATATGATTTATAGCCAAGCTCAATCCTTGCCTCAAGTATTCAATAGGGTTATTAGATGGGTATCTAATATGATCTTATATTAATTGTTGGAGAGGCCATCTCACCTTCCTTGGAGTAGCAACAAACCCCTAATTTGATTGCTCCTAGATCTATTTACGTCTATGTTAGTTAGCAATTGAACATATTAGTAGGCATGCTTTAGCTAGGTTTTGAATTATATTTTAGTTGTTTCAATCATTCCATTAAGATTTTATCTTTGATGTAACTATTGTTAGATTCAATAAGCATTTTCTTAATTAGACTATGTGGTGTTAGTCTTAGATTTGCTTGGAACTTTTAGTAGTCTTCATTTTGCACACCCAGTGGGAGCAAACCCCATTGCATTCATTTTTAAGATTTTTAGCATAGTTTCAAAGTTTTAGATTTCAAGCTTTCTATTTTAAATTCAATTTTTTTAGATTAGTTTCAAGTTTTATAGATTAAGTTTTCTAGAAGTTTTCTAGATTAGTTTCAAGTTTTCTAATCTAGTTTCAAGCTTTCTAGATTACTTTCAAGCTTTTTAGAGTAATTTTCAAAGTTTTGTAGATCAATTTTCATTTTGATAGTTGTTTAAAACTAGATTAGTAGTAGATGTTGCATTTTCATGTTCTTTGCAGGATATAAGGAGGTGAAGTGTTGTCAAAATTTCCTAAAAAGCCAAAGATTTGATCTTTTCAAAAATTTCTTGTCAAAAGTCGTATTTTGATCACGTATAAGAAGGTTTGTGCCTATGCTCAAAAGGGTGTGCCCACGCTCCAAAGATTACATATGTGCTCTAGTGGACGCACCTATGCTTCAAAGTGTGCTTCCACACCTCTTTGGTCGCTCTTGTGCATCATTGGATTTTTGACCTCTCTATGTAGCTCGCACCTGTGCTTCAAAGTGTGTGCCCATGCCTCTATGGCCGCACCTGTACATACCAGACTGTGTAAATTTGATAGAGGTGTGCCTATGCATAAATGTCCATGCCCATGCTCTAAAGGCCATGCCCATGCTCTATAGGACACACTCCTGCATAAAGATGTACGCTAGCACATTTTTGTAAAATTTCTTCAAAGTTCAAATTTAAACTTTGGGTTTTTAGTGTTTCTGTCATATTCCAGGGATTTTTTAGTTGTTATTCTATCAATTTTCTGATTTAGAGAAGTTTTTCTAACAAATTACCATAGGGTTTGATGAGTTATTTTATTTTCATGATTTTTATGAGTTTGGAAAAGGGTTGTGTATGCTCTTCTCTTGCACTTTGTGTGACCTTGAGAATCAAAAGCACCTCTAAACCTTATTTTTGCTAATTTTAGAGTAAGTAAGAAAATTTATTATTCATTTCTATTCTTAAGGGAATAAACATTATTTTTGGCATGTACATAATCTTTTAGTTTTAGAGATTTCTCACTTGATAAATAACCAAGGCTAAAGTTTGTGTATGCTCTTCCCTTGCACCTAGTGTGATCTTGGGAACCAAAAGAAACTTTAGTCTTTCATTAAGAAGCACTTGGATTAATTAGGAATAAACACTGGTTTGCAAAGTTTTATGGTAGTTGATTGATTTACAAGTTTTTATCTAGTTGGGTTACTTGTTTTGTATGCTCTTCTCTTACACCTAGTGTGATCTTGAGAACCAAAAACAACATTTAATCTTCTTTCTATGATATTGTAGATCTTTTTGAACTACTAACCATTTATGTGAAGGACCTAATGCTAGCCAAAGAAAGGAGGACTCTCTTCAAACCAAATTCTAACATTCACGTGTGTTGTATATTTCCAATGTTGGTTTAAACCAAATTTCTTAATCTAAAAGATAAAAAACACACCAACACATCATAGAACACAATGTATTGCAGGTTTCAGTTAAGAGCTATGGCTCGTCCGCTTAACTAGGAAAATTCTCTTTGGCATAAGCCTTAAGCTACAACAAAAGAGATGTTCCTAGGAACCCCCAAAGTAGTTCACACAAGAGGGAACCTTGTGAATGAAATGGGAAAGTGCTCCATACTACCCAATTGATTAGTACGCCTTGAAAGATTAGAGTTAAAGTTACCTCCATTGCGACCCTAGTGAAAATATAACTAAACACAATTATTTTCTCATTGTAGTGAAGGGGGTAAAGTAAAGTCGAGATACTCCAATATTAGTCAGTGTGAATTTCTTGGTTAATCAAAATCATAGAGATATCTTGTGACACATAGAGAGAACCCCTAGGAAAGCTTACCAACTTGGAGCCAATTTTGTCTTAGATATTATACTTGAGAGCTCTCACAAAGTGACAACATTGTTGGATTCAAACTATTGTTTTTTGAACAGGGAAAGAATATCTTAAAGTTGAAACCACGTGACATTTCATCATGAAATCTATTTAGTGTTACTTTGTCCTAGTTTTTCACTTGTCCTAAGACAAGGAAAAACTCTGCCAAAGTTACACCAAGTATTTTTCATCATCACTTGGTTTACTACTTTGTTTTAATGTTTCTCATTTTGAGACAAAAGAAGAACAAACATATACGGATACCTACTAGAAATAATCGTGTCCACCACTTTTGTAGTCTACTTGCATGACTAGGTTGTAATGCCGGAATGCAAGTGTTGAAAGTGTGAATGGTACGTCATCAAGTTCTAGTAGCCCCTCTTGTCTCAAAACCCATATTGAGACTTACTATCATTGTAGTTATGTTGTCTTATCAATGACTTATTTTGAGTTATTACACTACCGCATTATAGCCATACAATTGTGATATTTACGTCTTGTTTCCATTGTGAAACTTGGCCTAAATCTCTAGATTGTATTGTTACGTTGCTCGCACACATAATAATTCCTTGATATACTTAGGCATAGTTTTTACATCCTAGCCTTGTCTTGAGTTTTGTGAGTGTTGAGGTTACTTTGTTAGCATCACTATAACTGCCATTTTGATACTAAAATCTTGTTTTCTTGTAAATTTTGATTAACGTGTCCAAATAGCATTGTTACGCTGCTCACATTTATATCATCCATTTTACAAGACTTAGACTTTATTAGAATTTTGAAACTAGTTTTTAGTATACCTTATTAGAGGATCACATCAACACTTTCGTAGCATTTAGGCCTTGTTTGTTTCGCACTTGGCCTAACTAGTGATATTTTTTATCACTATTGGTTTCAAACCTATCTCGAAAAATCATAGGGAGTAAACTTTTTTTGTGACTGGATTTGAGTTTTACATGTTATTGTATTGTCATAAAGTATCATGTCATATATTACCTTGCTAGGGTAGATCATTCTTTATTCTTTATTATTTATTCTAGGGCTCATAAAGACCTATTGTATTTTTGGCTATCTTATAGTCACCTTTTTAGTGATGACTTAACATTGCTACGCTGTGAAAATTTGGTTAGGTTTCATTTTCAAAAAACCTTAGTGGAAACATTTCACGTTGTACCCCTTGTTTCAAGTATGCGTAATACAAGAATGGAGTCACAAAAGTTAGAAGATGATCTCTTTGGAGGTGACAACCCTCTTTTAGAGGATAATGTCATGATTGACCATAGTGGTGGAGAGGAGGATTCTCCTCGTGTGGATGTAGAGCTTCATCCCACCCATATTGATGATTACTTGTTTCAAAACAAACTAGAGGTTCTTATGCATGTTGTGGAACTAGGAGCTAAGTTATCTTCCACACTTGACACTTCTCTTATCGCTGGAATGGTTGAGGAGATGAAGAAGTAGACCAACCTCATCGCACTATTAATGACATATTAAACCAAGTCATGCCTATACTTCTAGATGATCAGAATAATGAGGAGGTACCTTTTGAAAATGATGGACACTATAGTATACCTACTATTAGAATACACTATGAAGACCATGAGGAACATGCTCATCATGAGAAACCTCCTCCTAATGAAGATCATAACAAAATACCTACTCAAGAAGTAACGTTAGAACAACAAGTAAAATCCCTCACTCGCCAATTGGAAAGTTTGGCTTCACATATACATAAGGAACAACCAAAAGTTTTGAAACAAGTTATACCAAAGGAAAAACCTAAAGCTTCGTTTCACGAGTTCCCAACAAATACTCCTCGATGGGAGACATGAAAATACCCTTATGAAGAATTTCTCACAGAGAATAGAGGTGGGAATACACCTAGATTTAACCCTTTGTATATGCCTACGCCACCCACACAAGATCCACTCTTTAATCAAGAGTGGTCCACTATGAAGAACACCCTTCTAGCATTGCAAGAAGGAAAAAATGGTAATAAAAACAAGAAATACTAGTTCGATGAATTGTTCCCTTATCAATTTGATAGATCCATATTACAAGTACCTTTCCCACTACATTTTGATTGTCAAAAGTTTGATGAATACAAGGGAAAAGGTGATTACCGAGATCATATCAAATATTTTTATATAGCATGTCAAGAGGTTGCGTATAGCGCTAAACTATCTTATTCACCTCTTCCCACATAGTTTAGGAGGATAGGTGCTAGAGTGGTTTTTACACATCCCCAAGGGATCCATATCTACATGGACAAAACTAGTAGAACATTTTGTACGTCACTTTTATTTTAATATAGAGAGTGATGTTACCATGTTAAATCTCTACAATGCGAAACAACAAAAACTTCGTTGCTTTCCTACAAAGATGGAGAGGGTTAGCTAGTTGCTTCCCTTGCTCCATGCTCGAAAAATAGTTGATAAGCATATTTGTTCCCAACCTCCACCCTGACATCACATTCCACTTGAAAATGCATTGTGGAAACACGTTCAAAGAGGTAATCGTAAAAGGGAGTCAAATAAAAAAACATTGTTAGCTAGGGGACTCTAAAACCCTTCTCCCGTGATCATAATGATTCCAAAGCTAATGAAAAAATAAATTTTACCCCTAATAGGAACAAAAATGTTTTCAGTAATGGAATAGTAGAATCTAAACGAGTACAAGTCATTCAAAACCACACAAATTTGAAGCTTGCAAAGGGAGCTCCGCCTACGGAAGTATGAACGTCGTGTGTTCACTCCTTTATCTGAATCAATATCATCAATATTAAATAAATTAGAGGCCTTCAACATGGTTTGATACCTGAATCACAACCCTATGGGGATGATGCACCTAAGCCATCATGGTTTAGGGAAAATGAATTTTATAGATTTCACTGCGTTAAAGGTCACAAAATGAAAAGTTCTTGAAACTAAAACATTACATTTAGGATTTGATTGACAAAGTGGTGATGTAAAAATAGATTTTTCCACCCTACCAAATTTCCAAACACAAATATGGGGATTTTAAAAGAACCTTTCCCCAAGCATGAAGGAAAGAAAAATCAGGATCAGGGACAATCATCTCAAAATAAGAGTACCAACTATATATCGAAGCCAGACCATTTTATAATCGTTTAAGCTTGAGCATGTCAAAATGATCAAAATTAGAGAAAGAGATGCCTTAAAGGTTATGTTCTCAAATCCTCACTCCTCAAGAGAGTATGATGTGTTGATCAAAAATGACTAAGAAATCTTAGACCTACTAAAGAGTACACCATAAGGAGGCAAAACCTTACCAGGATCGGGATTATCCTTTGATAGCTCGCATTTATCATGTCAGAAGTGCAAATCACTCTTTTAGAACACCTCCTCAGTTTGACAAAAGTCTTAAGAAAATCCCTCCCATAATCTGCCCTTATGATGTAATTAGATAAAAAATTAGAGAAGTGCTTGTGGATGGTAGATCAGGGGTCTAAATATTTGTACTCTTAACTATTTGACAACTATCTTGATTTGGAGACAAGGGTCATCACCATAAAGGCATTTCTAGAGAAACAATTGGCTGAAATGATAACTTTCTCTGTAAGTTGGTCCCATAAACCATGATACAAAGTTCCATGTCTTAGAATTGGAGCTCCCCTACAACATATTACTCGTTCACCCATGGATTCACACCATGCAGGTCATGCCATCAACGTATCATTAATGTTTAAATTCGCAACATGAAGGACAAACACTTACTATACAAGGAGATCCCCGGCCATTTTCTCATTGAAGAGCATTGTCGGGCTATTTTCATACCAGCTACGAGTGTCCCTCTACGGAGATGGTTTTTCATGTTCAGTCGAAAGTGCTCACTTCACAAGTGGGCCCAGATACCTTGTCTACTAATGAAAATGGTGCTTCTACCTTAGAAAATCCTTTTGCTGCATGGGAGATGAAGGTTAAACCAAGTAGTTATGGAGAGTGTGATCTGCAGCAAGCCCTTATGGTTCAAAACACTCCCCTATCAGCCCAAACACGTGGTCGATCGTGGTACAAATTCTAAAGATCAAGAAAGAACTGCCCCTTTAACAATTTCACTTTAGGTGGCTTACTATAAAATGAGAGGATACTAAACAATATTTTATTTCATCCTCAAGATGATGAAATGGATATATGTTACAAATCACCTAGATATGTTATTCCTAACTGAATAATGCTTAGTATGAGGTATAAAGGATGTGGTTACGGCCGTCAAGAACAAGGTTCATTAAAATATCTTCCAATACCTCATCGTATAATGGGTAAATTTGGCATCGGCGTCTATTTGTATGAGTCTTATCCTTCAGATGACGAGTATGCCTCTTCTGAGCATGAGGATAGTTTATCTGAAAATGAAAGAAACAGATTCTTGGTGTAATCTTTACGAAGACCTTGCCACCACAAACCTATTCTCTAACATGGATATCCTTACCAAAACCCCTATTACACACTTACCCTTCTAATAATATACCTTATTTACCCATCACTCCTAAATTGGGACCAACAATAACACGTACCCATTGATGTCTTTCAGAATGATGAAGCTATTGGTGAGTTCCTTGGCATTAGAGACAACATTATGAAAAATAACCATAAGAAAGGATTCTCCATTAGTTCAACACATGTGCATACTTCAGAGAGGAGGTAGAGTTATGTGGTCACTTAAGTAATAAAATAAGCAAGGGAAAAATTCCTACATAAAAACCTTGTGGAAAGAGAAAGTCTAAGTCCTATAGAAAAAACCTCTTTGAGGAGCTTGTGGAAAAACAAACGGAACAACCTATGGACAATATAGTGTACCCACCTAAATATGAAGATCTCCCTGACCCACCTTTGGTAGAAGAGGATCTCAACCTCCATTCTGATCCTATGTGCATGGAAGATGAGTCCAAGTTACTCGTGGAGGAGACAATAGATGTTAACATTGACATAAAGGAACTGCCAAGAATGGTTAAGTTGGGAGCTTCACTCTTAGCTCAAGAACATAAAAATTTTATAGGACTTTTGAGAGAATATGCAATTATCTTCACTTGGTCTTATGCAGACATGTCAAGACTTGATCCTGCTTTAGTGGTGCATAATCTTTTTGTACACTTGGATGTCAAGCCCATAAAATAAAATCTCCTAAAGATGTATGCTCACGTCGCCTTGTTAGTTAAGGAAGTGTAGACACATAAAATTGGTTACTCAATTTAATGTCCCCGTGTTCACTTACCTGTTCTATTCTTGGGTAACCCAGTGCACTTTTGTATCACTAATTCTCTCTTAGGGTATTAATTAAATATCTAATTAAAATGCCTATCCTAAGTTTGTTCCACCCCATTATATTTCACCCATGGATAATTAAACATTAACCATGTAATTCTATCTTCTACATTTATTCCAACTACTTATTCACCCCATATCACTTCCCAACCTCCCGTGTTATTATTATCCATCCATCCCACCTATTTCTCCTCTCCTAGAACCATGCAGTGGGATTTTTCCCATATTTGAGTTAGAGGGATAATATTCTTATCCTCACAACTCATCCCTTTTCGCCACTTTGGGAGTCTGTTCCCTGATCGATGCCGACTAGTCCTCGATCGACGCCAATTTTTTGGAATGGCCTGATTTTACCTCGGTCGGTGCCGACTATAAATACACAACCTGAACTTAGTTTTGGTTAGATGGTAGAGACTTGAGAAATAGTGAAAAAACTTGAGTGAATCTTGAAATTAGCAATTGAGAGAGAGAGAGAATTCTATCTAGATCAATCCCGAGAGAGGTGCACCATTATTCTACCCACGTAATATCAATATTGCTTAGGTTCTTCAACCTCTGGGTGACTCCATTTCTCCATCCAGCCAAGGTGGAACTTTGTTCACATCTCTGCAGCTCCTATGGGTCTCCACAATCTGATCATCATCAATCACCAATCAAGCTTATCTGTGATTTCTTCTGGTCGATGATGACCCAACATCATCGACGCTGATTTTTCCAAATCGGTGCCGTTCCAAACCATCGATGCCGATCACTATCTGATCGACACCGACCAATCTACAGAAAGGTACAGAATCTAGGTGACACAATTTCATCTTTGTTTTTACAGTTTCCTGCTTTCTTTCAGTTTCTGCTGCTATTTTTACATTCTATTTGCAACTTAAAATCAGAAAATCTAAACATTTTCTTACATTTTTTTAATCATGTATGCCTTTATTCTTAATTGAAAACGTGAATTGACATCCATCGAGGAAGTTAATCACTTCTCGGACCCACTTTCGGGTAGTTCACCTTATATCTTCTAACGTCATCTTTTTCTGTCAAGTATTTGTGCATCGTAGGTTTCTTGGATCTACTCCGAGATTGCTCGTGTGCACCCATCTTAATTCCATCAGGATTTCTTTCCATCTATGTCTTCGAATCTTGTCCCATTAATCAGGTATCGACTTTATTTGAGTTTTTCAGGCTTTTTGTGTTTAGTTTGGTGCACTTCAGCCCTTGTGTAAAAGTTCTTGCACATCTGATCCTTTCTATTTATGTCAATTTGAATCTCGACACCATTGGCTCTTGTGTAAATTTTCTCACTCAACTAATTAAATTGATAAGCTCCATTTTAGGACCTTTTCTCAAACATGTCATCACTCCATTATGGAGTATCTTGGATTAGGATCCTATGATTCTGTTTTTGTGGACATTTCTAATAACCTTTCATCTTAAAGATGAATTCCCCTTCTACATGGACTATTGTGTTGTAGGAATCACTAGAAAGGAACCTCACACATGCCGCAATAGCCTATTTGAGGATGAATAAAGGGAAAATACAACTTACATCACTTTTGATCATCCTCCTCATATTCAAAAACTCCTCACGTAATTTCCTCAATATAAGGACAAATAAGAAAAAATGTTTAGTAAATGTTTCATTGAATTTGTCTCTGAACAACTTAACAATAGGGAAGAAAAGGGAAAAGGTCTGAAGAAGGTTCATTTGAGAATGCTATTAATTATGACCCTACCAACTTTATTTTCCAACTCATTCATAGGATGGACCAACAACAATCTGCTACTATGGCTCAATTCCTTCAAATGCAAGCCAACATGGCTCAACTAGTTAATCACCCTACAACGGGCTCTTGGGGTACCACCCCCTCATTTACCAAATGGGCCCAATGGGGTTCCCATCACCCAACCCCCTATCTAAAAAAATCCTAGGAGTTTTCCAACAATAGCCTCTAGCACCTTACATTACTAGCATAGATATTGGAGGTATTTCTCCTTCCATCTCCTATGACAAGTCCATTAATATCTCCCTTCACATTAAGGCTTTTAGAAATCTTTATAAAGAATGGATCATAACCAATTCATATAATACCACAAATCTCTTATCTAAATCCATCACTTGGGACACTTTGGATTGGTACCATATCTTACCTCCTAACTCCATAGTTAATCTAGAATCCTTGGTGACAACCTTAGTGAATGAATTTTGATATCATGGTTTTCTGAGAATAACATTAATGCCTTCATCAACTATCAAAAATATGAAAATGAATCAGCACAAGCCTTTATCAAATGTTGGAATACCCTCTCTACACAATCTAAACATAACATGTCTAATGATAGTCTGTTTGAACTTTTCCTACGAGCTCTTAAACCTCACCTTTAATACAAGGTAAGGTCCTTTTCTCCCACATGTCTAGAAGAAGCCTTCGAACAAGCTAAAAGTCAAGATTACCTCATGAGATATTTTGAGAAATTTCCTCATAAGACAAAACCAAACAAACAAGTCCAAATCTTCCAGTGTTCTAAGAATAAAAACATGATAGATGACGGAGTCTCTGACATTCTTTCTATTGTTGCTTCTATGAATAGAACCATCTTCAACATTTATCAACAAAATAACAATAAAAATCAACCTAACTACCATCAATCATTAAGCAAGGAAGAATTGAAATGTCACTTTCCTAATTCCTCTAGCATGATCTTAGATTCTTCTTGACTTGTTCCTCAATGGCACGATGAAATTAAATTTAGTTGGTGGCATGCTAATTGGGTTCACTCCCATGAAAATTGGTGTGCACTATACAAGATTTCCATCAAAATTTTCCTAGGCTCCCAATTTGACCATGATACCATCACTTGAGGATGTTTGACTAAATCAGTCAAAGAACATGATGTGACATAAAAAAAATATTATCACAAAGTAATTAACCAAGCTGACAAGAATTTACAATTCTTATCTAATCATATGCCTAACCATAATACCAGTGAGAGTTCTATGAAGCAAGAGTATGATACAATTAATGTAGTTGAAATAGACTATCCTCCTAAAAAATGGTGGCCATGAATGGTGATAGGTGTATCATAGCCTATATAGATCCTAAATACCCTATATCATTCCATCTATGAACCCACAAAGTTATATATCCTTCGATACCTCAAAATCAATTTTTAGGGAAAAAATTCCCCTCTTCTAGACACCATTGACCCTAGTGGAAGACCTCCTATAGGGAATATGGTGTCTGATACTACTTCCCTTACTTTAATAACCATCATCCATTGTGGAAAATATTCTATAAGACCAATGTTGTCTAGCATTATTCCTACAGATGGCATCGAACCCTGTTAAAATGAAACTTGCAGGGTCAATAACATATAAAATTAGTAAAATGCAGTTTCTAAAGTCCCCCTGATTACACATACTTCTTCTAGTTATAGTCCTATGGATTCCCATCACTCTCATCCCTATGCATAGCTTAGTCATGATGATTAGGATCCTCTTGAAGCATTTGCTTAGCTCCCTAGCCAAATCCATTTTTTGGAGCTCATGAGTATGTCACATCACCACCAAAAGTGTATCATGACAATATTATTTGATATGAACATTCCCTCTCTTCCTACTTTGGGGCAGAGTCGCACATTGCATGGCTCAGAGGAAAGCATCTACCATCAGTGTGAGGATCTCTCCATTTATACCGACCTTGCCATGAATGGTCAATCTTGTATTTGTTTCCCTATAGCCTCCACGATCCCTGATGAGATCTTGCTTCATGCATAGATGATCAACATTTTTCATCTCATTCCAGATTGGAAACACCATGGTCAAACATGCTCTCATTGAAGAAGGATATAGTACGTGTGGTGCCTAATTATACTTTATTAAGGCTCTAGGTTACTTCATAGACAACTTAAAATCTACACTTACCACTTGTTAAGGGCATGACCTATGACAAATGTCACCCATGGGATGTATTTGGTTTCCCATCACTATTCCTCTTAGAAATATCCACGTTAAATTCATGGTCTTCAATTTTCCCTATCTTATAATATTCTCCCAAGATGAAATCAGACTCATCGAATACATGTAGTCACTTCTTCCACTTGTTAAATATATAAGATTCAAGGGGATCCTGATCCTTGGAACTATGAAAAATCCAATAAAAGGGGACATGAAAGCTCCCAACATTGGATGAGTTATCTCCCACCCTTTTGGGAATATCAACATTTTAATTATCCTATAGATTATCTCTGCAACAATGTTGGTCATCCCAAATTGGTTGGGCATACACCTCCCAATATCTTAGAGTTTGATGATGAAGAGCCTGATGAAGCGAAACTTAGAATTTATACTTCCAATTTACTTGAGCTTATCATATCTCAGTTACCTCCTTCCTTGTAGCCTCATTTTTACAGGAAGGAGCCTTCGGTTCCTGCTATCATCTTGCCTACACCACAAGAACCACTAGAGTGTATGGTCTGATTAAAGACTATAGTCGACTCTTGTGTGGTGGATGCCTCCACATCAAATTACGATGATAATTACACTTTATATGATCCCAACCTAGATATCTATGCTTGGATTCATGATCAGGAAGTCTTGCATTATCAAGATATCCTTTGGATGCAACATGATCATGACATAAACGTTATCCTTATACAATAAGAATCCTCAAGGGTAGTTGATACATCTTCTATTCATCTGGTGCCCAAGCCTCAAATCGATCCACTGACCTCTTCACATCATACTATATCTCTACACTCTACCATCCATGTAGTCAACCCATTTTTGCTTATAGAAGCAGATGATCAAGTTACAATTTTTGATTTTGAAGTTGATGACCTTATGGGTGATGAACCCATCTATTGTGCCTCGATGATTGAGATATAAATTACACCATCGTCACCCATTGCATCGGTGTCATCCCCACCTACTCTCACTAGCACTTCACATCCTACAAAACTTCACTCCCTACCTATTGATCGATGGCACTAGTCCCTTACAACAGTGAGCCATATTACACATGACACAAGGCCCCGTAGGGCATGATGTTTGTGAATATAGAGCTTATTGAAGACACATGAAGAAAATCGAAGCTAAGATCAAACATGATCAAACTAGAAAAGGTGCACAACCTTCTGCTTCATCTCCCTTCTTTTGTTGTCATCACGGGTATTACATGCATACAAAAATTGACTGTAGGGTTATGTGTATCAAGTGTTAGGCTTCTGAAACATCTTCCTATAATTGGAAGCATGGGATGATTCCTCTTGGAAATGATCACCTTCACCTCAACCAATTAGACCACAACCTACTTATGAACCACCACCTCACCCCGATCCTCATCCCTCTATGAATGATATTCGGCATGTTATTCTCATCCAAATAGAGGATCGAATCAATGACACCCTATTTTCCACTAGATTAAAAGTTCATCAAAAATTTTCTATTACACAACATGTCGTATAGGACCTCATGATTCACGCTGAAAGTCACATCTTACACCAAGTCATCCACATCATCACTGACAACTTATGATCTTTTCCGCTCATGGATAACTATCTATAGTACCTTGATTACATTTTCTTTCCTTATTTGGCTTGAGCTCTTTCCTTCTCTTGGGATCTTCCCCCACTTAGGTTTTCTCACACTAAATTATATCTTGCTTCATCCTCGATTAGGTTGACCACCCTGCTTAGATGTGGTATCTCGTATGCCCTATCTCCTCCTAACATTGGAGTCTCATGGTCTTGATTCAGGATATTTTGGCTTTGATTTACCCAGTCTTTCTTGTTGGATCTTCACATTATTATGTGTATACTCTCTTAGGATTATGTCCTCACTTGGATTTACTCACCCAACTGAGCCCTGACATCCTATCATTGGATGTCTTGGCATTTTTCGCCCCTTGGCTTCTTCAAATTGTGTGGGTTAGGCTATCCTACCGATTCCCCCTCCCACCAGTTTTACCTATCTAATGACATTATCATTATTCCTAAGTATCATGAGTATCATCACATACATACATGTGGAAAGAAGGAAAGTGATAAGAAAAGTAACATATATACCACAAACATCTAATAAACAACATCGCCAAAATAATCATGATATGTGTATGTGTGTGTCTTGAATTATTTTTATACATTGAAAAATGATACAAAAATTAGTACATGAATGGGCCCATCTACAATAAGGCACAAGCACCCTCACCCCCTATAGGGGGTCTCTAGATGTTTTGGGCCAATGGAGATGTGCTAATAGCATAGGATGTGCAAGCTAGAGACTCCACCCTATATCTAGCTACGAAGGCCTCTCCATGTGCTCTCACAACTATGCCTCTCGTTTAGTAATCCTCTTGGATACCCTCAGGAGCATCCGATAACTGGACTACCTACTCTTGTACTAAGGCTGCATACACCTACAATAAGATCTACAACATCACATTTATGCTTCCCATGGCCACTAATGCTTGTGCATACCTATACCTTGTAGTGTCTTGGATGCCTCTCCAACCATACGGAAGGAACCAACTGAGTCTTCCACCAATGGTGTTGCTAGAACAACCATCACTATATTATCATACAAATTTGGTACATAATCAAGGATCTAATGGTGGGCACTCTCTATTAAGGAGTGTCACTCCTCCACCATCCGCTTTAGAAAACCAAGTACAAAATCACATGTCACTTACAATACAAGTATCATATAAGAAATATTTCTCAATAACCATCTAAATAACATAATAACATGCATACCTAGATGCCTAGGTCTCTCCATGATGTTCTCGTTGTCTCCTCGGCTACCTATTACCTCCCCCCCCCATCATCGTCATGATGAGGTATGGATCCTATATATTGTTCCCACCTATCTTGGGAAACACTATCATATCTCCCATGTGCTCGTATATGGACCTCTATCTCATGTAACATATCCATCTAGACCCTAATGGGTGTAAGATACCCTCCTCTTTCTTGATGCATCAGAAACTCCCTCAGCCATGTTGTTGGATTTCCCGCAACTTCCCCTCTTTTTCTAGGCCAAACTCCGCATTCACCTCTGCCCTGTGAACCCCTATCAATAGATCTTGTATCCTTTGTTTACCCACTTAATAACTATGCACAGTGGAACCTCATCCAAATAAACTTGGAAGCTCACCGAAGAGTGTGAAACAGTAGGTCCCTCCTTTATTATGCGTATCATAAGGTTAACATGCAATGTTTACAATATTCATCACGAAGACATCCATTTATGCATAGAGAAGTAACATAACCATGATAATTCAGAAACACATATAATAAGGAAACAAATCATCATTCAAGATGAATAATAACACTTTAATCCCCAAAATACCATCATAAGTATAACTATATTACATAACAAGAACACAATTACATCATAATTGATTTAGTACATCCATACAAAGAACCTATGTGCTCTCGTATAGACTCCAAAACCCTAAGACAAGAACCATAGAGCTCACATACTCACTACATCAAACTCCCAAAACCTAGCACACACCACTACCTAGAAGCACATATACATATACATACATACATACATACATACATACATATAGACATGGTGGGGACTTTCCCTTCACTGCCTCCATGCACTTTCCTAATAATAGGCGTGCATAAAAATAACATGCATGATTTTTACAATCCCTACTAATAATAGATTAACCTAAATATATAATCTTATTTAATCCTATTATTAGCTCAACATATGCATGATCCTTTTCTTTCTCTACATGTGATTTTTCCAAATATAGATTCCTTTGTGTGCGTCCCAAGCTATCCTACTTTTTTCTATTTTTAAATCTTTCTTGGATGCCACTCCAACTATGCTTTTATATTTTTAGCCATGTCCTAGAAAAATGACTGAGTCCCAAACACCATCTACTTATGCATGAACCTTCACATGTTGATCCTTCTTACATCCATGCACACCTTCCCGCATGGTTCCAAACCTCCATGTGTGGAAAATACTTAGCCATTTTCCCACTTAACATTACCCCACACTAAATTCATTTCCTGTCCTCAAGCAATGTTTCACCCAAGTTATATTTCAATGAATGAATCTAAGAATGTTCAAATAATAAAGAATAAGGTGAAAAATACCATGAACCAAAGAATAAGGTCTTATAAACTTGTGTGCATGCTGCATCAAGATTAAGGTTCTTGGATGGGAACTCTGCACTCAATGTACCCTTAAACTTCTCCCATTCTGCGAGCTCCTCAGTGACCTTCCCTGGCACCTTATCTATAATACTTGAAACCTAGTTAGGTGTTAACTCTTCTACCTTCTCCTTGAGCTCCCTGATGACCACATTTAAATATGTAGTCACTTCTTATATCATATCCAAATGTTCCAAAACTAGGATCTGAATCTTCTTAATCTGAATTCCATGGTCTTCCTCATGGCCTTTATTAGATCTTTCTATGCTGAAATATTTGCCATGACCTTTTTCACTCGAGCTTATTGTTTTGTGTCTTTTCTTGTATTTCCTTAAGCTCTGCTTCTTCTTTGAAACACATGTAATGAGGATAGGGCCACTCTTTTTGCACCTATCAAAATCCAATTTAGCCTTCTATTGGCCTCCCGACTGTGTGAATAAAACATCAAGATCGGTTATTTTTTCCTCTAGAGTCGCTATATTATATTTTCTTCTCCTCAACCAATTATTCAGCTGATGGCACCACACCACTCTTGATATTCAAAAGAAAAATTCCCAAAAATTATTCAAGGTACTCCATCTCATCATTATAATTGGTTCGATCTTGGATTACTAAAGTGGGGCATGCGCTATGAACTTGCCCTCCTCACTTTTCTCTCGGGCTTGGCTCCACATCTATCGGTGTCTCTCTTTCTACTTCCTACACAGACTTCTTATGTTCCTCATCCTTAGAAATCATTTGGAGCCCTACGTGCCCCTTATTATTCCTCAGTGGACTTACCTTGGTTGGATGAGAAGGGACTGCACCTTTATTGTGCTTCCTTATATTGTATTGCATTTCTTTCCTGCGGCCGTGATCTAGCAAAATTTCTTCTTCTTCCTCCTCTTCAGACGGGGACTCCTCTCGACTCTTTTTTAGAATCTTCACCTTCCTCTTCTTTGGTTGAGGCATATGAGTGTCAAATACCTCAACTTCTTCCCCATATTTTTTCTTAGGGTGCAAAATAAAAAAACCTTTGCATATCATTCCTCCAATTGTAACATTTATCATGGGATTCAAATCCAAGGTATCTAGCTCTGATGTCTCCAAGTATGTTGGCTTAGAAGTATATCCAAAATTTTTACATAAAATTATGCCAATATGAGTCCCCCATTTTCTACATAAAATGTCAACTTTTGCACATCCTTAATCATATTCATTGCACATTTAAAAGTATGCCAATATGAGCCCACCTTTTCTCACTTTTGTGTTTTTAAGTAATTTTTCCATTTTAAAACATATTTTTCCTCCTGAGGAACTTTTTTCTTTCTTTCATGCCTTTCTTTCAGGCACGTTAGTTATAACCTTCTAGCATGCTTACTACTTTCCAAGCCTACAGACATCCTTATAGGCACTTCTTTGCACCACAAAGCATCTTCCTCTTCTTCGTATACAAAGTAGTCCATCATGTTGCTACCTCCCTTACATTATATTGTGCAGCCTCTTACTCACATGGATTCATGATCTAAAACCCCTTTTAAGCACCATCATTTGTATCATTCACAATCCTCCTCAAACACCTTCCTTTTCCTTTCATGGACACCTCTTCGATCAGATCCGAGAAAAACACCATCATCTCATTTTCCTTTTCGCAACGTTACACATTTTTCCACTCCACACTAATACTATACACGGTCCTCTATGCATCAACTTAGTAAATATTAATAAGCTTATTCACCCCAATGCACTTATTATAACAAAACAAGAAAAGCAAAAAAAACTTGAAATGAAAATCTACTCTAAGTGGCAATATTTCCTAATTACAAACATAAAGGAAGTTTATTTATAGTAGGGATTTAACCTACTCCCATTGAAGTAATTGGGAAATATGGTGCCATCTAGTGCTTACAATTGACATGCACCTTATTCAAGTATCTTGTTCACTAAAAAATGTCCCAACCAATGGACTTTCAACATCCCTAGATGTCACACAAACTTGGAGTCATACATAAGTACCATATTGCCAACTACAAAAGACTTGATATTGATATGCCTATCATGCCACACCTTTTATCATGCCTTTTTTTGTCTTCTGAATCCAACATGCAATGGCACACCACTCATCCAATTGCATCAATTTCTCAATGCACTCCTCAACAACATTTTCATCAGATAATCCTCCTGCACACGCAATACACAGGGATGGTAACATGAATTTCACAGGTAGTACATCCTCCATACCAAACACCAAATAAAAGGGTGTGGCCTTGTTCAATCATTTATAGGTGTTTATATATTCCCAAATAATAGCTCATACCTTTTCATCCCAATCATTTCTTCCAACATCACATATCTTTGTTAGTTTTTTCCCAAGATCTTGTTGAAATATTCATCAATGTCCATTTTCTTGAGGGTGATAAGGAGTAGTCTTATGGTGTGCCACCATAAAATCTACCAATAAAATTCTAATTATCAGATTCAAGAAATGAGTTCCTCTATCACTTGTCAAGCTCAAAGGGAATCTATACTTGTTGATAATATTTTCCCACAGGAACCTCACCACTATGGTTATTGTGTAATCCTTTGTAGGTGTAACCTCTTCCCACTGTGTTAAGTAGTTAGTACACATGATGATGTAGTTCTCTCTAGTCCTACGTGTAGGTGGTGTAATAGGTCCTACAAAATCAATGACCAACTTCTCAAAATGTTTCATGCTTTTTATAGGCCTTAAAGACATTTCATCTATATTTCTAGGATTTCCAATCTATTGAAAATGATCACATGCTTTGACAAAATCATTACTGTCCCCGTACAATGTTTCCCATGATAAGCTAGCTAGAAGGATCTTGCACACTGTTACATCTCTTGTATGATGTCCTCCTGTGATACCACCATGAGATTCCTCCATAATGTCTTCACGCTTATGTTCCAAAATACACCTATGTAATACCTCATCTCTACCTATTTTATACAAGTCTCCTCTAATGAGATGGTATGGCGCAGCTCGATTAGCAAGTTGTTTCTTCTCTAATGTCTTCATCCCTTCTAGTGTAAGTCCAGTGTGAAAGAATACATCTATGTCCTACAAATATTCTGGCATGTGGTTTAATCAGAATAAGTATGCATCAGGCATTATATCTTCAATACTTTGCATTCTCTCTAGAATTGATCCTTGATAAGTGATCGAGTCCCATATTGCTCTTTCCTAACTTTACTATAAATGTAAAATAAAATCCCTGAAAAAGGAGTATCCCATGAGAGATACACCCTTGTAAAACAAATTTATTGACCTGGAATTACTTTAGTGCCATATGATCTATATAGAAAATAAATAGTGTGGCCAATAAGTAATGTCAAAATTTTTGAAGTGCGTAGATCATGGAAAATGCCTCGCACTTTATCATTGTATAATTCTTCTCTGTTGGTTTCATATTTCTACTCATAAATTATAAGGGATGATCCACATTACCCTCTCTTGGTTGTGCCAATATTGTGCCAATATCCATGCCAAAGGCATCAACATGTATAAGAAAGGGCTTGTTCCATGAAGGGAAGCACAAAATAGGTGCAATAATTAATCTTTTCTTTAGAGTTTCAAATGCCTGCTACTGCACATCACCCCAATAAAATGTTTATTTAGCTTTGAGAAATTCCTCCAAGGTCATGGTAATATTTGCATATCCCTTGATAAAATTCATGTAGTGACTAGTATGCCCCAAGAAACCACACACTTCAATTTGGTTGGTGGGTTCTTCTAATCCCAAAATCATTGCAATCTTATTAGCCGGATCTACCAACAATCCATCTTTACAAATAATGTTCCCAAGTAAAGTACCAACATGTGTAATAAATATATAATTCTCAATGTTGAGAGAGATGCTTAATTCTCGCATCTCTCAAACATGAGCCTCAAATTATCACAGTGGTTCTTCACTAACCCATATATGGTCCAATCATCTAGATATACATGTAAAAATGTATGGATGAAGTCATGAAATTTCTGCACAACGATGTGTAAGAATACTGTTGGCACATTGTTTAATCCAAAGGGCATCACATTATATGCAAATCTTCCCCATTTAGTGGTGAAGGTGGTATTTTCCAGATCCTCGTGCGTAATGTGCACTGGTGATAGCTTGAGAACCCATCAGTGAAGGAATATATCTCATGCCCTTGAAATTCCATAATGATCTCCTATCTAAATGGCGCAGGGAAAGGATCTATGACATATGGGGCATTAAGTTCCCTGTAATATATGTAGATTTTTATCCGCCCATCATTCTTGATGTTGATAACCATAGGGATAACCCACTTAGATTCCTTTATTGGTTCAATGATTCTAGACTTAAGCATTTTTTCAATTTCTTCCTTTACCTTAACACGTAGGTTTGTATTCATCCTATAAGGCCTCTTCCAAACATGACGTGTGTTGTTTTTCAGCTTAATCTTCATCTATCCCAGTGAGGGTTGCACACATTTCAACTCATGATAGCCCCTTGGAAACAAGTCCTGAAAGTCGCATAATAGCTCAATGATATTTTCTACCTCTTGTTCTGACTAGTAATCCCTAACGATGACCTCCTTAGGAACATCCTCAGTCCCAATATTAACCTTCTTAGTCTTCATAGGAGTATGGTATACACATGCATTTTCATCTGTAAATTCCATTACCTCATGCACACCTTTTATATGGCTAATATCCATATTCTCAACTTCTTCATCGTCAATGAGGTACACAATTTTCCCTTTCTCTTTTTATTTCTAAGTGCACTTCAAAGTGTCTCATCTGTTTCCAATGTATCTTTAGGTACCTTGGGATTAGGCTCCCCAAGTAATTGAAGCATGAGATCCTCTACTTTTTTCTATCTCCCAAAGTGATGTGCTTCATGATCTGCAAAGCCTCATGTACGGTGGCTTTGTAGAAAAATAATCAAAATTGTGAATACTACCTTGAGTCATCTCATACTAACTTATAGTCTCCCTTTTTAACTCAGCATGGACATACCATACATGCACACATCCATGTAGAGTGAAAGAGAACTTATGCACCCAAAGAGATGGTGGTAATTCCTCCTAGCCTTGCGCACCATTGTATCTCATAGTTAAGGACGCGTACCAAAGAAGGATTCTTCCCATCATACTCATGTATAAGTGTGGGTACATTGTTCCAATTAAACCTTGTTAAAAACATTAATTCTCACTTCTCACCATCCTAACATGTTATCACTAAGTGTTTCTAACTAGTGCGCTACTATTATACACAAAGTATAGACCAACATATTCCTTATATCACCTTCATTCTAGTACTATATTTCCATGGCATGCAAGAACGAATCAAGATTTTCCTCACTAGTATACCTTGAAAACTGAGTTACACCCAAATGCCTAACCATGTGTGACCTAATCATTCTAGTGACTCTTCCTTTAACCTCGCACGTGACTATTTCATACGTGTTATGGGCCCAATTGTCAAAAGAAATATTGGTAGTGTCACTAAAAGAGTGTGTGTCTTCCCACTGAAGTACGCCTTCTTAAGAGGGTTCCACATTCTTAGGGTCACACATTGTCTTTACATAAATTATATTAAGCTCTTCTTCAACCACAAGCTCAATGTATGGTATAACCTTCACATCATCTAGGGGTTTGATTATGTGTTCATCCTTGTTTTCAAAATTTATATACCCCTTGTTAAAGCGTGTTGGCGAGAAAATTTTTGGGTAGAAAAACTTGTGGATTTCTTGCCAATGCTCTGGGAATATAAGTCCCTCTACTTAACTAGTGCAGGTACCGTATATGCATGCACGTGAAAAGGTGGATTTTGTGGTGGCCTTTCGAACGGGGATCCAACAAGGGCACTCCATTGACCTACGGAAAAATCTAGCAATCTCTTGCTAGGGAAGACTTTGTCTGGAAGTGGGAAAGGGAGTGAGAATTGATGTAGGAGAACCAATGTTGCAAGTAGAAAATCAGAGGCTTACACACACTAGTCAAAAGTTTCATCACATGCACTTGAATTTCAGAAGAAAACAAATTTGCAAAACAACAACAAGACTAAATAGAGCTTAATGAACACAAAGTACCAATAAACTCCTCAATCAAAGAGGCTAAAATTCCTTCTTCCTTTATTGAAGCTCAAGAAGAATTTGTACATAGTGTGGGAATGGAAGAAATTGAGAGGGGGGAAAATAGAAGAATTTGGCTATCTCCTTTGTTCTCTCAATACACTCTTGAGTTTACAAAATCAATTACCAACCCTTTGAAATGGGAATGGCGTTACAATTTATAGAATGAGAGGTGACTTATCATCTTCCTCATGACCCTCCATATGCCTTAATATGACTTAAGATTGTTCATATTCCACTTTAAATATTTAAGTCCCTTTTATAATAGCAAGGTGACTTAATTTACATTATGTTTCTAAAGTCACTTTTAAGTGACTTAAAGGCATATCAAAAAGTGCAAACCCCAACAAAGAATTAGAACATTTGAAAGTGAGAGAAAGTTGGGGGAAGAGAGAGGAGAGAGAGAGAGAGAGAGAGAGAGAGAGAGAGAAGAGTAGATGTCACCCGATGAAGTCCGTTGATCCTCATTGATGGAAAGCTCCAAATGCAGTGAAACTCTGAATCTTGAACTCCTTACACACTGTGAAACTCCTCCAAATTAGCTCGAACACTCACCCAGTTGAATGAACTAAGGTGGATCTCGAATTCCCTGTGAAAAATGGCTAGGATGCTCCCGAAACAATGATGTCCCCCTGAATGATTAGCCTTGTACATCCCATTGTGCCAAAACTTCTCTTTGAGTGTAACTTACTATTTTTAGTAAGTGTGAAAAAAGTAACTCCCTCGATCCTTAGCTGAGTGTTGTGACCTTGATTCCCCTTTCTCCCTGTTCCTCACTTCTTTGGATCAAATTTCTATTTTTAGTAGGTGCTCGAGGGCCCACTTACTATTTTTAGTAAGTGCCAAAAATTTCCATTCTGGTGAATTCTCAGCTATAGTGCACCTCCGATATCTTCATCTCCTTCACAGGTTCTTCTGTTAATGACTTTCCTGAAATAGTAGTTCCTATGTAGTAGACCTACTATTTTTAGAAAGTTGGCCTTTGGGATTTAGATTGATGTGGAAATTTTTTTATGATATGGGTTTTTCCCAATATCATCCCTTTGAAATTTTGGGCCTGCCGCTTAATAATCCAGGAGATTTTAAAGTTTTAATTTTCAGAAGTTGGTCAGTTCTTCTAGGTATGGTAGCCATTAATGGACCTCAAAATTGCAGGTCTGGTTTTCTCCTCCATTTGCAAAGAAATTTATATTTTTGATGTGGGTTTTTTCTTCGATGCTTCACGTGCGATCTTACTTCAATCCGCAACTAGTTTGATGGGAAATCCCACTTCTTTCTTCGTTGAGCCGGAAACGAGATTTCTTCATTGTGGCTGCTTTGTCACATGAGGGGGGAGTTTGAAGGTGTCTTTCTGATGGTCTTGGATAGAGGAATGAACAGAAGAAAATGGTTTGTTTTTTCATGCACCGGCTTGCAATATTTCTTCAGATCTTCATTTTTAGGCTATGGAGATTTTCATTGTTTTCTTCTTCTTGTTCTTCATTTCTCCTTCTCATTTTGATGAAAAATCCTTCTAAGACCTGCACATAGATGTGGGGAATGTGTTTTAGTTCTTGGGTTGAGCAGGTATGAGCATTTTCAATGGCATAATGATGGTAGAATGTTGCAGAGGAAGGATGAAGATTGTCTGTGCACGGGAGTGGAAGCAACTGGAAGCACTAAGCGCAGTTAGATTTTTTGAATTTTTTGAAATCATGGAAGGAGAAGCTTGGGAATTTTTCATTACTTGATGTCCCTAACCTCAGGGATGTGAGGGACATCAAATTCCATGGTGGTCAAGAGGACGACACGTGGCGGCGATCCGACGACAGGGAATGAAGGTGGAAAAAGCTACTTTAAAGCACTTGGTGCTGGAAATTGGTCACATGGGTGTCCAAATGACTCCTATGGGGGATGGGTGAATTTTTACATGTCTATGATTTCCCCCACCTCAGGTACATAAGGGACATAAAATTCCACGGTGGTCTGGAGGTGACATGTGGCGCCCGATCCGATGTGAGGAATGGATGCTCCAAAAATGCACCTGGGGGCTGAACTGCGGTCACGTGGGTGTCAGAAGACTCCCATAGGGGATGGGTGCATTTTTCAAGGTCTGATGTCCCCCACCTCAGGTGCATAAGGGACATAAAATTCCATGGTGGTCCTGGAGGTGACACGTGGCGCCCGATCCAACGCAGGGAATGGATGCTCCAAAAATGCACCCGGGGGCTGAACTGTCGAGTCTAGAGGTCATATGAGGGTCCCAAGGGTCACATGAGGGCTGGGAAAATTTTCCAAGGGTTGATGTACCTGACCTCAGGGATTTTGGGGACATGAAATCCCACCAGGCTCTAGTGCTGACATGTGTCCTCTCGAAAAAATGACTAAGTCCTGAACTGCCTTTGAGAGGGTAACTTGGAATGCAGATAACTTGAGCTCGATGGAATTTATTGGTGAAATTTTATATGATCTTGACTTGAAATGGAATTTTAATCCAATGATGTGGGTATCATGTCTTAATTCAACCATATGATCCATGAAAAATTGGATTTTTGATCTGGGACTCCACTTGTGCCTGAGAAAAACTTGCCTTCCAATCATATGCACCAAGGTGTTGTGAAAAATATTATTTCACCATCATGTAGGTATTGGAATCCTCTTTTTGAATATGTTTCATTTTACTTCCAACTCCATCTAGAGCTCCCAGAATCTTCTTCTGAATCCCAACAGTTGTTTTAGGCCTATGTACCGCCTAGGCTTGAGAACCTTGTTTTCACTCAGAATGCTCCAAGTATTTCAAAACTTCCCAAAGCCTTCCAAAATAATTTCCATGATGTTATAATGTCTTCAATTCATTTCCATGTTTAATTTTGCCCTTATTTTCCACTCAGGGGGTTGAATTCCAGTCCTGGGAAGGCCAACGATAGCCCTTCCCTATACTGCCAGAAGATAGTGTCTTTTTAGAGCTTCCTAAAATCACCTAGGGGGGATGAGTGCACTTTACTAAATCAGCTAGGGGAAAAATTTGACATCAAATAGGGGGTGATCAGACTGATGGATTTGACCTGGGGTGCCTAGGAATGAAAATTTTCCATAGGGGTATAGTTGTCGTGCTTGGAAACTTCCAATTTCCCTGTTGCACATTTTCACGACAACAACTGGCTCTAGCTTGGGGACATGACATGGACTGAGTGTAGCAAAGACATGACATGGGAATCCAAAATATCAATATTAGACCATATAGTTTGTTGACCAGTGCCTTATCCATTGGGCCCTACAGAGTCATGTACAACTTCTAGAAAGGAAGATTACACACACACACACAAAACGAAGGAAAGGAAACACACGACACACAACAGAAGGGAAACACATGCAATAGAAATGGAAACAAACCTATCAATCACCTATGGTATAAGGTGGGGACAACCGCTTTCACTGAAGTACTTTTCATTTCTCAAAAGTTACCCCTGAAGAGGCAACACCGAATGATGATGTTCTGCGAAGCCGTTGATGGGTTCAGAAAGTAGCCTCCTTTCCTTAATTGTTTATGGAAGCTAGGTGCTTCCATGATTGTCCTTTTACTTTGTAGGAGTGAGTCCATGTGAGCTTCTTGATGCTTTGTCCTTGCTTGGAAATTCCACTGCCTTTGTGTTCTTTGAAGTCGGTCTCATAGTGCCAGTTGCCTTCCATGTTTATCCATATAGCTGATTTTCCATTGAGGATCTCATCGCTGCCCCAGGGCTGCTTTTTGTTCAAAATACTTGAACATTCTTGATTCTTTTCTTTCCAGGCCTATGCTCATTGACATCTTCTCCATGAGAAACATTTGATTCATCCTTTTCCTTCACTCCACTGCGAGGTGCTTGAGTACTGATGGAAGGATTAGATGTGAACTCATACTTGTCTTGTATGTCCATGACACTAATGAAGAGATCAAGAATCAGCTTAGGATCTTCTACAACTTCTACTACATCTAAGATTTCTTGCATGGAGTAATGCTTCATCATTTCCTATAGTCCCTCTTTGTACGCCTTTGAAGAATATTTATCTTGTAACTCAAAGAAACTATCTGGAGGGATTACCTCATCATCTCGAGAATCGCTGCACTCTATCGATCCTTCATCAAAAAGAGCTTCATCTTTAGAGGTCTCAAAACTCCTTTCTTCAATTTCTTTGTCATGGAAAGAGTCTTCATCTTCAAATGGGAAAGAAAATATCTCCATTTTGGTATTGCATCCATCAATCATTAGCTCAAGAGTGGCATCATATATTTCATCTTGCCTTATCTCAATATGGCCAACCTTCACATCAGCTTCACACTTGTCTTGAAAATTTGTGGCTTGTATCAGGAGCTTGAGGCTGAGCTCAGGATATTCAGTTTCTTCTGTGGCTCTAAGCAGTTCTTGTATAGACATTTCTTTCTCATTATTCGAGGGCTCATTATAGACTGGCTTTGTCTCTTCCTGGGTGACATGATCAAGGGAGTCTTCATCTTCAAATGGGAATGCGAAAATTTCTTCATCACGGATAAGAACATAAGATGATTTTTCTTTTTGAAAATCATCAAGATCCATCTCCTCTTCTTCATGTTTTGTATCATCAACAATTCGGTGATGTCCTCTTGTAACTCGAATCTCCTCAATGCTTCTTCAAAATCCAAATCTCTTTGGGAAGGCATGTCTAGGCCTATCAAGATGGGGATATCCTCTTCTTCCTTGGTTGCCACAAAGTGATTCATCTACCTACTACCTTGATACAAGATGTTAGCTTTTGGGATTTTGGAATTTTCATACTATGTACCTCATCTTCTTCTCGGGAAGTAATTTCTCCATGTCTCCCTTCATTGGTATGGTTGCAAAAGACCAATTCATCGAATTTTCCTCCCAACTCTTGGCAGAAATTTCTACTCAACAACATTCCGAATGAGGCTGGGACGTCTACTACCAAAATCATCGCTAAAACTTTCTTATCTAGAAATTTGGCGAGAGCCACCTATGCATCTTTAACCTTCCCTACAAGTGAGACCTTTTTTGATTCCAAAGAGTAACAAGAGCCACTAGGTGGAGTCATTGTAAGTTTAAGAGCCTTGGCGACCTTCAAAGGCATCACATTGTCTAAGGCACCAAAATCTATTATGCAATTGTTTAATACATATTCTCCAACAAGAAGGGAGATGTAGAAAGGTTCAACTTTATCAGTCTTTGATGCACTCAGAGAAAGCATGTTCTGTGAGGGAGGTGTAGGTGAGTTTGGTAGTATGCCTTTGGAACGATGAGCTACATCATTAGGTGTTAGACTACCATTTCTGATGTATTGGACAAACCTCTCAAATTGTTCAAGATGAGTCCACAAATATTTAGTTTCAGTAATCTGCACTTTGGCTTTGTTTGCATATTCTATGAAGTCAAAGGGAGTAGATGCGGAAAAAGGGGGTGAAGGGACTACTTTTGGATTTAGGACAGGTTTGGAAGCAAGAGTAGATTTTTGGGGAATGGAGGGTATTTTGAAAGGTACACTAGAAGCTTTCAAGGTATTAGATTTTATAGGAGAAGATTTAGATTTAGGCTTGGAAGAGACATCAGAAGACTTACTTGGGATTATGGGAGTCTTCTTACTTGCTACATGGATCAGGATCCAACAATGCAGACTTCATGGAGGATGGAAGTGGAGATCCTCGACTGATTATTTTATTTTTCAAGAGTCACCACAGGAGGATCATCAACCTTCTTTTCTTTTATAGTAGTGGAGGGAGATGCTCTTTTCTCGGACTGAGAATGAGTGAATACCGTGCATGAGAAACTAGGTGCATCTTCTTCATCTTCTTCATAACCTCCAGAATACTCACAAAATCTGATTTGTGTATCATTCTCAAACTCATCACTTTCTAGGAAATCACCACCTTCACTTTCTTGTTCAAACTCTTCTTCACTTTCTTGAAATCTGCAATTTACACTCATGGGTGGGGCCTCTCAAGGTGAGCCTTTGGGGTGCTCCTGCAATCTGATTTTTTTGCTTCTTTGAGAAGATACTCATTCAAATATTTCCCTCCTCAATGATGCCATTTCATTTGCCATTTTCTGCATTAAAGGATCGGTTCTTTCATCTCCAGGATGTTGAGCTTTACCCTTTGAGGGATTCTTGATCTTTCTAGATAGGATGAGATCATCATCAAGTTCAATGGCCAATCTTTGTGCTTCTACAATATTCCTTGGTTGAACTCTTCGTAGGAGAAATCCTACCTCGGTGATTGAGCATTGATGAAGAATCTCTTGACATTGTTTTCGAGATGGTGAATCCTCTTAGGTATCCTGCAAAGCAACCATTCAAAATGAGCCATGAAGTCTCTCATGGTTTCATTTTCTCCTTTATTTATTTGAGCCAATTGCACTAGGAGATCTTGACAGTCTTTAGTTGATTTAAATCTCTCTTTGAAGGCATCCTTGATGTCATTCCAACCTGTGATGGACCGGGAAGGTAGGAGGTAAAACCATTCTGCTGCTTTTTCTTGGAGGGACTCCACGAACAATCTTACAGCAACGTCTTCATGTTGGACACCAAGAATTCCACATGATGTCATGAAAGCAACGATGTGTTCTTCCGGATGTTGTGTGTTGTCACCTTTGAACTTTGGAAAGTTCTTGTGGGAACCCATTGGTAGATCATGAAGAGGGGGTTCAAGAGCAAGCGAGGCTTGTATTCCTTCCCCATGGAACAATGGGTTGAGGTCTTTCTTCTTCATCCACCATCATTTCTTCTACTTCTATTTCAGCTCTTGCTTCTTCAAATTCTTCTTCTTCCGTGAACTCAATGTTCAATGATGGTTGAAAAATTGGAGAATTTGAAGGAGTTTGGATAGGATTTCCAGGAGAACTACTCAAAGTGCCAGATGGAGAGGAGGCTTGAGAGAAGAAGTATGGATTATCTCTAATTTGTTCTTGCTGATTTTTCAAAGCTTCAAAATTGGAATCAGCAACACCTCTCGACCTGCTCAACCTGGTGTATCTTCTTTCAGCCAACTTTTGAAAATTTTTGCAGTCGAACATGAAAGGGCACTGTGGAATGTGAAAATTCATGTGTAGAAATCAGTAGTGTATCTTTTGGCAATGGACTTTCATGAACTCCTTTTTTATTTTTTCAATATTTGATTTTTTTGAATTTTGGGACCTTGTGGTCGTATATTGGGTGCAGATCTTTACTAAATCTGCCTACATGGTGGGCGCAAAAACTATTAGTAAGAAAATTTTTAGGTGGACAAACTTGTGGATTTCTTGCCAATGCTCTGGGAATCTAAGTCCCTCTACTTAACCGGTGCAGCTACCATATATGCATGTGCATGAAAAGGTGGATTTCTGTGGTGGCCTTTCAACCAGGGGATCAATAGGGGCACTCCACTGACCCTATGCAAAGCTAGCAATCTCTTGCTAGGGAAGACTTTGTCTAGAAATGGGAAAGGGAGTGAGAATTGATGTAGGAGAACCAATGTTGCAAGTAGAAAATCAGAGGCTTGCACACACCAGTCAGAAGTTTCATCACATGCACTTGAATTTCAGAAGAAAAAAAATCTGCAAAACAACAACAAGACTAAATAGAGCTTAATGAACACAAAGTACCAATAAACTCCTCAATCAAAGAGGCTAAAATTCCTTCTTCCTTTATTGAAGCTCAAGAAGAATTTGTACATAGTGTGGGAATGGAAGAAATTGAGAAGGGGGAATAGAAGAATTTGGCTATCTCCTTTGTTCTCTCAATTCACTCTTGAGTTTACAAAATCAATTACCAACCCTTTGAAATGGGAATGGCGTTACAATTTATAGAATGAGAGGTGACTTATCATCTTCCTCATGACCCTCCATATGCCTTAATATGACTTAAGATTGTTCATATTCCACTTTAAATATTTAATTCCCTTTTATAATAGCAAGGTGAATTAATTTACATTATGTTTCTAAAGTCACTTTTAAGTGACTTAAAGGCATATCAAAAAGTGCAAACCCCAACGAAGAATTAGAACATTTGAAAGTGAGAGAAAGTTGGGGGGAAGAGGAGAGAGAGAGAGAGAGAGAGAGAGAGAGAGAGAGAGAGAAGAAGAGTAGATGTCACCCGATGAAGTCCATTGATCCTCGTTGATGGAAAGCTCCAAATGTAGTGAAACTCTAAATCTTGAACTCCTTGCACACTGTGAAACTCCTCCAAATTAGCTCCGAATGCTCACCCAGTTGAATGAACTAAGGTGGATCTCGAATTCCCTATGAAAAATGGCTAGGATGCTCCTGAACAATGATGTCCCCCTGAATGATTAGCCTTGTACATCCCATTGTGCCAAAACTTCTCTTTGAGTGTAACTTACTATTTTTAGTAAGTGTGAAAAATTAACTCCCTCGATCCTTAGTTGAGTGTTGTGACCTTGATTCCCCTTTCTCCCTATGTTCCTCACTTCTTTGGATCAAATTTCTATTTTTAGTAGGTGCTCGAGGGCCCACTTACTATTTTTAGTAAGTGCCAAAAATTTCCATTTTTTGGTGAATTCTCAGCTATAGTGCACCTTCGATATCTTCATCTCCTTCGTAGGTTCTTCTATTAATGACTTTCCCAAAATAGTAGTTCTATGTAGTAGACCTGCTATTTTTAGAAAGTTGGCCTCTAGGAGTCGGATTGACGTGGAACAAAGTTTTTTGATATGGGTTTTTTCCCAATATCATCCCTTTGAAATTTCAGGCCCGCACTTAATAATCCAAGAGATTTTAAAGTTTTAATTTTTAGACCTAGCAGTGCTTCTAGGTATGGCAGCCATTAATGGACCTCAAAATTTTGGTTAAGTTTTCTCCTCCATTTTGAAAATAAATTTATATTTTTGATGTGGTTTTTTTCTTCTGATGCTTCACGTGTGATCTTACTTCAATCCGGCAACTGGTTTGATGGGAAATCCCACTTCTTTCTTCGTTGAGCTAGAAATGAGATTTCTTCGTTGTGGCTGCTTTGTCACATGAGGGGGAGTTTGAAGGTGTATTTTTGATGGTCTTGGATAGAGGAATGAACAACAGAAAATGGTTTTTTGTTTCATGCACTAGCTTGCAATATTTCTTCAGATCTTCATTTTTAGGCTATGGAGATTTTCACTATTTTCTTCTTCTTGTTCTTCATTTCTCCTTCTTGTTTTGATGAAAAATCATTCTGAGACAAGAACATAGCTTTGGGGAATGTGTTTTAGTTCTTGGGTTGATCAGGTTTGAGCATTTTCAATGGCGTAATGATGGTAGAATGTTGCAGAGGTAGGATGAAGATTGTCTGTGTGCACGGGAGTGGAAGCAACTAGAAGCATTGAGCGATAGTTAGATTTTTGAATTTTTTTGAAATCATGGAAGGAGAAGCTTGGGTGAATTTTTCATTACTTGATTTCCCTAACCTCAGGATGTGAGGGACATCAAATTCCATGGTGGTCAAGAGGACGACACGTGGTGGCGATCCGATGACAGGGAATGAAGGTGGAAAAAGTTGCTTTAAAGCACTTGGTGTTGGAAATTGGTCACATGGGTGTCCAAATGACTCCCTATGGGGGCTGGGTGCATTTTTCCATGTCTGATGTCCCCACCTCAGGTGCATAAGGGACATAAAATTCCACGGTGGTCCTGGAGGTGACACGTGGCACCCGATCCAACGACAGGGAATGGATGCTCAAAAATGCACACTGGGGCTGAAACTGCGGTCACGTGGGTGTCCAAAAGACTCCCCATAGGGGATGGGTGCATTTTCTAGGTCTGATGTCCCCCACCTCAGGTGCATAAGGTACATCAAGTTCCACGGTGGTCTGGAGCTGACACGTGGTGCCTGATCCAACAGTAGGGAATGGATGCTCCAAAAATGCACCTGGGGGCTGAACTGTCAAGTCTGGAGGTCATATGAGGGTCCCAAGGGTAACATGAGGGCTGGGCACATTTTCAAGGGTTGATGTACCTGACCTAGGGATTTCGGGGACATGAAATCCTACCAGGCTCCTGGTGCTGACACGTGTCCTCTCGAAAAAATGACTAAGTCCTGAATTGCCTTTGAGAGGGTAACTTGGAATGAAGATAACTTGAACTCCCGGTGGAATTTCTTGGTGAAATTTATATGATCCTAACTAGAAATGGAATTTTTAATCCAATGATGTGGTTCTCATGTCTTAATTCGACCATATGATCCCTAAAAATTTGATTTTTATATGGGACTCCACTTGTTGCCTGAGAAAAACTACCTTCCAATCATATTCGCCAAGGTTTTTGAAAAATATTATTTCACCATCATGTAGGTCTTGGAATCCTCTTTCCGAATATGTTTTTTTTACTTCCAACTCCATCTGGAGCTCCTAGAATCTTCTTCTGAATCCAGCAGTTGTTTTAGGCCTGTGTATCCGCCTAGGCTTGAGAACCTTGTTTTCACTCAGAATGCTCCAAGTATTTCAAAACTTCCCAAATCCTTCCAAAATAATTTCCATGATGTTATAATGTCTTCAATTCATTTCCATGTTTAATTTGGCCCTTCTTTTCTACTCCAGGGGGTTGAATTTAGTCCTGGGAAGGCCAGCGATAGCCCTTCCTATCTTGCCGAAGATAGTGTCTTTTTAGAGCTTCCTAAAATCACCTAGGGGGATGAGTGCACTTTACTAAATCAGCTAGGGGAAAATTTTGACATCAAATAGGGGGTGATCAAACTGATGGATTTGACTTGGGGTGCCTAGGAATGAAAAATTTGCCATAGGGGTATAGTTGTCATGCTTGGAAACTTCTAATTTCCCTGTTGCACATTTTCACGACAACAAAGCGCAAGTCAAAATTGTTCACATAACACCAAGGACGTGTTAGCATGTGAATATTTAGCTATAATTTATGTCAAAGGCATATTAATGAAAAAATAGGATGCAAGAGAGCTAGAGGGAGCTTGGAATGAGGTTGATAAGGCAGGACATGTCAAAGGCTTGAGAACACCTGAGTAAACACTGAATTTTTGAGCAGCTAGTGATAGACACATATAGGGTGATTGTTAGCATGGTGAAAAATTACCTAAGTATCAAAATTGCATATGATGGTAGTGCAAAATAAGGGTTCACATGGATAGGAGTGAAAGGTTGACAAAATTGCACCCAAAGAGAGAAAGTTCAAGACTTAGCCATTTGCTTGGATTAGGATAAAAAAATAGGATGGAGTGTAGAACACATAAAGGATAAGAGCATGAAGACTTTGTGACTAAGGAAAGGCTATTTTTGGAGTAAGAAGAAGATCTAGATACATGCAGAGTTAGAGCTATTAATAGGATTAGATCAGGGTTTATTCATAGAGATAATATATTATTAGTGAAATTGCATGCTTCGTAGTTATCTTTATAAGAGGCGCATGGATATTTTGATCATGCATCCTATTTTGAGAGTGCATGGGAGGTGAAGGGAAAGTCCCCACCACTATATATATGTATTGATTTGTATTTTTTAGGAACATGTTTTGAGTGTAAAAGAGTTATGATACTGGTATGATTTGTGTGCATGACTTTGTGATGGTGTTGATGATGTATACAACTACTGTTGTGATCAGTTAATATGATGGATCTTTGTGGATGGATTTTGGTCATTGATGTCTCTATTCATGGTACTTATATGGTAGATCTAATCTTAATTGTTATCTAAACCTTTATGATTTCTTTATTATGTGTGTTTCAAACCAAGCTCATGGATCTGGTTGTTATAATGGAATATGCCCTTTAATTATGGTTATTATGAACATACATGCTGACACCTTAGAAAAATAGTAATAAAGAGGGCCCTGGTAGCTTTAAGCGCTTCGAGTGAGCGTTAAGATTTATCTGGATAAAGTGTCAACTCACGTAGGAATCTGAGTATAAAAATAAATACTACATTTTGGTTCCATTTCTGGACCTCTTTTCAAATTGTTTACCATGATGTTGCATGATGATGGCATATTAGTTGACTCTTGCGGTCATTGAAGATTGGGTAATTAACGGAAAATAACTATTTGCGTGAGGATATGGTTTTGGACCTAAATTCAATACATGCAAGTGGGTGGAAGATAATATATATCATGATATTTATGAGATGTTAATTTTCTACTTTCCAATAGAGTTGTATGAGTAGTTGTCAACATATGCATCAAAGAAGAGATGGAGTTAAAGACCAAGGGTTTGGATGTAGGAAGAGTACTAGACTTTGTTTGATGTAGATGAACCTTGGACTCATACTATAGATCAATGGTGGGTTGGTTTTGTGCATAGTTATACTTTGGAATATGTTGTGTCTACATATTCTTGTCTAGAAGTTGTTGAGTTTGAATTTTTGTGCGAGCCCAAAGGATCTTACATCCGTGATATTCCTTTGGAAATTAAGATCTTGATGGTGGTGCTAATTTTAGAGCACCTACCTATGGCTAGATAAACATACCACCACATAGGGGACAGGGGAAAGAGAATTAATGAAGTGTGAAGAAATGTGACTTAAGTATAATGAAGTGAAAAAGAGGGAATTAATGAAGTAATGCGAATTGAGGATTCTGTGGAGTTGTGGAGGATGATGTCTCGAGAAGGATTTCAAGCTCATGTAGAAGACATGGAGCTAGAACATTAGGATCTCACCCACTTAGGAAAGTGTAGTAGAGAATACCCTTTCAAATTTTGATGAGAGCACATCGAGAGGAGGAAAGATTGAGGACCACAAGCGTGCATCTGATCCCACCTAGTGACCTAACCCTTAAGTGTGATCTTCTAGTTCCATAAGTAATAATTTATATTGTAGAGATGAGTGTAGGTAATCTAGTAGCTTTAGGTAGATATAATTTTCTTTGAATATAGACATATATCAGACAACACATTCATCTATGGCAGCACATACATTATCTTTTTTGTTCGGAGGCCTGATTGGAGGAATATTTTCTAGCACATCATTAGGATAGAGTGTGGTGTGAAAATATTGGGAATAGGTATGGAAGTAATACAACTTCGTAGACTATGGGAGTTCAGTTTAGTACTATAGTTGGGATGCAAGGAAGTAGATCCACTGGTTTGGTGCCCACTACTAAAGGATTAGGAAAATCAGGAGGGTCGGGATCAAGTAGATCAGGTGGTTCTTTTGTGGAGGAAATAATGGTGGTGGTTCTAGTTCTAGATCTGAAGGACATGGCCCACATCCTCAACAACCCCCACATCAATCTCAACAAGTTTATTATGAGATGTCCCTCCACTTTCTGGAATATAGAGGTATTGAATATGTTGTAGAGCATGTGCACAAATGGGAGTTATTATGGCATGCTAAGGTAATCAATGTTCCAGATAGGAGGACAAGTCAGTTTTATACTACTCTTCAAGGGTGCACACATAGTTGGTACAAAAGTATGACCCACATTAGACTACGGTGGATTATGATTCTTTGCGCTCTATGTTTCTTGATGAGTTCCATATTGCAGAGTTCAAATAGAAGAGTATCAACTCATTTAAGGACATTAAGAAGGGATTATCAAAAAGTGTTTAGGAATATGATGCGTATTTTAAAACTTTGTTGTTAAAGTTGTCTTATGACATACATCCTAGTCAACATGCACAATGGTTTGTTAGTGGGTTGTTGACTCTGTTCATAAGGGTGCTATCTCATAAGACCTTTGTGGATCTATGTGCGATGCTTTGGAGGAATTTGTGCAAGCTAAGGAAGTTAGAAGTGTAGACATTGGTGTGAGTCTATTTTTAGAGGTGTAGATTGCAGTTATGGAAAATTAGTTGGAGAATCTCTCGGCTAATTCAGGTCATAATACATGCAAGTGTGATATGTTGTATGGATTGTGAGGTTTAAGGACACACTAAGGATAGTTGTCCTCACAATTCGGTGTGTGACATGCTATTGGATTGTGAGATTTGTCATTTGGACCATGATGTGATTAGATGTCCTATTTTGTAGCATGTGATCCAGAAGAATATGTCTATGTACTGTAATATTTGCAAGACTCACACTCATGAAACTGTTTAGTGCAGAGTGGTTGATCATATTCATGAGGACCTTGAAACTATTGTGCATTAGACTAGTGTAGTAAGAGGATCTAAGGAACAAGGAGAACAACATAATGAAGGGCGTAATAATGGGGATAACATGAGTAGAGGATTTTATGGAGGATATAGAGGCCGAGATCGCAGAAGTGGGAGAGGAGGATTTCCTAGACGAACTTTTTATACTTGTGGATCTTCGAATCATTATCACTGCAAATGCGCTCAAAATGTGGTTTGCTCATGGTGTGGAAAACAACACAAATTTTAAGAATGTATATACTTATATGAGCATATGAGCAAGCAACATAAGCAATACAAGGGAGAAACTATGATTAAGATACAATGCGTAGATGGAAATCAATGGATGTCAAAGGTTGGACTTAATTCTGAATTACAACCTATCTTAGTTAGTTACCCATACTTGAGGTTCATGCAGTACTAGTGAACCTCTAAAGTTCAAGCCAACTATAACAAAGAAAGAAGTGATTAATGCCAAGTACCCTAATGTTGCACACATAGAAAGAGGTTTACCAGGAGACTATGGACGTTATCAAGGATTTACAGGAGAAATTCAAAGCTTGAAGGAGTAGGCATGCATGATGGAACAAAAAAAGAAGGTTGAACTCCCACATAAGGATGTTGATAATTTGAAAGAGGTATGTCGAATGTTATGCCAGGAGAACATAATCCCCTTATTAGGAGAGTGGTTGAGAGAAAAAGTACCGCACGTAGGTAATGAGCATGAGAGGTAGATAATTCATGCAAATCTACCTCCCCATAATCATGAGTATGATAAGGAGATTACATTGAATGCAGTCATAGATGGATGGATTCTGAGAAATATTCTGATAGATACATGTGTGGAAGTTAATTTATTGATGTTAGATGCATGGGATGAGATGTGAAGGCCACCATTACAACCTTCTTCGAATATTTAATATATGGAGAATAGAACTAGAGCCATACCACTTTAAGTGTTAAAGGATGTGACTATTACAATTTAGGGAACCAAGTTTACTAGGGACTTTGAAGTGTTGGAGCTAGCCAAAGCAGATAGTTTCCCAACATTACTTGGGCACCCCTAGTGTTATGTAAATAATGTAGATTTGTGCTTCAACAATGGTGCATTACCTTTGAGAATAAATAATAACATGTCATTATACCTTTGATAGATGCAAAGGTTGCTCTGTATGTTGAGCCTTTGAGTGAAGAATACTTGAACATGATATACACGCACACAATCAGAGACCTTGAGGTAACCGAGCCATCTAAGGAAGGAGTGATACAATGGGATGATGCTCAGTTAGTTAGTGATACCACATGTATTTCTTGTAACAACTGGGTGCATGGAATGTATGAGGTAGTTGGACAAGAGGTTAAGAACACAATTACTCATATGATCAGGCCATGCATGGTTAGGCACTTAAGTTATAACCAGGTACCTCGATATACTGGTGAGGGAAACCATGATGTATTTTTCATGCCATGGAAGCCCAATGGAAGGATGATGGTGACAGAATAGGTATATTATTTTATGCTCTATGTGGGACAACATCACGCTAGTGCACCATAAACAGAGACAACCTATTAGATTTGCGAGAGATGATAATCACCTTTTCTACTAGGTTTCTTAGGATAAATGTACCTTCTCAAATATGTGAATTCTATGGGAAGTCTCCTAATTTTCACCACATCTAGGAATGTGAGAGACTTTAGATGGAGGGACAGGATGCCTTACCACCATAACTCTGGGTACATAAGTTCTACTCTACCCTAGGCGGATGGATGCACGTGTGCATGGTATTCTATGCAGAATGGACAAGGGAAACAATTACTTGGTAGGAGATGACCTTAGGTATGATCCATACTTTTGATTACTTTTCTATTAAACCCTCGGTCAATGAATCACTATAGATTATGAAGCACCTTACTCTGGGAGATAACGCAAATGTTGAGGAACTTTTGTTAGACATATTTGGAGAAATAGATTTAGAGGTGCTCCTTGACCTTAAAGAGACTGAAGAATAAGAAATGGTTCGCACCTGGGAAATGAAATAAAAGAGTAAACTGGTGTGCATGATAAAATGATGATGATGATGAGGATAATAATTTTGATGTTAACCACACTGAAGGTATGCACAAGGTGATGGAAACAATAGATGAAGGGGTGTATGCATATCATGAGCCTATGAAAAAAATAAGGTTAATATTGGAACAGATGTAGAGCTTAAAGAGGCCATTATTGGAAATTACTAGCCAAAGGAGGAAGTGGTTAAGATTATTGAACTCCTGCATGACTTTCAGGATTTATTCCTGCGAGGCTATCATGAGTTGAAATGAGTACAACCTTTTTTAGGTGAGATGGTAATCAAACTTAAAAAAGGTGCACACCTGATTAGGAAGAGTCCATACATGATGAATCCTAATATGTGCGTTAAGGTAAAGGAAGAAATTGATAAAATGCTTAAGTCTGGTATAATTCAGCCCATTGAGGAATCTGAGTGGGTAAGTCCCATGGTCATAAGTATTAAAGAGGATGGGAGGATAAGGATCTTTGTAGACTATGGATAGTTGAATGATTCATGTGTCATTGATCCTTTTCCCACCCCTTTCACCGAGGAGATTATTGAGGGAGTTGCAAGGCACGAGACCTACTCTTTTACAAATGGATTTTTAGGATATCATCAAGTACGCATAACAAAGCAATATTAGGAAAATATAACTTTCACCACCGAATGGGAATTTTTTCATACACAAAGTGATGCCCTTTGGGTTAGGACTTCATTCATAAGTTTTTACAAGTATATCTAGATGACTGAGTTGTGTATGGTTTGGTTAAGGATCATTGTGAAAATTATAGGCTTATGTTTGAGAGGTGCAGGAATTTTATCATCTCTCTAAATATTAAGATATTTATGACACCTTTTAGCATGTTACTGGGGCATATTATTTGTAAGGAAGGCATGTTGGTAGATCTAACCAAGGTTGTTTTGATCTTGGGATTGGAAGAACCTAACAATCAAAGTAAAGTGCGATGGATTTCTTGGAAATACATGGTATTATAGGAAATTCATTAAGGGTTGTGCAAATATTTCCACACCCTGGAGAAACTATGAAAGCTAAAGGAAAATTTTATTGGGGTGAGGTGCAACAACAAGCATTTGAAACACTGAAGGAAAGTTTGACCACCGCACCTATTTTTCACTTTCCTTCATGGTAAAAACCCTTTCCTGTTCATGTTGATACTTCTGGGATGGAAATTGGCATAGTGTTGGCACAATCAAGAGAAGGAATTGTAGACCACCCTATTTTTTTGTAAGCAGGAAGTTGACACCAGTTGAACAAAACTATACAACTACTAAGCACAAATATTTGTCCATGATTTACACACTACACAAGTTAAGACAATAATTATTGGTGATGTTCATTTATATTTTTCACATATCATATGACACTTAAGTATTTGGTTAACAAGCCTATTTTACAAGGGCACATATGTAGGTAAATACTACTATTTCAGGAGTTTTAGTTTACAATTATTGTAAAAATAGGAAAAATAAACTCAAGACTTGACCATTTTTCAAGAATCAATTCTAGCGAGGACGCGTAGAGCATTAAGGACACAATACCAGATGCACATCTCTTTAGATTGAACTACGCACCCACTGAACTAGAGGACATTACCATATTCTTGCTCACTAAAAAGGTGCCTGAGGGAATGAAGACTTTAGAGAAGAAGCAACTTGAAATACGTGTGAACACCTTACCAATGGATAGGTGGAGATTTATACAAGCTATTATGTGATGAAGTTTTGTGCCGATGTTAACTAGAGCATGAACATGATGGTATTATGGAAGAAGCTCATGGTGAAATTGTAGGAGGTCATTATGTAGGTGATGCTGACTGCGCAAAATATTTTGATGGCTAGATTATGGTGGGAAACTCTATACAAGGATACTAAAGATCACATTAAGGCATGTGACCATTGTCAGTGCCTTGGAAAGCCATGAACTAGAGATGATATTCCTTTAAGACCTATTTCAAGTGTTGAACCTTTTGAGAAATGGGTGTTTGACTTTGTAGGTCATATTTCCCCACCCAAGCGTAGGGCTGATGCACACTATATTATAACTTGTATAGAATATCTAACAAGGTGGGAAGAATCAACACCTACAAAGGATTGCATGAAAACTACATCAAGGTTATTATGGGAGAACATTATCAGCAAGCATGGATGTTCGTTGAGCTTGACAAGTGCTATGGGAACTCATTTTCTTAATGAGACTATCAGAATATTATTGGTAGAATTTATGGTGGAACACCATAAAACAACAGCCTATCATCCATTGGCCAATAGTACTGCTAAAGATTTTAACAAGATTCTCAAACAAACACAGACAAAAATCTATGATGTTGGAAGAAAAGATTGGGATGACAAAGTTTATGTTGTAATTTGGGCATATAGGACTACCTACAAGAGGTTGAATAAGGCCACACCTTTTCAATTGGTGTTTGGCATGGAGTTTGTATTACTTGTGGAGTTCATGTTGCTATCCTTGCGTATTACACATGTAGGAGGACTATGTGATGAACAAGTTGTTGAGGAGCACATAGACAAACTGATTTAGTTAGATGAGTGGCACGCTATTGACCGATGGAGCTAGAAGATAGAAAAAGTGAGACATAAGGCCTGACATGATAAGAATATTAGGAATAAAACATTTGAAGTAGGAAATATGGTTCTTCTATATGATTCAAAGTTTGTACACCACGTCCGGAAGTTGAAAGTTCATTGGTTGGGACCCTTTATAGTAAGAAAGATTTTGGAATCATGCACTTGCCAATTATAGATGTTGGATGACACTTTATTGCCCGATTAATTCAATGGGAGTAGGTTGAAGCCCTATTATAAATAAGTCTTCTTAGTGTTTGTAATAATGCATTATTGCCACTTAGATTAGATTTCCCTTTCATACATTTCCTTTAAATGTGTTTCTTTTCATTATTGTAATGATTTGTCAATTTAGTTCAGTGTTTTGTTGTAATAAGTGTGCTTGTGTGCCAGGAGCTGATTAATATCTATTGGATTCATGTGTAAAGACCAACACATACTTTAAGTGTGGGGTGGATTAAAAAAGAAGAAGTGATTAGTGCCTTGATATAGATTTGTGCTTATAGGAAAAATATTACAAAGTAGTAGTGAAGATGGTTGTAAAAGAGAGTTTTAAGGAAATTTTATCGTTTTGAAGACCACGCGTAAATGGATGGATGCGCAATGTAACACGAGGTAGGTAGAAACATGGGAAACTACTTGGTATAAGGAAAAATGGTTAGGTACTTTAGCGCAGGGAAGCACATGCGTAAGGAGGTCTATGGACGAGAAGTAGTAGGTATGCTAGAAGGTTACAACTAGGGTATAGAAGAATATAATGTGAACCATGGAATAATGAAAGAGTGTAGTTAATGCCATGTGTGGTGGTAGGTGAGGAGAAATTAATGCAATTTTTTTAAAGTTTTATAAAAGGAACACATGCGACCGTATTCCTTACCTTGCATATTTTTGAGTTCTCAAGTTGTAGAGTGCAAACAAAGGTGCGACGATGTGCAAAGTGCGAAGAGCATTTGACTGAGCGTGAACCAAGTGATTTCGGGACACGACATTACTAGAGCTCCACATGGAAAGGTGTTTGATCTAGTTGGGTGTGTGAGGAAGGAAAGTTCATGAGGTTATGGTTTTAAGGAAATTAATTTTCAGCTAGGGCATAGAGTATTAAAAGCTACATAGGATATCGAAGAGTGCAAGGGAAAGGTAGTAAAACATCTATAGTTTTGAGCACATTGGTACTCAAGTAGAATAATGACACGAGGAGAGCCATGGTTAAGGAACCCATGATAGAGGAGGCACCAAATGAGTGGTTTGTGGATATGCAATACCCTGAGGAGGTGATTGAAGGAAGTTCATTGACATCCTAGTTTAAAAATGCAAGATAAGCGACATCAACCACTGAACTAAGGAAACTCTTAAGGACATAAGGGATGATACTATCTTGAAGACAAATAGAAGGAATGTAGATGGGAAAAGAGTTATGGATAATTCGATCTATAAACTACTAGAGAGTGTTGGGGTGATGCAATTGTATGAGCTTCCATTCTTTGGCAAGCCAAAGTGACTATACCAATGACTTATGTCAAATGTACCCGATGATTACTTCTACTTTGTAGGTAGAAGGATGAGAATTACAAAAAAATTGATTGGAAAGGTTACGTGATTATGTGAATCTAGTTTGGATATTACAAGAGGCCTTTATGATTATGATGAAGGGGTGGAGCGAAATGACTATCACATTTAAATATTAGAAGGGAGGAAGAGATTTTAATGTAATAAACATATAGGATCATGCTTCAAGGGTAGTTGTGTGACTGGTTAGTTGCAAGTTGAGAACCTAGGAGAGGTGGAAGGAGTTGAAAAAGCACCGGTTGTACATAGTGCATAAAATGGTGAACAAAACCTATTATAACATTGTTGGGTACATTACAGAAAGCATTGTGGAAGAAGCACACTTTCAAGTGGACAAAGGTGAGAAGAGAACCTTGGGAACTATCTTGCTCCTCATTGTATTTTGTGAAATTGGTGTGCCTGATGGGCTAAATGAGAATATGTGGGTGTACCCCTTGGAGAAAAATTCATCGATGAAGAAATTTGCAAGGTTCACATACCAAGGAATGATTTCAAACAATTATAAGCAGCGCGTAGAAAATTGGTATAGGAGGATGCCTAATTCATTTGAAGGAGAGTGGCGCATTCCATGGGATTTTCAAGTGTATTGGAGGGATAAACAAAGTTTGTAACATATTAACACTTCTATTTGGGCCATTTTTACATGAAGATCGGTGATAAAATCCCCTAGTGTAAGTTACCCTTTACCTTTAATTCTCATTACTTTAAAGATTCAGTGAACCATCTGCATAACACACGGAAGTTTCATTTTGATGTTGATAAGGTAGATGTATTCATCCACATTATGTGTAAAATGTATGTCTACCCTAACAAGGAGGCATATGCAGAGACAATGGAGTATGATAACATTGATATCACTCTAGAGGTCATGGTTGTGGAGCGAGATAGAACCCGCGAACTAGTTTGTTGGGGGTTGCTTAGATTTAGTGGATATTCTATGGAAGTGTAGTTAAAATCTACGGAAATTAAATACAAGTCTATGGAATTCAACGGTTTGCAATGAAATGGATTTCAACAACTAATCTTCTACTGTAAAGTAAAATACGCACACACTTATTCTTAACAATTTAAACCATAACTGAATAACTGGAATTCAACAGAAAGCAAGACTGTTTATGAACTAAATTGGCATAACAAAAGCATCTACTTTAAGTGAAAGCAATAATGGAGAAAATAGGGACAATTAATCAAAGCATGCATGCAAAAACTCATCAAATGATAATTACAGTAAAACTAATCGAAGGACTGTATGCATGAAAAACTCAAAGTAACCTCGTATCTCCTCGGTCGAGTGGGCCCTTGCTCTTCCTCGGGATAGAGTGATCAACAAATTCTGATTCTCAAAATACTGTAGCTTTCATTAACTTTGAAATGAGTTCATAACATATCAAAAACAAATCCAGAACAGTATGCAGATAATCTTCTTCGATAATCAAAAAGTGGTACTCAAGTTCTGAAGACAAAGTCTTCATATAGATAATGTTGGTTACAAGATCCACCATATCAGGTGGCATAAACACTGTTCCATCAAATATCAATTAAAACTCATAGATTCCTATGGGCCGTTAGAGTCAAGCCCAAGCTAATAGGTCAATTGATGGAAAGAGTCTTCAGCCGCATGCTTTGAACTTGGGCTTCTTATCCACCAATAAATTCCATGATTCCCTACACACATCATCACATTTGATCTCATAAAGGCAGTTAGTAGGAAGTTCATGGGATAAATGGTTTTCATAAATAATAGCAAGGAAAATGCATCAACCTACTAAGACATGACTACACAAAACATCCCCATATACTAATAAGTCATATCACAAAGAGTATTTCTGGTCTGAAGAAATGATATAAATGAGCCAAACAATGCACTCATCATTTTCCCCCGATTTACTTTGCATGTCCCAATGCAACTCATCTCGTGCCTCCTACCAAGTTGGTCAGCCATGTCATACTCCTCGAATTGATCAAGTGTATTGCTTTGTGGTATTCTTGCAGCCCTGAGTATTGGAGGTCATTTCCACCTAGGCAGTGAAACTGTCATGGGACTGTGCTGCATTGTTTTTCCAAGTCGTGAGAGGGCTTAAGAGGAGTGGTGGCCACACTTGGAGGCCTACCCATTCATCAGTGTATTGTTGGCTAGTTTTTCTATGAAGTTTGTTTGATAATGGTGATGAGGGCATCACCCCTTCGCATGCTCCAGCTCAAATTCTAAGGAGAGAGGACCTCCCTACATTTCAAAGGTAGGCTTAAAGTATCCCATCTCCTATCACAAGCTTGCCAAGCAGCCCCAAAATTCTCCTGACTATAATTTTCAAAATCAATAATACACTGAAGCAAAATCTGAGAAGTATGCACCCCAACCCCTACCTAGTAGTACAATGATCTAAAGTTTTTCACAAGGTGACATCTGTGTGATGGGTTGGGTGAATGTAAAATCCGATGGACTGAGCAGTGTTATTGAAACTATCTATTTGTTGCCTCCAAATTATCTGATTCCGCAATACAGACTGAAATGCTTTAATTTGAAAATCCCCCACAAATAGGTTGATCAAGAAATCAGGGACATTGGTCACTATCATGTTATGTAGATAAAATTCACAGAGCAAATTTTGAATTTCTGAGTGTTGTTCTTGTAGACTGATAAAAAACTAGGTCCATCGGGAATTTTGTGAGGGGCTTGAGAACACAATTGAAATAACTGCCAAGAATAAAATTGTTCTTGGACATACATGTTGTAGAATAGATCGAGGAGGGTTTCCTACAGGATAGTAGTTTGATGGCTAAAGGACAAACAAAGTCTAAGATAGATGTTAATTTTTGTTTTTCCTCTTCCAAAGATTCTTTTTCCTTTTTTAATTTTTGATTTTCTTTCTGCAATTCCCTTTTCTGAAGGGACAACTATTGGAAATTATTTAAGAGGGTAAGACCTGTATCACGTTGTCACTTTAGACAACTCACTTCATGCTGCAGGGCAGCAATCTCCCAAATTTTTCTACTGTCTTTTGTGTAAATTCAGCTTGTAATAAAAGGGTGGATTCTTCCATACCTTATAACTGAGATTTTAGCAGTGCTATCTCCTCCAGATAGTTGTGAGAAGGTGCCACTTGAGTGTCAAGCATTTCAGAGTTACAATGTGAATTTCCATAGATGAATGGAACAGTAGATGATGGAGCGGCTGGGACATCCTCCATATGTATTCCTCCCGAATGTGGGCGGTGTCATCAGGCAAGGACTCGATTGGAAACCACCTATCTCAAACATGAGCCAAGCCACGGGACCGTAGTTGCATGGAGGAAGAGGGGGCCATGGGACACTTGCCTTTTGAATTAGAAATGGATGGGGATGGTCCTCAGAGTACCAACCATGTCGGCGTGCTCAGGAATGTCAGCCACCTCTGCTTGACTATGTGAAGGGCCCGATGCAAGGGTAGACCGAGGTGTAGAAGAGAGACCAGATTTTAGTTGCTTAGGCCTAGACCCTTCGCCACCAACACGTCCCTCGAGCCTCCACTTTGGGTGAAAGAAAACTTGGTGTGAACACAACAGTGAATCAACCCTGGGTGCTTAAGCATAGACTTTCCCCCACTGGACCGGTGTTTCTGGCATACCTTAATGATAGAATCTATGAGGTACTCTGGAAAATTGACCCAAAGGGCCTGGTTGACATGTCCCTTTTTAAGGTGAATGAGCATTTTGAGTGCATCACCACCCAGAATAGAAGCCTGTCCATCACATATAAAATACCTGTTGACCCATTTAGCAATCTCACCCTAGATTCCAGGAAAACTTTTCCACTTAACACCCTTCTGGACACCCAATGGAGTCAGGATGACCTCCGGGAGTGCCTCTCCTTCATCGTGGAACTGAGCAATAAGACTTTGCAAAGGGGCATTCATCATAACCTTTAAACCAAAATTTGGTAGGCCAGACAGGTCAGAAATGACCTGACTAGTGATTTCAACTCTTCATCCACCAACTTGCGAGCATGTGGACTCAAAATTGTTCAAGAACTCTTCCACAATGTTCTCATCAAAACCCTTCAAATTTCCGAATGAAATCTAACCATCCGAAATCATGAAATACCTGTGAAAGGGTGGCATTCCGGAGCAAGGCGTTAGGTGAAGTAGGTTCTGATGTCTTTCATGGTCCCATGCTGAGCCAAAAAGTAAGAAATACATAGTAGTGGAAAAACCAGAGCAGAGCATTTCTTCCACTTCCCATCGAGTGTTTGATAAAACCAATTGTGATTGATGTGCATACCACAATGGGAAGAGTGGTTACAGAGCATTAAATTTCAAATGACACCATATTCCTTGGGTAGCGCAACATCAAGCGAAGGTGACGGCAAAAAAATAGTGATGAGACCGACCACCCATGTGAGATTAAGATTTTGTGGTGGCACATATCCCATGGTTGAGGAGCATGTGCCATCTATCCTGATGTTGGAGAGTGTGACACATCAAAGCATGTGGAGATTTATGAGCCATTACTCCTTTTATGTCATCATTCATAAAGCCAGATTTGGAAGAGATCCAAGAATGATCATAACAATCATTTCATGATGGCATCATAATGACAAATGACTACATGGGGAATGTTTCACATAGAAATATCATTAGCAAGTTAAATGCACTTACCCATGCTACATTTAGTCAGCCGATATCCGTAGATTCCTACGCCCTGTAATTTGGGATGAAACATGATTAGCTGGTAGTAGAAATAATGAAAATTCCTACATTTATTGGAAATTACTATAAAACGCTAACTAAGGGAAGAAGATCGAATGAAGGACCATCTTCCTTTATTGAATTTGCAAAGATTGATTATTCCATGCGTGAGAGGAAAAGAGCCTCCTCAGCATGCATGTCTATTTCATAATGTAATGTCATCGTGAAAGTCTTCTATCCAGTGGCTGGTGATAAACTCAGAGCCTGTGCCCATTTACGAGAAGAGTCCATTTGTCTCCATCAATTGGTATCAATCAAACAGAGCCATTATCAAACACTTGATTTACCTGATAGGGACCTAACCAATGTACGCAACTTTCCTTTAAACTGCTGATAGTGGGAATCAAAGAGAAAAACCCACTATCCCTTCATGAAATATCCATTTTTTTATGTGAGCATCATGCCAAGTTTTCCACTGATGCTGTAGAATTTCAGTCTGCTGCTGTGCCTCCATCCGCATTTCATCTAATTCATTCAACTGCAACACTTGTTCATGCTGTGCTTCATCCAAATCGATCCCAACTTCCAAATGCTTTTGTGTGCAATTCAAACTCCACAGTAATCAATGGCTTCTTCCCAAAGACTAGCTCATAGGGAGAGAAACCAATAGTTTTTTTCCAGGTCGTGTTGTAGGCCAGATGGCCTCAGGAAGCTTTGGTACCCAATTCTTTTATGTGGCATTAACCACCTTAGTTAGAATATTCTCGAGCTCTCGATTGGTTACCTCCACTTGCCCATTGGATTGGGGGTGATATGGTGATGATTTCGGTGCCTGATTTTGTAGATTCCTAAGAAAGCTTCAATCATATTTGAAACAAATTGAGGACCTTGATCAGATACAATGGCCCTTGGTGCTCCAAATCGCAGCAATATCCGGTTGTAGAGAAAATCAGCAACAACATCTTCATTGGTAGATGCCAATGCTTGAACTTCAGCCCATTTGGTGACATAGTCATGCATACCAAGAGATACTCCTTCCCAAAAGATGGAGGATCAAATGGTCCAACAAAATCAATACCCCATTTCTCAAATGGTCCTAGAACCAACTGAGGGTTAAGAGGCATTTCCGTAGAAAGTGTAGGTTTTCCCATTCATTGGCATGCATCACACTACCACACATACTTTTTGACAGTCTTATGGAGGGAAGGCCAATAGTACCCTACTCCAAGGATCTTGTGAATTGTTCATTTCACTGAATAATGTCCACCTCCTGGCTCATCATGACATGCTCGCAATATGTCATGTACCTCATCCTCTCGAACACACCTACGAAGAACCATGTCAGGACAACATTTAAATAAGAATCCATTACACCATTTATATGTTGCACTATTTCTAACCAATCACCTTCTTTCCTTATGAGTAAAATAAGCAGGAAACTTCCCTGTTGTTAAATAATTTGTGAGATCAGTGAACCAAGGAGTCTTAGTGGAGATAGAAAACAAGTGTTCATCAGGAAATTGATCTTGGACTACTTTGTCATCACCTGAAACATTTATTCTGGAAAGAAAGTCAGCAACAACGTTAGATTTCCCAAGCTTATCTATAATAGTGAGATTGAATTCTTGCAACAAGAGTAACCAATGAATGAGCCTTCCACCAACCACTGGTTTGTTCATCAAATATCGAATGGCAGAGTGGTCAGTGTAAACAATTTTTTTATATCCAGTGATGTAATGATGAAATTTATTCAAAGCATATACCACAACCAAAAACTCTTTTTCCGTAGTAGTGTAATTCTTTTCCGTAGGAGTCAGATTTTTTTTGATAAAATAAATTGCATACATATGATCTTCTGAGTCTTTTTGTCCAAGGACAACGCCCATGGCTGTATTAGAAGCATCAGTGTGGATATGGAAAGGTTGTCCCAGTCAGGGCCACGTAAGACAGGGGTTGTTGTCAGCTTTTCTTTGATAGAATCAAATGCCTGTTGACACTGAGAAGACCATTCAAAAACACAATCTTTGGTTAGCAATGAAAACATTGGGGTGGCAATTTTGCTAAAATATTTTATGAATCGGTGGTAATAACCTGCATGGCCAAGGAAACTTTTGATGTCATTTGATTAGCTGGTGTAGGTAATTGGGTGATGACTGATATCTTTTTGGGATCCACCTTTATACCTTGGGCTGAAACATGGTGACCTAAGACAATTCCTTGATCAACCATCATTAGACATTTTTCATGACTCAGAGATAGTTGGTGTTGTTCACATCGACTGAGTACTTTCTCAAGATTATTCAAAGATTCTTCAAAAGTGGATCCATGGATAGTGAAATCATCCATATAAACCTCAACACAATCGTTAGCAAGATCTGCAAAAATGGCCAAGATTGCCCACTGAAATGTGGCAGGGGCATTACAAAGCCCAAAAGGTAAGACTCTGTAAGTGAATGTACCCCAAGGGCACGTAAAAGTAGTCTTATCTTGATCAGCAGGGGCAATACTAATTTGATTATACCCACTAAACCCATCCAAGAAAGAGAAATATTTCTTACTAGCCAAATTGTCCAGACTTGGTCAATGAAAGGCAAGGGGAAAATAATCTTCTTGGTGGCTTTGTTAAGTTCCCTGTAATCAACACATATTCACCACTTACCATTCTTCTTGGGAACAATAACTAATGGGGAAACCCACTGACTATCAGATATAGGATAGATGAAACCTACCTTTAGGAGCTTTTCAATCTCAATTTTGACTATGTCTCTCAATGCTGGATTGATTCTTCATTGTGGCTGCCTTATAGGTTTGACGTCATCGGTGTAAATATGATGTGTACAGATGCTAGGATGAATTCCTTTCATATCAGTGTAATCCCAAGAAAAAGCATGAGAATGTTTCTTCAGAACCTCAAGCACCCTAGCTTCTTGATTGACCTCCAAGTCACTTCCTATAGTCAGCTCTCTACCCATACTGACAAGCACCTGCTTAGTATCATCCGCAAGAGCAAGCTCTATACTAGTGATAAAAGAATTCAATGGGAAAACATGGGGTTGAAGCATGTGTAGGATGGATATGTTATCAAAAGACAAAACCTTAGTTAAAGGACAATAGAAATTAGGAACTAAATGTTCGGAATTATAAGCATAGAGTTTCCTACCAGACTCAGCAGAGGTAATGTCTTCTGCCGATATTCCAAATTCCGTAGAAGTAGTGCTGATTTCCGTAGTTGCAGAGTCCTTAGAATCAGTCAGCACATAAGACTCTGCAGCCTCCATCATATGATTGTGTACTGCAATAGTGGCCAGAAAAGAAGAATTCAAAGAGTTAGCATCCAAAGAATCCACCCATACCTGGTCACAATTGTTCGTATAAGGCTGGGCAGGAGGATATAATGAAATGTGTTTGGATTTCTACCCATTTAGAATTGTCATGTTGCCTGACCTACAGTCAATGTAAGTAAAGCAACCGTAGCTAGCCAAGGTCTTCCCAAGATGACTGGATATCCCAACTTCCGAGCTTTAGGCTGCAAAACCATGAAATCAACTGGGTACTCCCATGATTCAACAAAGTGACCATTATATCTTCAACCACACCATCAGGTACAACAATGGATTGATCTGCTAACTACAGAACAAGTGTTGGTTGGTTGAAGTCCTATCAAGGATAGTAGGTTAAACATTTCTGTTGTGATGACATTAATAGCAGCACCAAGATCCACCAAAACATTAGATATTGACTAGTTGTTTATACAAATAGTAATGACAGGGCTCCCAGATCCCCATATTTTGGTGAGATGAGGGTGCCAGCAACTAAATCAGCCAAATTCCCTTCGACTCTGATAGTCTTTGGGTATTTATTTTTTCTTCCTGGTGTCTTTATACATTCATTTCTAATGGTTTGGTTTAGTTCAGGGATGTCCCTTATTACACGTAGCAGTGGAACCTCAATATGTACTTTTTTCAATTCCTGAACTAGTTTTGTTTCATCTGCAATCCGAGTGTCCTGTAATCACTCAGAAAAGGGGCTGTAGTTGGTTTGGGTATTTGATCATCCTGTTTATCTGGCATTGGTGAAGAACTAGTGTTACCTTCAAGTTTTTCTTCCTTATTGGCATCATCAGGTAGTTCTGTGATAACAACAAGAGGGTTCAATATTTTCCAGATCGTAATCGTAAATTACCAATAGTGTTAACCTGCATGGTGTTACCTACATCTATGTCATCAATCAAAGCTATCTATTGATTTTTAGGATTGGCTACTGGCTGAGCTGGAAGTTGTGTTTGTGTTGCTTGTCCTTGATTTTGGTAGGCTTGAGGTGGAGGCATTAAAGCTTGTTGTGGCTGCTGGAACCTACGTTGTTGATTATTGTTTTGTGGTGGTGCCCAGGACTGATTTTGGCTAAAATTTTGTTGAGGACCCCACTGCTGATTGTGCCAAGGATTGGCTGCATGGGTGGTGGAGCCCAACCCGGCTGAGTGTAGGGATTTTTCCAAGGTGGTGGATATGGATAAGTCATCAGTTTGAGTTTTCCCACTCAAGTTGTCCCCAAGAAGACTGAGAGGCCTGATTTGGCCATGGCATTCTCCAGGGATTCTGAGTTGGTCTAGATGGGAACCCACCCTGATTGTTTGGTCTTTGGACAAAATTTAATTCAACACTTGTTTGAGAGATGGCATTCAAACCTCCCTTCAATTGTGGTAGAAGTGTGCAATGTTTAGTGTCATGGTCAGTAACTTCACAGATTAAGCACATATCTGTGACATCCAAAGGACATTCTCTCAAGGGGTGTCTCTTCGACATTTAGGGCAATACATGTCCAATGGTTCTTTAGCAAGGGGTGGATTTTTCCTTGAGTCCATCTATGGTGGATGTTAATTGCAGCAGAATGTCTGTTTTCATGTTGGCCATTTCTTCTAGAAGTTCAGAGGTACCCAAAGACTTGGATGTTTGTTTCCTTCTTATTCCTCCACGTGTTCTAGAATATCTTCTACATAGCTTAGTAATTTGTTCCATGGTAAGCTTATGCACGTCTCCACCTCCCATGAGATGGAGAGAATCCTTGGTTTCCTCATCCAATCCTTTCAGAAAGACTATTTTAGTGATGTCTGCATGTAACTCATACCCACTACGTTTATGGAGAAAGAGGAATCTATCTAGATAATCCTCTAGATTCTCATCTTCCTTTTCCGTATTTGGAAGAACTCCTCCTTCCTATCCCTTCCTCTACAATAGTCTTGGTATTTATCCAGAAGGTTGTTTCCATGGCTTCCCAGGAATTAATGGAGTTAGATGGTAACCCCATAAACCATCTCATAGTAGAATCTTTGAGAGTGGAGGGAAATAATTTGAGTTTTTGATTGTCAGTTTCGGTAATCATATGTTTGGCATAGGATTTTAAATTCAAACAGAAACTGATCAGGGTCTTCTTTGGTCATTCCTCGAAAGAGGGGGAGGATGGATGGTGAGATGTTTTTCATGGGTGCATCCTCATCTACATCGAGGACAATGGGGTATGTAAATGTTCATCCTAAAGGTTGTTCTTCAGCATTCCCAAGATCCCCCATTGCAGAATGATGTGAAGAGGATACAAAATGCTCAGAAAAGGTTCTAGGCAGTGGAATTGGAATCTGTATCACTCTCAATGTTTCTCTTGTGAAGTGTCTAAAGAGATTTGTTGAATATTGTGTGCTATAAATCTCCCTTGGTTATCTCGTGACCTATGCATCCAGGTTGGTTGGTTTAAATCGAGGTCCGAGAGAACTACTAGTTTCCTATATGAACTCTATTAACACCCATAACATATGGAATAAAATAATGGAGCTTATGGTTATGTATTCCCAGAAATGGTGCCAAAAATGATGGGTCATTGTATTCTTCCAATCATTTAACTGACATAATCTTTGTCAGTGTCATTATAAACCAGGGTTGTGTCCTAGGCAATATGCAATGGAGTCTAGGAGAACCAGTTATACGTTGAGTTTGTTGGGGGTTGCTTAGTTTTAGTGGCTATTCTACGGAAGTGCAGTTAAAATCTATGGAAATTAAATACAAGTCTATGGAATTCAACTATTTGCAATGAAATGGATTTCAACAACTAATCTTCTACTGTAAAGTAAAATACGCACACACTTATTCTTAACAATTTAAACCATAACTGAATAACTGGAATTTTCAAAGAAAGCAAGACTATTCATGAACTAAATTTGCATAACAAAAGCATCTACTTTAAGTGAAAGTAATAATGGAGAAAACAGGATAGTTAATCAAAGCATGCATGCAAAAACTCATCAAATGATAATTGCAGTAAAACTAATCGAAGGACTGTATGCATGAAAAACTCAAAGTAACCTCGTATCTCCTCGGTCGAGTGGGCCCTTGCTCTTCCTCGGGATAGAGTGATCAACAAATCCGATTCTCAAAATGTGTAGCTTTCATTAACTTTGAAATGAGTTCATAACATATCAAAAACAAATCCAAAACAATATGCAGATAATCTTCTTCGATAATCAAAAAGTGGTGTCTCAAGTTCTGAAGACAAAGTCTTCATATAGATAATGTTGGTTACAAGATCCACCATATCAGGTGGCATAAAACACTATCCATCAAATATCAATTAAAACTCATAGATTCCTATGGGCCGTTAGAGTCAAGCCCAAGCTAATAGGTCAATTCGATGGAAACAGTCTTCAGCCGCATGCTTCGAACTCCATGAGCACAACTTATCCACCAATAACTTCCATTATTCCCTGCACACATCATCACATTTGATCTCATAAAGGTAGTTAGTAGGAAGTTCATGGGATAAATGGTTTTCATAAATAATAGCAAGGAAAATGCATCAACCTACTAAGACATGACTACACAAAACATCCCCATATACTAATAAGTCATATCACAAAGAGTATTTCCAGTGTGAGTATCAAGAAATGATATAAACAAAAACATCCGAGTTAGGGTATATCAAAACCCTACAAATATTATTTGTGCGAGGTTCCAGAGAACTCTTGCGATAAAAAAATTATATGGATGGGAGTTAATCGACCTGGGATGACAAACACACAAACAAGGAGACAATTTTCATGGATTATGTAGGCTCACATGGATGATCTTTATTTTTATGTGTGTGAGGAATCATGCACCACATGCACCAGATGAATGAAGAAGGCTCCACATTCTAAGCATGTGACAATCAAGCCCATTGAGTTCTCCTATGAGCATGCAAGCAATACATTGACAAATATAGCTATAGAGGTCACACGCCGGAGTGATGATAAACCAAATACCTTTAGAAATTTTTTTGAGGATAAACGAAAAGGAAGAGGAAATATAAAGTTTGAAGAAAGAAAAGGAGAGAGCATAAAATAGAGTGGAAACTTGCATTGAGATGGATAAGGATATTGGAGAGGAAATTTTAAAGGAATGACCACAACATGAAGAAAAGGTAATTGGAAACTTTTCATCAGCCTTGAGTTATTTATGTACCTTAGTACATTTGTTTTTAGATGAGGGAACCATCGCACATGGTCAAAGTGTAAAAGAGATTGCTGCTCGGAAGGAAAAAAGAAGCAACTGAAAAAGAGAGAACAAAGAAGCAAATCACACCCAAGATAGTTGGGTATGATTCCATACTCCAAACTTTGAGGGATGAATTAAAGAAAACAAATATGGCACTGAGGATATGTGAGGATCCTAAGTAGATTATTAAAACAAGGACATTACAAGAATAAAATGAAGTCCTTGTGGTAAATGAGAATGACACTTTGGGGCACGAGGAGAGGCCGGTATTATTATAAGAGAAGCACGATGCACTCAAAGCATCATGAGATCCTCATGATGACCAAAAAAGGATTTGGGGAAGTTGATAGTGCGGTGTATGGACATAATGGATGGCATGGTGTTAGGGTTAACAAATGTAGTATGGGAATTGAAGTAAAAGGGTAAGGATATGACCCTAGAATAAATGGATACAAGTTTGGAGGTATCCCCGTGAAGGTGAAAAAGGGGCTAAGTTATTGGAATGATTTGGAGGCTGACATCAAGAATTATTATCCTGAGCTACTATTACCAGTAGAAGAATAACGTGTTGGTTGCTAAACTATTCTTTACATTCTTTCCTCTATTTATTTTGTAAATTCATTCTCATTTCTTTATTATATGGATATATAAGTTGGAAAACCCTATTGTTGAGGGTGAAATGATATTAGTGTGGGGTATTTTTTCGGTGAAAAATTACCTAAGTATCAAAAGATCATATGATAGTAGCAAAAAAAGGAGGCGTGTGGATAGGCGTGAAAGGTTGATAGAATTGCACCCCAAGGTTTTACGTCCAGAGAGATAAAGTTCAGGACTTAGCCATTTTTCTTGGATCAGGCTAAAAATAGGATGGAGTGTAGAACATGTAAAGGATAAAAGCATGAAGACTTTGTGACTAAGGAAACACTGTTTTGGGAGCAAGAAGAAGATAAAGATATATGTAGAGTTATATCTATTAATATGATTAGATTAAGGTTTATTCATAGAGATAATCTATTATTAGTGAAGCTTCTTGATGCTTCATAGTTATATTTGTAAGAGAAACATATCTATTTTGATCATGCAACCAATTTTTAGAGTGCATGGGTAGTGAAGGGAGATTTCCCACCCTATGTGTGTGTGTGTGTGTGTGTGTGTGTGTGTGTGTGTGTGTGTGTGTGTGTGTGTGTGTGTGTGTGTGTGTGTGTGTGTTTGTGTTGATTTGTACTATTTAGGAACATGTTTTGAGTGTAAATTTTTTATGTTGGTGGTATGATTTGTGTGCATGAATTTGTGATGGTGTTAATGATATATACATATATTGTTGTGATGAGTTAATATTATGGATCTATGTGGATGGATTTTGGTCATTGGTGTCTCTATTCATGGTACTTATATGGTAGATCTGATCTTAATTGTTATTTGAACCTTTATGCATTCTTTATTATGTGTGTTTCCAAACTAAACTCATGGATCTAGTTGTTATAATGGAATATGCACTTTGATTATGGTTATTATAAACATACATGCTTACACCTTGAAAAGACAATAATAAGAGGGACCTAGTAGCTTTGCACACTTCGAGTGAGCATTCAAATTTATTTGGATGAAGTACCAACATGCCTAGGCATCTAAGTATAAAAATAGAGACTACAGTGATGTTGTGAGAGCACACTATGATGATGTATTAAATTTTCCAACATGTATATGATGTGGAAACTGGGACATAAGGATGAATATAGGGGCACATAAGTGGAATGATTTAGACTAGCTTAGTTAGGATGATTAATCCCTAAGCCTAGCTAGAAAATTGACTTGGAAAGGAGAAGTTAAGGCTTGAGGCAGCTGGTTAAGAATCTAGAGACATGAAGTACATGATAGGACATGTTTAAGGGGATAAGTGATGAAGAAAAATTCATATGTGGTGAGTTGCAATGTAAACTAGCTCAAATTGGCCTAATTCAAGGCCATGAAGGCATGAATAAAAATGTGGTGTTCCATCTAGCTCAATCCATGCTCATGAAATTCATTATCATATTCTATTCATGGTGAACCCACAGGCCCCCATACTATGTTCATAGGGAAACATTCATGCATATTCAATACTCCACTATCAACTTTGACCCTTCACAATCACCAACAAAGTTTAGACCTTTGAATTACACTATGATCATGTTCATAGTTCTTATATGCTATAGGACTTCACATATGAACCTATATATGAATGAAGAGTGAATGTAAGAACTAAAATGTTACAATTGACTCAAATCTCTAGTATATCATAGAACTTTACTCTTTCAACAATCTTATTTTGTTCCTTTGTCCACTAGTTCTAAAAGAATAGACCGGTTACCTGAGCTAGGGATCTTTAGAGTCTTCTCACCTTTTCAGATGCATCTATTCACCTTGTATTGTTCCAACACCTATTCATCCCTGCATATAAAATCTCAGTCCCAAGTATTATGACATCAAGAGCTTTGTCTTCTTCACTTTGCATGAATTATATCTTGAATAAACATGAGAGAGATTGTATTAGCATCAACCACCAGATAGAAACTATGTCCAAGATACCTTTATAAGCCTTATTCCATATGTGTGTAATGGAGGATCATCAAACAACATATTAATATTGTCCTATTTTGACTAGGTTCAGATTTGACTCCTTAAGCTCATGTCATGATAATCACTAGCTATATGAAGCTTACTATGGTCATATTCAAGTTGGCCTCAATTTGAATCTCAACCCTTCCCAAGGATCATTTTAACTCATTTAACTCGATATCAATATACCACCATACAATTCATAATCATTAATGCTTCTCATAAAACATGCAATTTAGACCTTTATACTTATGCATTGATCCTCAAGGGAAGTCTTATTGATATAGGGGTCTATTAGCTCACTCATACTTGATTTTTAATGGTAGATGCATTTCTTTCCTACTATATAAGGTTTCAACCTTCAAGACTGAAATATGATAAGGTAGTTTATACTACCCTGAAGTATCTTTGGTGAATGAGCTAAAACTAGGAGTAAAGGAGTGTTATTATGTTCTCAACCTGCATGTGATTGAACCATTATGGAAATTGACTCTATAGTCACCATTTTTCACCTCTTTTGTAGAGACTCAAGGCTTGTATAACCTTTTCTAGGATCCTTTTGCAATGGTTTGAGGAAAACTCTGATTATGCAGTCTACTCATGAGCCCAAACTCAGAATGTATCGTAGTAGTTGATTGAAAGGAACTTCTTACACCATATAAACCATAATGAAGAAATTTCAAATACTCTAATACCTTGTCAATATCACCAGCATATCCTAATACATAATAAATTATAATAATTGTATATTATTCCACGTACTCTGCTCACTGTACAACTCCCATGTATTTATAAATTTCTATTAAAAATATCTCCTTGCACACGTGTTTTTTGAACCTGAAATTTTGAGGACTCCTTCGTGACGAGGAGACAAATATTTCTACAAATTTTGGTTGAATTCCATTAGTACAATAAAAATATACAGCAAGCCCTAGCTTGAGCTCGAGACCACAGATTTACTTGTAATTCTATCAAAACTCAATTTCAAGGTATTAAATAAATTACACTTCATTTGGAATCCATTCCTCAACCTTTTCATTGTAATAATAAATATCTTTAATGATATTTTATCATAGGGAGGGTTTAGAGCTCACTTTTTCTCAAGAACCATAATGCACAATCCTAGTAAAATAACAAATCGAGCTTCTAATTTATTCATCATGCAACATTCCATCATAACCCACTTTAATCCATTCAAATACATATCATGAAAGATAATTATTAGACTTATGAGGATCGGGGGTTCGAATCCACTTTTTTTCATGAATGAAACTTGTCATACAACATACGATACTTGTCTTCTCCCTCAAAACATCAACTTCTTCATGTAATTCTCTTCCTCTTTGTCTTTCTTGATAAGAATTTGAGCATTTATACCTTGAATTATCTTAGTATAGCTGTTAAAAGCCTTATCTCTTTCCCAAATTCCTATAATTGGTAAGATTATATCTCAACCACATATGTTATAGACTAGGAATCAATTTATTCAACTTAGGGACAACCATGACTAGATCAAATTGACTTCCCTATATTGTGGAACCTCCTACCAACATATCACACTCACAATAAATTTTCATGCACACCTATTTTCACTCTTTCACTCTTATGGTAAAGAGTTTTTTTTTTAACATTGTTAATTCAAACTTCTCAAACTTAAGACTAGGATGGAAATTTGACAACACCTAGTACATGGTAAGGATGCCTCAAGAAGGCTTATTCACACATGTTCATATTCTCCAAACATCTATATGATGTTCTTGCATCAAAATGGTTGTGTCAAGATAATGTTGGCATGGGAAGTGTGTAGGGATATTTTCAAGAGTCCAAATATGAAGCTACAAGTCATAATTCAATGTCTAGAGGCATGGTTGGGGCCATTACTATGACTACCCTTCAAGAAAAGTAGGTTTAACATGCACAAATGAGATTTTTCAAGAACTTATAGGTGTATCTATGAAAAAATATCTATTGGATATCTTTGAGGAGGTACTCATAAAGGTGTAGAAAAAATTTGAGGACATGAAGATGAGTTTTGTGTAAGAAATTATAATATTACCAAAACTAGGTTAAGGTATGCTAAAATAGCACTCTAACTTCTTAGTGTTCAATATGAATTATGGAGCCTCCTTTAGATAAAACATAAGAGATATTTTGTAAGATCATAGATATAAAAATATTTGTCAAAATTTTTGAGGTCAAATGGATGAGAAATAAGAAATTTCTATTCATTTTTGTGAAGTTGACTTAAACCCTCCTAAACCCAGTTCAAATTGGTATGGAGAAAAATCTTGGTTAGGTGCTAAAATGGAACTATTTTTCTTTTTATGAATTTTATCATGTACTCATTATTTCCAAAAGCTGTATATTTTTAACATGAAAATCACCCTCTAGATAACTCATTAGAGGTCATGTTCATGGTGGTTTGAGCTTATGAATCATGGTGGACCCCACAAGAAAACATATGTTTTGAGAAAAAATATTGTACATACCAAAATGGAAAAGGAACCCATGCTCAATTTTTTGGTGAAGGATGATGGGGGTGTTCTCTTGATGTTCATAAAGTCATCTGGGTTTTTTTTTGGGAAAATGTGATGATACATGTGCATTTTCAGTCATACCACTTAAGAATGCTTTGAAGGCAAAAACCAATCTCTGTGTAAGGGAAGGCTTAAAAGTGAAGTAAAATTCCTTTGGTAAGTGTTTCATGCATTGGTTTAGCATGAAAGTTCAAGTGAAGTGTTTGAAGCCATACAAATCAAGAATAGTCTTTCGTTGTTTTGAAACCACTCAGAGCTATCTTTGAAAAGCATGCATATTCATGATAAAAACCTTGAACTAAAGCTTTTTGGTAATCTTAAAAGAATAAAAATATCAAGTCCTTTATATAAAGGTATCGTAGGATCCATGAACTAGTGTTTAAGTGAATTTATACCTCATTGTGTGAAGATTGTATTTCTAGGTTTGAAGGTCTGTGACTTGCACGCTCAAATCAACATGTTCTTGCTTGTTTGAGAGTGATGAAGCTTCCCTTTGCATCTGATGTTTATCTACACATCATGGTATACCATCTCCATGATTTAGATTGGATTTAAATTTCATGCATAATTAATTGGAAGAGGATCTATGTAAATTTAATTTTCAGTCCTTCATGAATGAGTTTGAGAGCTCCAATGAAGTCCTAAAAATGAAATGATGAGATGGGTTTCATATGAAGGAGTTACAAAGATAAGTGGATATGTAAGTAATGTTCCTACATGCCCAAGACACTTGGTACAATATTCCTTTCACTATAAGATAAAAAGGTACATTGGAGAGAATAGGACAAAACTAAGTTGAGTTACAAATCAATCTAAGTGCAAAAGTCAGAAAGTAATATTAAGAGATGAAGGCAGAAGGTTAGAGAGTTTAGAATCCTCCTTTATTCCTCATTTACATCATATAATTTGTACAAGGACTTGAAAATTATGTACTTGAACCTGCAAGTAAATTCATATGTAATTATTGTTAAATGGTAGTTTTTGTTTGATGGTTTATTTCCTCATTGAACGATATCATGTGGGTGTATATGAATAGTTATTGAAGTGGAAATGAAAAGTACTTTTTTGAGGATTAATTTCTTAATTATATAATCCCATCCTTATGCCTTGAATTTATTGTTGGAGCAATTGCCGAAGACATGGTTGATAGTGAAGTAAGAATGCTAGTTGAGTAAAGTGGAGTGTGAATGATAATGAATTGTTGATGACCATTCTTTAAAGGTGTTAAGAACATGAAATATAGGTGGATCAAGAAGATTTGTATGACATATATTTTGTATTGATTAGGTGATGAGAATGAGGGTGAAAAGAGAAGAAAAATGAGCTAATTTAGTGGTCACAACCTATTGTGTGAGATAACCAATTCAAATTGATCAAAAAAATGTATAAAACTAAGTGGTGGATTAGAAATTTAGGAATTGAAGATTCCTTGTAAGTGGAAGCTTACATAAGATCAAGTTGAAGCTTGGTTGAATTTTTGGGAGTTGTAGCTTCCAAAGCAAGTAGAGGCTTGCAAAAGTTCAAGTGGTAGCTTGACTAAAATTTGGAGTTGTAGCTCTATGTTAAGTGGATGCTCAACAAAGTGAAATCATTGTAACATTTATAGGACATTTGTCCAAGTTATTTCTTTGGTTTCAAAGTGGGGTTTTCTCCCTTGAATGTTTTCCCACATTAAATCTTATCTCTCTATGTGTGCTCTCATGTTTATTACTTGTGAATGATGGTATGGCTTCATCGTAACTAAGTTAAGTGAATTAAATTATCTGTCAAATTTTGAATTAGCACTAATTTTACCCCCTCTGAGTGCCTAGAATTTCCAACAATTGGTATAAGAGTGTGGTCCTCTTGAATCAATTTTAACATCTTGGAGGAGATATTTAGAGCACAAGCATGGGTGCATTAGCTGAATCAGCTCTAAAAATGAAATATGAGATTACCCAATTAGTGATTGATGGATTGAAGAAGGAAACAAAACTTATGGAATCTGATCATGGCCAAGCCCTCAAAGAGATGGAAACTATAGTTGAAAGTATGGAAAAAACACTAAAAAACAAAGAAGATGATTGCTTTAAGAATGAAGAAGAATTGAGAACCCTGAAGGCTGAATTAGAGGATACAAACAACATACTGAAGATGTTTGGAAAGGTGGAGAAGCGTAATGAAGTTCTTGATGAAATTATAGAAAGTCGAAAAAGAAGCATGTGATAAAACATGTATATGATTCAGAGGAGAACCTAAGGAAAAGAGATAGGATGAAAAGGCTGGTCTAAGCATGCAAACATGCATGAATATGACCAAGGAGATAAACACAAGAAGGACTAAGCTAGTTAGGCAACCAAATGCATCTAGGTATGAAAGTAATTTCAATGGTTATTTATTTTCTTGTCATAACTATGGACATAGAGCTAAGGAATGTAGGAAAAATGTCATAGATGACCACCCATGGAGGGAAAACAAAAGTGAGAAAGAAAATAATATATTTTTCTTCAATTTCCAAGAAAAAGGTCACATTGTCAAGTACTACTTAGAAGAACCATCAAGTCAGTTTTGGGAAGAAAATACTCAAGAGGCATGAACATGGTAGTGTGCTACAATTGTAACAAGATTGAACACTATGTTAGGAAATTTCATGATCTTAAGGCTTCCAATCATAGTTAGAATGACAATATACACCAATTTAGAGGTAAGAGTAGTGTTAAATGCTATAATTGTCATGAATTTGGGAGATTTACAAAGTATTTTTGTTACAATGAACATTCTAAGTACAAAATTAGGCCTCATACCTTCATAGGGAAAGTTAAGAAGGTTTTCAACATGAATACCAATCCTAAAAATGAGTCCAAGTTAGTTATGCCTAAGAGATCCTTGGGAAAGAAGAAGGTAAAATATATATACAAGGTCAAGGAATTTCACTCTAGAGTTGAAGAAGCAAAGAATGACAAGAAAATAACATGAGAAGATGATGAAGAGACAAAGTAATGAATGAAAGTCATGGGAAATCCTAATACAAACAAGACATCAGAAGGTGATGATAAAGCCAAGAAGAAGGAATAAAATCCCAGTGTAAGTTATGAATAAATTCTACCCGAATATGTGATAGAGTAGTTATATGAGATGCATCATGAATGATTTCTAGGAATCCAGTTAGAAGAAGATATAGGTGGTGATGTTATCACACCTAGAATTGCATCCAAGAAGATTATCAAGATCTCAAGGGAAGGAAGATAAAGGATTGAGTCATCCTATTGCTTTGATGACTATCTAATGTTCTAAGGTGATATCAAAAGGTGGTCCACCTTCTCTAGGCTTCTAGAAGGCATGTATGAGCTGAAAGAAGAAAGATATGTTCTTGAAGTAAGATTTCATCAATATAATTTGATTAAGGTTTCCACAATGTTGCCAAAGTATGAAGAGTCAAAAGGTATGTCCATGTATTTCCCCATGAAATTTTCATGCATATTGAATCTATAAATGGTGTGTGAAGGTAAAAATTTTTGGGAAAACAAATAAAAGGTATTGAGTTCTCTAATGTATTAGGTCTACCCCTCATCAGTCTATCAAACTTCAAGTAAAGTCTTCTTCATGTTAAGCTTTAGTAAACAGTCCAAGATATGTGTTGCTAATCTCACTCATAAAGTCATGGTGTACATCAAGCTCCTAGATATGTGATGTATTTCCAAAGAGTCATCCTACATAGTGTGCATAAAGGTTTTCAAGAAAATGCAAAATTATGAAATGAGATATTGTGGTTATGTCCTTGTACAAAGTTGTGAATGATATGTGTAAGCATCTGTCATGTTTTAGGTTGTCACAGTGTAAATGATTCATTTGAGAGAAAAGTTTTCTAACTCTATAAATGTGCTTCAAAAAGTTTAAACATGATGTAAAAATTCCAAATTATAGTTCATCTCTAAAGGAGAAGCATTTGGTCTTAAGATATCAGTGACAGAGTTCAAGATACATTAGTTGAGAGTTAGATGCCAATATGAAAGAAGAATGTTTGTCAAAAGTCTATCAATATGAGATCTTGTCATGCGTGACGTAAACTTTAGGATGCACAAAGTTTATCCACCTACACCATAAAGTGTTGACAATATGGTCTACCTACAGAGCTTCATGATATTTTAAGGCCACTTAAAAGTGTTAAGTGTTGTCGGTTCATTAAGGATATTCCATGAGATGTCAAACATGTATGTTGAAGTTTAGAGGCTCTGAGTTATCTTTATATAGAGTCAAAGGCATAAATCCATCACAAAGGAGAATTAATGCTCTGATGGGATTAGATAAAATCTAAAGATAACTATGTATTGGAATGATTCAAAAAGTTGATAATAATCATCCAAATTCTATGTATGGGAACTTGATAAAAAATTTAATACCATCAAACCGATTGGAAAGATATTCCTTACTAGTCAAAGTTGAGGCCATTTTAGAAGGTGAAAGTTTCATTTCAAAATAATTTTTAAGGAAGAAAGTATTGGAAGGAGACTACAGACCCAAATAAATAAATTACATACTTTAGAAACATGTTTGAAGGTTTTGGTAGGAAAATATATATACCTAGGCTTATAAGAAACCCTTACTAGGTTTTGGTGATGATTCATAGTTACAAGGTATATACAATGACTTAGAATCTCAAACTTGGAGACCTATAGACTATTAATACTTAAGGAGAGGCTTAAATTTGACACATCAAGTGCTAGATGTAGTATCATAACCACAAGATCATTTTTAAGGAGTATCAATGTAAGTCATACTTCATGGAGATAGTACGAGGGTTTGGGTTTAAGAGAGAATGAGCATAATGTTGTAAAAGAACTATTGAAACTTGTGTTAAACATTATGAGGGTTGCATCAAGGTGTAATATACGTGGCCAAGAGGTATTAAAATGTGGGAAGAATACTTAGTGTAAGAAAATGGAGGATCTCGGTTGAAACCTATGCATGCTTAATACTAAGATCCTTAAGAGCCATTATACCATTCAATGATCTTATTGAACATTATTGGGGTGTGTAGAGTTATGTGAATTAGTGGTGGACTTAGTTCACTTTAGGGTACAAAAATTATGTTTGATGCATCTGCATATCAAGAAATCAAGCTAAGAGCCCAAAATTTGTGTGTTTCCAATCAAAGATGGATAATATAAACCTAAGGGGAGCAAGAAACAAATATTTCATGCAATGTATGATGTGCTACGGATGGAAAAAGTTGAACTAAAAGGCTCTGAAAATTTTCTTTAGGGACCTAAGTACTAAACCTTTACTACAAGCAAGCATATAGAAGAAGTAAGTCTAAAATTGAGCTTTATGAGCCGAGATAGACACATGTATGTCCTAGGAGGATGTTTTCACTCAAATATTAGATTGTTGACATGTGTAAATGCTATGAAGGAATTTTCTTAGGGGGATTACTAGTGACTTTAATACAAAATGAAGCCCAAAAATAGAGAATAAGGAAGAAAAGACAAGAGTAAGAGTCTAAATGATGAATTTGGTTGTTGTTTCTAACCAAGATAGAGGTCAAACAAGTTGATGTAGAGCATACCATGAACTAGAAACAAGTAATTTGTCATTGTATTGTGTAATTTTTGTATTTTCATCAAAAAATCTATGTCAATATAATGCATGCATAGGAAGTGTGTAGGGACATTATCAAGAGTCCAAATATGAAGCTACAAGTCATAATTCAATGTCTGGAGGCATGGTTGGGGTCTTTGGTATGACTTCCCTTCAAGACAACAAGTTTAACATGTATTAAAGAGATTGTTCAAGAAGTTATAGGTGAATTTATGATGAATTATCCATTGGAGATTTTAGTGGAGGTATTCATGAAGGTGTGGACAAAATTTGAGGACCTAAGGAGGAGTTTTGTGCAAAAAAATGCAATTTTACCAAAACTGGGTTAAGTAAGGTATGCTGAAATAGCACTCTGACTTATTAGCATTCAATCTAAATTTTGGATCATCCTTCACATAAATAATAAGATATTTTAAAAATATAATAGATATAAAATGATGTTACAAAAATTCTAAGGTTAAATGGATGAGAAATAAGAAAGTTATATTCATTTTTGTGAAGTTGACTTAAACCTTCCTAAACCCTAGTTCATATTGGTATGGAGAAAAATGATTGGTTAGGTGATAAAATGGAACTATTTTGTTTTCTTATGAATTTGAGCATGTAGATAATGCATTAAAGGTCATGTTCATGGTGGTTTGAGCTTATGACTCATGATGGACCCCATAAGAAAATAGTTGTTTTGTGAAAAATTCAATGTACAAACCAAATTGGAAAAGAAACCCATGCTCAAATTTTTAGTGAATGATGTTGGGGGTGTTCTCTTGATGTCCATAAAGTCATCGGGGTTAGTTTTTGGAAAATGTGATGATACAGGTGCATTTTAAGTCCTATCGCTTGAGAATGCTCTGAAGGAAAAAACTAGTCTTTGTGCTTTAGAGGTAAATATGATTTTTTCCATATAATGTTTGTAAGTGAAGGCTTGAAAGTGAAGTAAAGTTCCTTTGGTAAGTATTTCATGCATCTATTGAGCATGAAAGTTCAAGTGAATTGTTTGAAGCCATACAAATCAAGACTAGTCTTTGGGTGTTTTGAAACTAGATAGAGATGCCTCTAAAAATCATGCATATTCATGATGAAAACTTTGAACTGAACCTTTTTGGTAAGCTTAAAAGAAGGAAAAAATCAATAATTTTATAGAAAGGTATGGTAGGATCCATGAATTTTGTTTAAGGTAAGTTATACCTCATTGTGTGAAGACTGTTTTTCTGATTTTGAAGTTTTGTAAGTTGCATGTTCAAATCAGTATGTTATTTCTTGTTTGAGAATGATGAAGCTTCCTTTAATTTTAAGGATATATACACATCATGGTATACCATCTCCATACCTTATATTGGTTTGAAATTTCATGCATCATTGGTTGGAAGAGGATCTTTGTGACTGTAATTTTCGGTCCTCTATGAATGAGTTTGAGAGATCCAATGAATTCCTAACAATGAAATAGTGAAGTGTGCTTCATATGAAGGATTTACCAAGCTAAGTGGATGTGTTAGTAACATTTATACATGCCCAAGAGACTTGGTACAATATTTCTTTCACTATAAGACAAAAATGTACGTTGGAGAGAATAGGACAAAAATGGGTTGACAGTTACAAATCAATCTGAGTGCAGAAGTTAGAAAGGAATATTAAGAGATAAAGGCAGAATGTCAAATATCCTTTATTCCTCATTCATATCATAGAATCTATACAGGACTTTAAAATTCTATACTTGAACCTGTAAGAAAATTTGGGTGCAATTATTGCTAAATGGTAGTTTTTGTGTGATGGCTTATTTCCTCCTTGAACGAGCTCATTTGGGTATATATGAATAGTCATTGAAGTGGAAATGAAAAGTAATTTTTTGAGGATGTATTTATTAATTATATAATCCCATCTTTGCACCTTGAAGTCATTTTGGAGAAATGTAGAGTTTTTGACGAAGATAGGGTTGATAGTGAAGCAAGAATACTAGTTGAGTAAAGTGGACTGTGAATGAGAATGAATTGTTGATGACCATGCTTTAAAGGATGTCAAGAACATGAAAGATAGGTTGATCAAGAATATTTTTATGAAAAATATTTGGTACTGATTAGGTGTTGAGAATGAGGGTGAAAAGAGAAGAATAATGAGCTAATTTAGTGGTCATAACTTGTTGTGTGAGACAACCAATTTAGAGTGATCAAAACATTGTAGAAAACTAAGTGGTGGCTTAGACTTCAAGGATTTGAAGCTTCCTTGTAAGTGGAAGATTACATAATATCAATTTTAATCTTGGTTTAATTTTTAAGAGTTGTAGCTTCCAAGCAAGTAAAGGCTTGCAGAAGGTCAAGTGGAAGCTTGAATAAATTTTGGAGTTGTAGCTCCATGTTGAGTGGATGCTCAACAATGAAATCATTATAACATTTACAAGACATTTTTCCAAGTTAGTTCTTTGGTTTCAGTGGGTTTTATCCCTTGAAGCATTTCCCACATTAAATCATATCTCTTTATGTGTGCTCTCATGATTATTACTTATGAATGATGACATGGCTTCATCATAACTAAGTTAAGTGAATTGAATTATCTGTCAAATTTTAAATCGGCATTGATTCACCCCCCTCTCGGTTCCTACAATTTCCAACAATTTGTATTAGAATGTGGTCCTCTTGAATCAAGTTTAACAACTTGGAGGATATATTTAGAGTAAAAACATCGGCGCATTGGTTGAATCAGTTCTGGAAAGGAAATACGAGATTTCCCAATCACTAATTGATGGATTGAAGAAGGAAATCAAACTTATGGAAGCCGATCATGGAAAATACCTTAAATCGATGGAAGATATAGTTGAAAGTATGGAAAAACTCTAAAGAACAAATTATTAATAGGAAGTTATCTACGTCAACAAACTCCAAAACTTTAAAATATCCATTAAAGTTGGCTCCTGAATGGTAATTGTTGCATCCTTCAACACCCAAATAAGCATATCTCTCATATTATTTTCCATATATAACACTTTAGAAGATGGATGCAATTTTGGTCTCCCCATCTAGTTCCATGCATCCAAAGTTAATACATTCACTTATGGACTATATAAATTAAGATATTACTTACCATACATCCACCATTATTGCATCCAGTGTGATTTCCTTGTCATGCTCATAATGATGTGGTGATAAATTCACATGAAGTATCTAATGCTCACACTGAACTTCTATGTATGGTACCTTATTGTGCATCCATTCTCCTAGTAGTGGAATGATATTCTCATGCCACAACATATTGCATACTTCCTTTAGATCATCTATGTCTTTCTTTAGAAGCTCAATGTTATTTGTGTGTTCCCTCTCACGTGCATGTTCCTTCAGACATTGGATTTCACCCTACAAGTATTTTGATCACTCCCATGGTTTCTTGATAGACTTCCTTATGATGAGCATCATCTAGATACTTCACATGCATAATCTCCTCCTCCCGATGAGATATTTTTCCTTAAGGGGCTCACATGGGCACACTGCTTCTACATGAGTAATTACTTTTAACATGGGTTGTAAATATGGATTAGGAATCTTCTTTAGAATCCATTGGTCATTTTTTTCACACTACACCTTGATCATTCTTGTGCCTTTGTAATTTTTTTTCTTCCACATATGCTCATAAAGTCAGGGCAATCCTTAACCTTATGTTGCTTTCCACAATACGCACATACTTGATTCTAGGGACAATCACGTTGGTAATGATATGGGGACCCAAAAGTGTAGTGATTCCCACGTGTAAATCATCCTCTACCACCATATCCTCTGCTCCTATAACCACCTCAGAATCCACCATCTCCATTATTACACCTTTTACTAGGCTGAGATTCTTGCACCTGAGAGCTATTTTCCACAGTGGTATGTCGTAATCCAACCCACATGCATCATTAATCTAGTCTATCAATTAGAAATATTTTGTATCATGGGTGTGCATGTCACAAATCTTGCAATACATAGAGACATTTTCATCATTGCACACTACAAGAGATGGAAATTCTAGGCACCATGATTCTTGTGGAAAATCTCACAATATTGTAACAATGCATGCAAAGTGCTGCCCAAAAACCTATCCTTTGTATGTCCCTAAACATCAGAATTAGTGCACCATAACCCACTACATGTTGGACCATAAAATATTGGCTAATTACCAAGAGGCATGCACATGCATGATCAGTAGATAGAAGGGTGCTCAGGGAAAAGCGTGTAGAAAAAAGGGTTTAAGAAGGGTTTAAGTGGAACCAGGCACACGCGGAGGCAACACAAGGGTTTAGAGGACTTAGCCATATTTGGCATCATTGAGTCACTTGAGGAAAAATGTGAGGACCTGACTAGGCATGATAAGTGGATAAGGTTCTAGCCTGGAACCTTGGAGGTCAAGAAAATGATATTTCACGTAGGGAATATTCCAGAGGCATCATTATAGTTAGTGAAAGGTTTACAAAGAGGATAAGAATTCTCCAATGGAGGACCACATCGACACTTGGCACATGATCTTCTCAGGAGATAATTCATGGTAGTGGATGATGATCCTATTTAAAGGAGTGCTTGGGATAGGAACTGGGGTGCAAAGTGCAAAGGGAAGCAGAGAAAGAGAGGGAGGGTAACGAAGTACTGCAAAAATGTTAGGAAATGCTAAGGGTTTGGAGTTCATGGTGCTAGGTTTTAGAGTACTTAGTGCTAGAGGGTTGTAAGGGATACCATTAATCATATGTATGGGTACTAGGATATGTAAAAAGGGATATATTGGGGAAAAGCATAGTTAGGATCTCTTATTAGATAGGCTTGTAGGAGTAAAGCCTCTATCATTTGATGAATATGGTCTGAGATGACCCTTTTCAATGTAATATGGATACCAATTCTCTGTTAAATTAATATACATGGATCTATTCTGTACAAATTTCTTATGGGTGTAAACCCTCATGTTATTTGGTTTATCAAGATGATATGGTCTTTTGTACTTCTTACAATGTTTATTAGCTTTTGTGATGCATCAATGTGTAGATTTGTTAGTTATATCTTCTACCTTTTTAAAGTAGATGAATGCAATTTTGTTTCTACAAATAATCCTCCATTAATGGCAGAACTCTCTGGAAAATCTCACATAAAGGAAGGGCTTGGCACGCATGCTTGCCTCGGGTGAGTGTTCAATGTATGCTGGGTGATAGGTAGACGTGGTTGGGGTTAGAAAGAATTATTGAGGGTAAAATAATGACTACATCTTGGTTCCATTGTTGGGACCTCTTTTGAAGCTATTGTGAGAGAAATGTGTAATAACGAAACACTTGACCTTGGACAACTTCAAGACCTAGATTAAAAGCATAGAGGATGAGTTTTCTTAGAGGTTTAGTACTGGATCTAAATTTGATGCACGAAAATCGGTGGAGGAGAACCTATATCATGAACTCTATGAGACATTCTTTTGTTATTTCCTAGTAGAGTTATATGAATGGCTATCAACATATGCATCAAGGAAAATTTGGTACTATAGACCTCATTTTTGGACCTAGGAAGAATATCAATGGTTGCATGATGTCGATCTGACCTAGACCCATGATGTTTATCATAGATGGAGTAGAGTGCTAACTAGTTATACCATGTAATACGTTATTTCTATGTATTCTTTCCTGGAAATTGCCGAGTTTAAGTTCTTGAGGGAGACTAGAGGATCTCTCTTGCATGTTATTCCCTTTGGCTATCAAGATCTTGGTCATTACTTTGAGTTTGGAAGACTTTCCCATGGCTGGATAAGCTCCTGCTAGGGGTAGGGCATGGAAGCTGGTGTGGTAGAAAGATGGTGAACCTTGAGGCATAATTGGAGAGAGAGGAGAGGCGGCTCAAGTAAAATGAATCTCGGGAGAGGGAGTTGGAAAAAAAACATAAATTTGTAGGAGTGGTGGATTTATGGAGGTAGAATGTTGCGGGAAGGATTTGAGGTTCACGTGGAGGATGTAGAACCTGAGAAGTTTGAGCTACCCCATCTTGGAAAGCGTGGAAGAGAAACCCCTTGGCTTCTGTAGAGAACTCTTCATATGAAGAAAGGAGAAGAGCCGTAGGTGTGCATCTTCACCCACATGGCAACTAGACCATTGCACTTAGGTTTCCAATTCCTGAGATAAGTTTTGATAATATAGTTGGTATCGGTATTTGTAATCAAGCAACACCTAGAGGTATAATTTTTCATTTGGTACATCTATGGCTGCATAGTCATTTCCTATGTTTGGGGGTATTTTTTCTAACATAACATTTGGGAAAGGTGTGGGATCACAAGGTTTGAGTATTGCATCTAGAAGTGGCATGGGAAACATGTCTGGGAGTGGTTTGGTATCATAGACTATCAACACACGTTTAGTGAAACGGTGGGTTCCCAGGGTGCAACTATGTTAAGCCCCTTACCTTTGATAGGAGGAGGATATGGTGGATCTAGAGGAGTTGGCACTAGTGGATCTAGTGGGTCTGGTGGTGGAGGTAACATCGGAGGGAATCAAGGTCCTAGATCTGGCAGACAAGGTCCATAACACCATCAATAGGTGTTTTATGATATGTCACTCCACTTACCTAATTACAAAGGTGTTGAGGATACCACGGAACATGTACGCAAGTGTGAGTTACTATGGTGTGCAAAGGGAATCACTACCCTAGAGTAGAAAGAAAGTTAGTTTCAACCATGTTTCAAGGATGCACACATAGCTGGTACAGGAAGTATGACCCACACTGCAGTGGTGGATTACATTATTACGTTATGTAATGCCTTTTTGGTAGAGTTCCACATACCTAAGTTTAAACAGAAAAGCATCAACATGTTAAAGGAGATTCAACAAGGAATGGATAGAGAGTGTATGGGAGTATGAAGCACATTTCAAGACTCTCTATCCAAGTTATCTTATGACATTCACCCTTCACAAAGCATGCTCAGTGGTTTTTTGGAGGAATGATCATTCCATTCAAGAGGGTGCTTTCACCAAAAACTTTCACAAATCCACGCGAGGCTTTGGGGGTTTCCTTATGCATTGAAGTAGTAGAAATCATTGATACATGAGTTAGTCTATTCCTAGAAGCCCAAATTACTTGCTATGGAAAAACAACTGGAGAAATTATCTACAAACTTGGCTCATAAGACTTGCACAGTGGGTTATGGTGTATGGATTATGAGGTAGAAGGGCATATGAAGGACAATTTTCCTCGGAGATCAATATGTATGATGATGGTAGACTATGAGATTTGCCATGAAAATCATGATGCAAGTAGGTGTCTGCTAATGTAGTTCCTGATCCGTAAGAATGTGTCTTGGTATTGCAAAATTTAAACCTCTACTACTCATGGCACCAAGGATTATAGATTGGTTGACCAAATACATGATGCCATTGATATTGGTGTGCACTAGACTAGTATTTGAAGTAGTTCCAAGGGTGAGGGCCATCATTATGAAGGGCGTGTGGATGGAGGAATCCTGGAAGAGGGATTTTTTGAGGATTTAGAATCCATGGTGACCGCAGAGGAAAAATAAGTGAGTTAACACATGGAAATTGTTATAATTGTGGGTCTACAGAACACTATAAGTGTGAATGCACTGATCTGCTACAACGTACTTGGTTTGGAAAGAACCACAAATATGAGGAGTGCCTAGAATTATTTGAACACATGAGCTAGAAGAAATAAAAGGATAAGGGAGCTTGGATGGTAAGCATGAAGAAAGCCAACTCACAATGGATGTCAAGAATGGTGCATGAGTAGAGTTAGAACTTGTACTTGTGACGACGCAAGTTGAGGTTGCACATGTTGAAGAGATCTTGAAGCATAGGACACTGATTATAAGAGAAGAAGTGGTACATGGGAAGTATCTAGACCCTACACATCAAAAAGAAGTCTATCAAGATACCATGGATGTAATTAGAAGTCTTCAATGGGAAATTCAGTGTCAAAAAGAGAAATCAAGAAAGTTAGAGCAGAATAAAAGCATGAGGTCCCTCAATTAGATATAGATGATGTCAGAGAGGTATGTAGCAGTTTGTGCCAAAAGAATATCATTCATCTATTAGGAGAATGGTTGGGAGATAAAGTACCAATCGCTAGAGGAGAGTGCAAGAGGAAAGTCTTTCATGCTAACCTTCCTCCCCACACCTTGACTATGATAAGGAGATTACCTTGAATGTAGTTGTTGATGGATGGATCTGATGTAGCCTAGAATCTACTATATGAAACCCAAAAAAACCAAGCGCAGTGCACTTGGCATCACCCATCTTGAGCTGAGAGCTCACCCAAAGCACACAAAGGTATCAGGACCCTCTTTAGAGTTTCTTGTGTAGGATCTTAGTGTGATGAAGATAAAGCATACATTCAGAACCATAACTAACCATAAACATTCCACATAGCATATTCTAGATCTAGATATTAGAGAATCTTGAATTAAACAATAACCATAATGAAATAAACCATACAAGAACCAGCTATAGTCATGTTTAACACCATTATCCAGCCAATATACTCCATTATATTAAGCATAGTAAACATAGAATCTTATTACAATAAGTAGTATCACCATAAGTCATGCGCGCCTCAGATCCAACATCATAACTTTACAATAATCCACACACTAAACTACATAGGTCACTACATATTTATAGGGGTGGGGAATTTCCCTTCACCACCTACGCACTTCCTGAAATAGGTCACATGTTGATAAAATCCATGTTCCTTTACATTAACATGCACACATGCAAGTGCGCTAATAATAGACATCCTAAAATTAACTAGGAGAAGCAATCCTATTATTATCTTGAACTCATGCATGGCACTTATCAGACGGGCATTTCCAAAATAACATTTGCATGTCATGAAAGTCTCCATTCCCAATGTTTTCCCTGCATGTCATGTTCCAAAAATAGTCTACATCCATGAAAATGGCTAAGTCCCGAATGAAATTGGTTCTAGCACACATTTCCTTTCCTACCCTTCGTGACTTCAAGTATGCCTTGTTTGAATTAAATGTGGGTCTTCTCCTTAGCGCAATAGTATGTCTACCCAACATTACCCCACACTAAAGTACATTGTTGTCCAGGAAATGGGGATTCTTTCTGAATTTCTCAAAGAATAAAGAATAAGAATGGAAATAATATAATAAATCACTATACAAAAGAATAGACCTCTACTCTGCAACACCTTCTTCTTCAACCGGAAGGATCAATTCAGGTATTTCGATCGATCTCAACCTCCAATGTCTACTAGTCATCTAGTGCGGTCATTGTCTTCTTTGGAATGTCTGTGGAAATGGATTCTAATTCATCCCGAGTAATCTTTTCCTTTTCATTCTGTAGTACTTAGACAACATTGGCCATAACATTCATCATCCCTTCTAAGATCCATCTTCTGCACTATGTACTTCCCAATCTTATCTATTCTCTCCTTATGGGGGTCTTGAGTTGTTGCAAGGGCTTCACACTTCTATTTTATAAGTTCCAATCTTTCTACATGCCCTGAAGTCTCATCCTTCATTGTTTTCATGACTGCATTATCCTCCACCAGATTTTTGGTCTTGATTACTACCTCTAGTGTTGTACAAATATTTAAAGCTTGGTCAACTTTCTTCAGTTCATCCTTCAGAGTTTAGAGCAAAGCGCCTCATAATTTGAAATTTTCCTAACCATAGAGGCCCTTGCTCTCTCTGCTTCTTGTTTAGGGTCCTTTGGCGCTGGCATTTGAATTGGCCCATCTTCTAACACCAAATCAACCAATGTGTGCACATAATGCATAGTTGAAGGAAACTTCTCAGGTACCTTAGACTCAAGATGAGGCCTTGCTTTCAAAACGTAGTCACCAATTTCCTATGCCATGCTAATGAAGGCCTCATTATTCTTCTATGCTAGGTCCTTTTCCCCTTTTAAACACACTATTTCTACATTTTTTTCCTTGTTATCTTCAAGTAGTGCTTTAATGGTGGTAGCCTTATCAATGTTCCTCCATGTGCCACCTATGTAGATAATTTAACCAAATAATTGCTCACCTACTCATTAGACATTAGAGTAGGTTTGACTATCATGTGCTTGCTTTGGGGTTCCTTCTTCACTCTTCTTAATACTCAAGATTCCTCATGACGTCAAAATTTGGCTCGTCCATATGGGTCTGCATGGACCATGATAATTTTTCCTTATGCATGTGGTAAACATGTAGGATCCATCAACTCCCATCCATACAATTCCTTAAGGCCTACTGTGCTCAAAAACTTGGTGCAGACAATTTTTCTTGTGTCCTCAGCATAGCCCATACTTGGCACAATATATTCTTCACTTGTTATTTTTGTTCTTAGCTCCTTAGGAACATGTGCGCCAAGGTTTGGAGTTGGCCCTTCTTCTTCCCTAGTAGTAACATGCATGCTAGTTTACTCGTGCTCAGTTTCCTCTACTTCTTTCACCCCTTATTCATTGTTCATATCTTCATCATTTCATCTCTTCATCTCTGGGTTCCTCCATATCTTCTAGTTGCACTAGGATTCTAGGTGTGCTCTCCTCATAATCTTCCACCTCCTCATCTAGCTTCAAATTTATCCTTCTCTCCTTCTCAAGTACCTATTTATGAGGGGAGAGTTTGGATGATCTTCTTACAGGATATGGTGTTCCCACACCTTGGGTCTTGGTTATTTTGAAGACCTTCTTAAACTAGCGCTCTTCAGGGACTTCATCCATGTCCATTTCCTCTTCTCCTTCTTTTTCCTGTGGTGGAGAATTTGCATTCTCGCTCTCCACTTTATCTTTGGGCTACCTCTGGCCTCTATGATCCAAGCCTCCACTATCTTCTTGTTCTTCTTCCTCCTCTTCTATCTATATGGTCACAGAAGGATTTGGAGCTGGCACATTCTTCATTGTGTGCTTACCCTTAGGAAACCCTAGGAGCATGAAATCATTCTCTACATATACTTATTATTCTACCGCCTAGGCTTGAGCTAAAGATATTTGAGTGCAGCTCCATTGTCCCTAATAGCCAAACTTACTGGCTTCATACTTATGACGTCTGAGATGAGCCTTTCAATGTAGGGCATGACTCAGATATCCATATGTTTTTCTGAGGGTGTGGTAGTCAAAATCTACCTTGTCTGCGTTGAAGTTCAACTGCGTGCATCGAGAAAATCTATTAACCGAGCCCTAGAAATATAGTGTTGTGGAGGCATAAGACAATTTGTATAATGGACTCCATGAGCCATCCTTCATGGAAAACCATGTGACACGAAGTGTTGATATGCGAACTATACTTCCTTTCATACTACCGAAGGTAGTTCCTTTGAATGCACCATTCTTCCTCAAAATCCACTCAAGTGTTATGTTTGTGGAGCCTATTTTCATGTTAGAGTGTGGTACACCTTCTATTTGTTACACTCGGGTATTTTTACGGTGGTCCCACTCGTTGGTGAGTGGGTCGGGGGTTTGGGGGTGAAAATCGATCAATGTGGGCAAAGCCCCAAAGCAAATTTTCTTGGGTGGTTTATCAACCCATGGGTAATGGGTAAGTTTGTTTTAATGGACTCCATGAGCCATCCTATCATGCTTAAGAAGTTGTCTAATATGGTCTTATGCATATGATAGATAATATACAAGCAAATGTATTGTGATTTGTTTTGAATTTGGGTGTGAACTATATAGCATTCCCAGATCTGGGTCTTGTATTGAGAGAGTGGAGGCTTGTAATAAAAGTGAGCAAGTGATTCCTGGTGGACGTAGCCCAAATTGGGTAAATCCACATTAAATCTTTCTCTCTCGTGTTGTGTTATTTATTCTGCACTTTTATTTGAGATCTATAATATTTTATGCATATTAGTTTCTCTTGTTGCGATTCTCGCATATTTTATCTCTTATTTCCTAACATAAATTTAGTCATACCACATTTCTTACCTTTTCTTGAATGGGCCACTCATTGATCCTTCACATAAATATTTCTCAAACCTTTCAATGAGGGACTTTCTCTCGCGGCATATTCCCAAATTCCATTCTTGGCCCATTGAGCACTCCAATTTCTACAATAACAAGAGATAAGAGGATGGTACCAAAACTTATCTTTTCACATATGCACACTTCCTCAACAATGGTTTCTACAATATAGCCCACTAAGTTGTATATTTCTCCCCCTTCCATCTTCTTCTCAATGTATAGCCACATTTTATTTACCTATGACCATCTCCCTTGATCATTCAAGTTGGTTAGTAGATGTGTGGTTGCCTGCACCACAGGGTACTTCCTCAATCTCTAAATGTCCATCCGCATGGACCCTTGGTATACCCCAACTCCTTGCTTGTGGCCATAACTATTTCTTTAATAGTCAGATCACTACCAATGTTTATCCCTGTGCCCTTCAGTCCTATTAATCTTGTAATTAGGACCGCTATGAGCCTAACTCTCCATTCGATAAATAGAAGAAGTCCTCATGGACTCTGCTCATAAGCCATTGATATAAAGGTTCATATTTTCCAAAATATGGGAGCTCATATAGTTAATAAAATCCTACCTTCTTAAGCAAATTTTCCCAACATCATCATACACTGGCATATCTTCCACTGTGCACTTGTTGGTCTTCTTATTCAACAATGCATCCAACTCTCCCTTGTTATCAATGGTATAATGGTTGTAGTCATTTAATTTACATCTACGGATGTGGGAATCCCAATATTTCTAACTATTACTCCTTCTAGGTACTACATCTCTGAAAAATTTCTCTTGGGAGAAATTTCAACCTCAACTTCCACCTTTTTCTTTCCTTTTGTGCATGTTGTAGGTGCTTTCTTCAGTGCCATCATAAAAATCCCTCCTTTCATCTTCTGTGTCAAGAAAACTCAAACCCTAGCTTGAAATCACATTCCCTAGCTCGAAACCATGTGCCCTAGCTCCTTCTCAATGCTTCTTCTTGATCAAACCCTTCACCAATGGGGATGCAAGCCTTTTCCATGCACAAATCTTCTCTCCACATCTAGTTTTACAACTCTCTCGCACCTCAATACGATTCACTTGGCTTGATTGTACTTAGTTCACTCAAATACTTGTGATTGCAAAGGTAAAAATGAACCCGCGTCATGTCCTTATATAGATTTTCAAAACATTAGTGGATTTATTTCTCCTTCACCTATAAACAATCCTCTCATTAATTGACCATTTTCAAAATTTTGAATAATTTCTACACGGTACAATTTCACACCCCAACTATAACCTTCTAGTGCACCTTCTTACCCTTTGGCTACAGAATTCTCTTCCACATGCTTCCATGCATCGAGCAATTCTCCACTACACCCTCTCATAGTAGTTTCCACAGTCCTTTCTTACCTCATGTTATATTGTCCCTTCATTCATTTCCATCTATGGTCTTCTTTAGAAGTAATCACCTTTCAAACAGCTCCTTTCCATACTTAAATAACACATGTAACATTTTATTCTCATGTGTACCTAGTTGTGAATAACAAATAACAACCACCCCACACCAATGGTATGTGTAGTCCTCTATGGATAAAAAATACTTCAGATTGTAATTAGCTTCCAATGCGTAAACACACTTATTACACAAAACACTAAACTAAATTGACAAAGCATAGTGATGAAGAAGGAAATACAATAAAATAAATAGAAAGGGAAACCTATACTAAATGGAAATATTGCCTTATTACAAACACCAAGAAGACTTATTTATAGTAGGGCTTCAGCCTACTCCCATTAAAGTAACCGGGTAACCACATTCCATCAAGCACTTTTAACTGGCAAGAATCTGAGTCAAGTATATGAGTGATAACATAAAGTCCTAACTAATGCACCTTAAGCTTTATTGGATGGTGTAGCAAAAACTTAGAACCATACAGTAGCACCATCTTTCCAACCTCAAGCTTCTTGTCCCTGATGTGTCTGTCATGTCATGCATTCTGCCTAGCCTTTTCCTGCTTTTAACTCCAACGTGTTACCGCATGCATCTCATCCAACTGTATTAACTTGTTAATTCTTTCTTCTAATGCTTTCTCATCAGATAGACCTCCAACATGTGTAATACACAAAGAAGGTAACATGAATTCCATAGGAAGGACTACTTCTATGCCAAACACCAATTGAAAGGGTTTAGCCTTATTCAACCTCTTATAGGTTGTTCTATACACCCAAAGTACAACAAAATTTTATCATCCCATTCTTTCCTTCCAATATCACAATTTTTTGTCAAGTTCTAGCTCAATATCTTGTTAAAGGCCTTAGCAGTACCATTTTCCTAAGGATGATAAGGTGTAGTATTGTGGTGTGCAACCATAAATTCATCTAGTAATATCCTGATTGTCTCATTCAAAACATGTGTGCCCCTATCATTTTTCAAGCTCAGTGGACATCCATACCTAGTAAGAATATTTTCCCTTAAGAACTTGGTTGTTGTAGTTGTTGTAAAATCCTTTGTAGGTGCTGCTTCTACCCACCTTGTAAGATAATCTATGCAAGTGAGGATTATAACACGATCTAGTTCTACGCGTGACTGGTGAAATATGACCTAAAAATTCTATAACCCATTTCTTAAATGGATTACTTAAATAGGCCTCAAAGGCATTTCATCTCTAGCAAAGTTTCAAAGGCATTGATAAAGGATCACACGCCTTATAATAATCTTTAGAATCCTTGTAAAGGGTATCCCTTAATAATCTAGCGAGTATAATCTTACGCGTGGTGGCGTCACCTGCATAATACCCACAAGCAATACCACCATGAGCCTCTTCCATAATATTTGTGCACTCATGCTCTAGTACACACCGACACAATACTTCATCTTGGATTAGTTTGTATAAGTCACCACTGATCAACATAAAAGGTGTCACGTGAATTATAAGTTGTTTCTTCTCCAATGCTTTCATTCCTTCTGGCACCATACCCATGCATAGAATGACAACAATATCCTCCAAATTTGAAGGCACATGATGGAACTTGTAAAAATGTGCATCTGACATTGGATCTTCAATTTTATGCATGTCCTCCCCTGACTGAATCCGTGATAAGTGGTATGGGCCAAGAATTACTTTTACCTGGTTTTACTAAAACTGTGAAATCAAATTCCTGAAATAAGAGTACCCATCGACATATGTGCCCTAGTAAAATGGGCTTATTTACCAAGTATTTTAATGACATGTGATCAGTATAAAATAAAAAAGGTGTTGCTATGAAGTATTGTCTAAATTTATGTAGCACGTAGATCATTAACAAGGCCTCGCACTCTGTTGTTGTATAATTCTTCTCTACAGGAGTCAACTTTATACTAGAAAAATAGATGCGATGATCTATAATACCTTCTCCATTTTGAGCTAACATTGTGCCATGGTTGTGCCAGGGGCATCCACATGTACATGAAATGGTTGGTTCCATGAAGGAAAACACAAAATAGGCATTGTTGTAAGTCTCTCCTTCAATGCCTCAAATGTGCGTTGATGTGGTTCTCCCAATAGAATGTCCCTTTTCCTTTTAATAATTATTCCAGGGGTGTGGCAATATTTACATACCATTTGATAAATTTTCTATAATACCCTATGTGGCCCAAGAATCCATGCACCTCACTCTGACTAATAGACTCTTCCAGGCCTACAATAATTGAAACCTTAGTTAGATGTACTAAAACACCTTCCTTGCAGATGATGTTCCCTAATAAAGTCCCAAAAGGTGTAGCAAACACACACTTCTTGATGTTTAAGAAGATGTTTAACTACCTACATCTCTAAAAAATTAAGTGCAATTTGTCACAATGATCCTTAATAAGCCCATACACCGTCCAATCATCCAAGTAAACCTATAAGAATTTGTGAATACAATCCTGGAATGCTTGAATAACTATGCGAAAATACAAGTGCATTTTTCAAACCAAAATTCATCACCGTATATGCAAAACTTCCTCATTCAGTGGTGAAATTCATTTTCTCTTTATCTTCTTGTGCTATTCTGACCTGATGATACCTAGAGAATCCATCTATGTTAGAGTAAAATTCATGCCATGCAATGCCTTCTAAAATATCCTTGGTGAATGGCGTAGGAAAAGGATCAATCACACAGGCAGCATTCAACTCCCTGTTGTCCACAAAAATCCTAATCTAACCATATTTCTTTATATTGATTATCATTGGGCTAACCCACTCTGATTCATCTAGGGCTTAATGATGCCAAAGTTCAGCATTTTTTCAATTTCTTCCTTGACTTTTACACATAGGTTTGGGTTCATCCTGTAAGGTCTCTTCCTTACCGAGCACACTCCTTCCTTTAGCTTAATCTTCATCTCTCCTAATGACTCATGCACTCCTTTTAACATCATAGTAGCCCCTAGGAAATAAGTCCTGAAAATCTTGTAGTAACTCAATTATCTTTTCTACTTCAGAATCAGTCCAATAATCCCTGATTATTTCTTCCTTAGGTTCAACATCCATTCCAATGTTCATTTTCTTAGTATTCATAGGTTCATGATATGTGTGTGCGTTCTTATCGCATTGTCTAACACTTCATGCGTACCTATTGAATGATCTATATCTAGATTTTCTACTTCTTCATCATCCACTATATAGACCATCTTTCCTTTTTCTTTCTCACAACAAGTGCGCTTAAGTAGTGTGGCATTTATTTCTTCATCTTCACCAAAATGCGCTCCTAAGTCTGCCTCACCAAATAACTCCTGAATGAGTTCTTCATCCTTTGCATTTTCTCCCATAGTTAAGAACTTAACTATGGGAGAAAAATGCCTCTTCCACCGAGGTTTATTAGAGAAGTGGTCAAAAGGTAGGTCATTCCCTACAATCAAGTCCTACTAATTTCTAGTCTCCCTATATAACTTTGCATAAACATACCAGGCTCGTGTGTAGCCTTGTAAAGTGGAATAAAGTTTGTGCACCCAAATTGAAGGTGGTAAATCTTCCTTCCCTTCTGTCCAGAGTCTCTCACACTATTGAACATGGTGTTGAATAGGTTGATTACCATGATACATGTAGATTGTAGTAGGCACATTACTCCTAAAGAACCAAGTGGTTAGAAAATTTGACTTCATTCCATTCCATAAGATTATCCCTGTGAACCATCCACTAGTGCACTGCAATCTAGGCAAGGTATATACTAACATATTCCTTCTTTCCACTTGATTTTTCCACATATCTTCCATGGTGCACAATAATATTGTAGGATATCCTTCTCAGTGTACTGAGGTACAATATTGTTACCTATCCTCTGAATACACCAAGGTTTGCTTCTCTGCACAAATGTGCTTCTTACTTCACACCCAACCATTTCATAGGTGTCATGTGCCCAATTGACTATCACTGATAGATTGTGCATCTTCCCACTGGAGGATTCCTTACTTTGTTGGCTCAAGTACTTCTAGGTCCTGAATGGTGGGTACATAAATTTTGTTCAGGTATTCCTCGCTCAAAGGTTCAACATAAGGCATAGATTTCCCATCTACCAAAGGGGTAATTACTCTTTCTTCATTGTCCTCAAAGCTTATATATCCCTTGTTGAACTGTAAATCACTATTATTTTCATAACACCAAGGGCACCTAAGTAGAGTTGGGAAGTTGTCTGATTTTGCAAGTGCTAAGACCTCAAAGTCCCTAGTGAACTTATCCCCTTGTATAGTAATGGATGTACCCTTTAAAAATCCTATGGAAGTGGCCTTAGTTTGATTGGCCATGAATAGTACATTAGAGGATGGATGTAATGGAGGTATCCCTATCTATACCCATGCATCTAAAGTAAGCACATTAACTTTCGTGCCTATATCAATCAATATATTACTCAAGAGCCACCCATCCACAACAACATTCAGAGTGATCTCCTTGTCATAATCCAAGCTATGAGGGGGAAGATTAGCATGTTGGATATTTTGTCCATTCTCAATCCTTACATGTGGATTGTTTCCCTTTAGCTAATTCCCTAGTAATGGAATGATGTTCTTTGGTGCAACATCTTTCATACCTCTTTTAAGTCATCAATATCCGATTGAACTATCTCTACTTCCTTCTTTTGTTCCAAATTTTGTGACTATTCCTTTAAACACTATATTTCACCCTAAATATTTATGAGTACCTCCATGGTCTCCTAATAAAACTCCTTCTGATGTGTAGGATCTGGGTACCTTGCATGTAAAAATTCCTTCTCCTTGGTGATGGTAGGATTCTGTTGTAATGCCTCTCTAAGCGTGCACAACTTTAGCTCATGTAGTAATCTTCACAAGTAATACCTTAGGTTCTAGTGCCAGCTTTAGCATCCACTGATTCTCCATAGTGCATTGTATTTGAACCATCCCTACGCCTTTGTTCTCTTGTTTATGTTGATTTTTAAGATGCTCATATAAGTTTGTGCATTCCTCGTAGCTGTGATTATTCCCACAAAAATAACAAGTGATATTTTGAGGGCATTCACACCTATAGTGGTTAGCAAATCCACATTTAAAGCACATTATGTGAGGAACTCTCATTGTCCACCACCATGGCCTCGGGCCCCAAATCCACCATAGTATCTTTGACCTCTGACATGACCTCCTTCAAAGCACCCTTCATTCCGATCATAGCATGCTTGAGTGTTATCATGATCATGATGCTCAATTTTACCCTTAGAGTTATCTATTACCCCTATCTTTCGTACACCAATACCTATGGCATCATGGATTTGACCAATCAACTGGAAGTATTTTGTATCATGAGTCATGGTCTAGAAAATTTTACAATAACAGGATACATTCTTCCTTATCGTGTGTTGTAATAATGGGTAGTGGCTTGCATGATGGTCCAAATGACATATCTCATTGTCAACAGTAATGAACATATTGATCTGTGAGGAAAACTATCTTTGGTGTTACCCTTCCACTTCACAATATGTACACCAAATCCTAGTGCGTGTCTCATGCGCTGATTTCACCTACATTTTCTCCAATTGCTTTACCATAGATATGATTTGTGCCTCTAGGAATGGGCTTACTCCGGTGTCTATATTTCCAATTGCCTTAGTGCGCAAAGTTGCTTCAAGTGCTTTACATAGTTCCTTTTAAGTCTTATGTGACATTGCCCTTCTAAAAGGTGGAATCAACCCCCAAAAGGAACCATTGTGCATGTTGACTCGCATGAATATCATAAAAATTTTAGACAACAATGTCTTGAAATGGGCATCATACTCCCAAACACTCTTAGTAGTGCCCTACTTAATATCCTTGAACGTGCTTATACTATTCTACTCAAACTCAGAATATGAAACTCTTTAAGGAAAGCATCCTTTAATGTTACATAATCTACGCAAGTATTATCAGGGTCAAACTTCTTGTACAAACTATGTGTGCATCCTGATAATGTAGTTGAACTGACTTGCCTTGCACTCAGAAGTTGTAACTCCTTTTATGCGCTAACGTATCTCACACATGTGCAAGTTTTCAATGGCATCTTCTATACCCTATATTTTGGAAGATGAAGAGACATCTCCATGTAAATATTTTGGGGTTAGTGCATACCCTGCTCACCGATCCGAATCTCCCATGTTATCTCTACCTCTAGAACCACCAAATCCACCAGAACTAGAGCCACCTATGCCCCCTTATCCTCCACATGTAGCTAGAAGTGGATCAATGGGTGTACTTCCCTGTGTCCCAAAATTGGCATTAAACTGAACTCCTATAGTCTACGAAGTGGAACTGCTCCCAGAAGTGAGTCCAAAGTTCTGCACTCTTGAGTTATGTGTGCTGATAATGCACCTGAAAAGGTACCTCAAAAAAAACAAAGAAGATGTTTGCTCTCTACCATAGATGTACTTGCTATTTGACTTAATCTTGCTCTTCTACTACCCAAACTAGCTTGTTGACTACTGGTTGTACTAGATACTAGAATTCCAAGCGCAAGGGCCAAAGTTACTAGGTAGATTAAGATATACACCTATGTCCCATGTCATCTCTGTTGGTGCACTCCCATGTGAGACCAAGGAGGTTTCCCTATCATACTTTCCCAAATGGGGGAGTTCAGATGCTTTGGCTCCACACCTTCCATGTGAGCTCCAAATCCTTCATGAGCCATCTCTCTCCTCAACACCATCCCTATGCAATATCATGTTATTTCTCTATCTCCCTCTCGCACACCTCATTATACTTAAGCCACCTTTCTTATCTCTTTCTCGCTAACGATAGGCCTTTTATTTTTCACCCAACTTGTTCCTTCCCTCGTGTGTGGTGGGGTTTAGATAGCCATCAGTTTTTCTGCTAATTTCAAGGTTACCATCAAGATTTTGGTCACTAAAGGGATGCCTTGCAAATAAGTTCCCTTGGATAACATAAAAATTGGAATTAGCTACCTTCATGCAAGAATAAGTGGAAATTGAGTACTCCAAAATATAACTATTCAAAACACCATTGAACCAAGTATCCACAACATGCATCCAAATCAGATCAACATCATAAAGGGCTTGAAATTCTTCTTGTGTCTATACAAGCATGTGATACCTCCAATTCCTTTTAGACACATAAGAAACTAGCCACTCATATAGCTCTACCGAAAGATAGAAAAGAAGCTCTCAAAAAAACAATCATACAAATTATGCTCCACCCATGCACGTGCATCTAACTCAGTTCTAGTGTTAAACCTCTGAGCATACTCTTCTTCCAGATACTTTATCCACTCTTCAACACTTACTAAGGTTAACCGGTATGTCTTCATCACGAAACATCTTGAAAACAGTTGAAAAGGAGGTCCCAACAACAGAACCAATGATGTAGCCTAGAATCTACTATATGAAACCCAACAAAACCCAGGTGCATTGACACATCACCCAACTTGAGTGAGTGCTCACCGAAGCATGCAAAGGTACAAGGCCCTCTTTAGAGTTTTTTTGTATGATGTTAGTGTGATGAAGATAAAACATACATTCAGAACCATAAGTAACCATGAACATTCCAAAAAGAATATTCTAGATCTAGATCTTAGAGAATCATGAATTAAACAATAACCATAATGAAATGAACCATACAAGAACCAGTTACAGTCATTTTTAACACCATTATCCAACCAATAGTCTCCATTATATTAAGCACAATAAACATAGAAGCTTCTTACAATAAGTATTATCACCATAAGTCATGCGTGCCTCAGATCCAATAACATAACTTTATAATAATACACACACTAAACTACATAGTTCACTACATATTTATAGGGGTGGGGACTTTCCCTTCACCACCTACACACTTCCCAAAATAGGTCACATGTTGATAATAACCATGTGCCTTTACATTAACATGCACACATGCAAGTGCACTAATAATAGACATCCTATAGTTAACTGGAAGAAGTAATCCTATTATTATCTTGAACTCATGCATGGTGCTTATCAGATGATCATTCCCAAAATAACATTTGTGTGTCACACAAGTCTCCATCCCAATGTGTTCCCTACACACCATGTTCCAAAAATATCCCACATCCATGAAAATGGCTAAGTCCTCAATCAAACTGGTTTTGGAGCACATTTCCTTTCCTATCCTTCCATGCCTTCAATTACGCCTTGTTCCCACATGTGAATTAAATGTGGGTCTTCTCCTTAGCGCAATAGTATGTCTAATCAATAGGCTCCTAAGTAATATTCTTATTGACATGGGTGTAGAAGTAAATGTTCTCACCTTGGATGTATGGAATCAAATGGGAAGGCCCCCATTACAACCATCTTCAAATGTGTTGTATATGGCTAACAAAAACAAAGGCAATGTCCATGGTGTTTTAAAGGATATTGTTATCACTATCCAAGGGGTGAAATTCACTTGAGACTTCAAAGTATTGGTGCTTGCTAAGTGAGACAAATTTCTCGGTGTTACTTAGGTGCCCCTGGTGCTATAAGAACAATGTTGACTTATGTTACAATAAGGGGTATATAATTTTAGAGAAGAAGGAGGAACGTGTTATCATCCCTTTAACAGATGGAAATTCAGCACCCTATACTGAGCCCTTGGGAGAAGAATACAAATACCAAAACTATATATGCACTATCAAGGACCCTAAAGGTGTGCAACCAACAAAAGAAGGTGTTATTCAATGGGAATACACTCAATCTATAAGTGATACAATTAGTGTGACATGTGATGGGACCTATGAGTTAGTCGAAGGAAATTAAGAGGCTTTTGAAGAGAGTACCAAATGCATGCTAGTCGTGCTGGAGGAAAATAGTTGCCAAGTTACATTGGGGAGCCAACCCCGATGTTTTTTTGTGAGCAATGGAGACCCAATAGAGATGTGAGATAGAAAAGATGAGGATGCTTAGCTATACCTTACTCAAGACCACAGCACTGTGGTGGGTGACCCATCATGATAACCTTCTAGAGTGGTGCGAGGTAAGGATCAAATTCTCTGTTAGGTTTCTCCAAAGCTATACACCTATTATTATACAAGATTATCATGGGAAGGAACCTATCTCGTTTCACATCCAGGAATGTGAAAGGCCTAGATGGAAGGCACGTAAGCATTTCCTCCATCTTTATGGGTGCATAAGCTTTACTCCACCTTACAAGGTTGTGTGTGGGCATGATACATTCACTTAGAGTTGCACCATCAAACAGGAAACTGGCAGGAGTTGACGGTTGATCTACTTAAAGATTTCAAGTACCGGAGAACTAAACCATTAGTGAATGAGGCATTACAGGTTGTTAAGTGCCTAACTATGGGAGATAGTGCCATGGTGGAGGATAAAGTACTAAATTTGTTGGGTGAACCTGGCTTGGAAGTTCACTTTGATGAGGAAGAATTAGAGGAGGTACAACTTGAGTGCACATGCATGGAAAAAGAGAAAGGAAAATTGGTTTACATAATATATGGTGAAGAGGTGGAAAAATCAGATGTTAACCATATTGTGGGCATGTAAGAGGTTATGGATAGTGTTAATGAGAAAGCACACACCTACCATGAACCCCTCAAAACCAAGAAGGTTAACATCAGTTCATAAGTGGAACCTAAGGAGGTTACTATTGGAGATTACTAGACAGAAAAGGAGGTTTCGAAGATCATCAATATGTTGCACAAATTTTAGGATTTATTTCCACGTGGGTACCATGAGCTTAAAGGATTTCACCACTCCTTGGGAGAAATGAAGATCAAGTTAAAGGAATGTGCGTGCCAATTCAAAAGAGACCTTATCGAATGAATCTGAATTGCGTCAAAGTCAAGGAGGATATTGACAAGATGATTGCATTAGGCATCATTGAGGTTGTTGAAGAATCAAAATGGAGAAGTCCAATGGTCATCATTATTAAGAAGGATGGAAGGATAAGGATTTGGGTAGGTTATAAATATTTGAATGTGGTATGTATAATTGACCCTTTTCCAACCCCCTTCATGAGGAGATCTTGGAAAGAGTATCTAGGTGAGATCTATTCTTTCATAGATAAATTTTTTAGGATGTCATCAAGTTAGAATTGTAAAAAAATTTTGCCACCTTTGAATGGGAAAGTTTTTCCTACACATGTTATTTTGGACTAAAGAATTTTCTGTTGTGTTTTCACGCATTATGGTTCGGGCATTTCAGGACTTCATCCACATGTTAACACAAGTCTACCTGGATGACTAGAAAATATATAGATTAGTGAGGTACCATTCTGACATTCTAAGGCTAATGTTTGAGAGGTTTCGATAGTTGAGTATATCCCTAAACATTAAGAAATTTATTTTTTTCTACTCCATTTGGCACCCTGTTGGGATATATCATATGTAAATAAGGCTTGCTAGTGGATCCTACCAAAGTTGCCATTATTGTGGGATTGGGGGAGCCTACTAACCATAGCATGGTGCACAGATTCCTTAGGCATAAGGGGTATGACAAGATCATCGTGCCAATTGAAAAATGTCTCAAGCACAAAAGTACATTTCATTAGGGATATGTGTAACAGATGGCATTTGACACATTAAAGAATAGGCTTATCATTGCACCCATATTACAATTTCCCTCTTAGGATAAGCCATTCCATGTACATGTTGATGCTTCAGGGATGGCGATTGGAGTAACTTAACACAACCTAGAGAGGGAATTTTTACCACCCCTTGTGCTTTGCTAGTAGGAAGCTAACACCACTAGAACAATTTTATACTACTACGAGCGCGAGGCATTGTTGTTGATCTATGCACTACAAAAATTTAGGAAATATCTGTTGGCAACACCCTTTATATTCTACATGGACCACATGGCATTGAATTACTTAGAAAACAAGCTCATTCTTTAAGGGCGTATATGCAAGTGGGTCCTACTATTTCAAGAGTTTGAGTTTACTGACTTTTGTAAAATCGGGTAAGAGTAATTTGGGTCCCGACCATTTATCAAGGAAAGAATTAGGAGAGGACGTGTAGAGCATTGAGGATATAATGCCATATTTAAAACTATTCATATTTCAAGACACCCTCTCCACTGGAAGATATTTTAGTGTTTCTCAAAATGGGTGTGGCCAGAGGGAATGAAGACTTTGGAAAGGAAACAATTATCCATATAAGTTACACAGTACATGTTAATTAGTGGATACTTATACAAGCGAGGCCATGATGAGGTTTTACTTTGGTACGTGTTAGATCTTGAGCACGCTGTAATTATGGAAGAAGCACATGGTGGAATTGCAGGAGGACACTATGCGGGAAAGGAATGCAACCATGCGCGGGTTCCTTCTAGAAATATTTTGGTGGGAAACAACTTACAAAGATTATTTCAAGTATTGCAAGGCTTGTGACCACTGCCTAGCACCTTGGTAAACCAAGGAAAAGAGATGAAATTCCATTAAGATTGATTTTCAGTGCAGAGCCATTTGTGAAATAGGAAATTGACTTCATAGGCCCTATTTCTCTAGCTGCATGAAGGAAAATTTTGCAATATATCATTTCATGCACATATTACCTTACAAGGTGGGTAGAAGCGATTCCTACAAGGTATTTCACAACAACAAAACAATATCTAGGTTCTTGTGGGATAATATAATCGAGAAGATATGGATGCCTGCTTAGCTTAACAAGTGATAGGGGTGACCATTTCTTAAATGAGACAAATAGAATCTTATTGGCATAATTCATGGTGACCCATCACAAGACTACCCCTTATCAACCACAAGTTAATGGGACTGATGAATATTTAACAAAAATTTAATCACACGTTAACCAAGATTTTTGATGTGGGAAGAAAATATTGGGATGACAAAGTTTCTATTGTGTTCTAGTCATACTAGAATACTTATAAGAGACCAAACAAGGCCACACTTTTCAATTGGTGTTTGGCATAGAAGTTGTGTTACCTATTATATTCATGTTACCATCACCATGTATAGTGTGCACACGAGGGTTAGATGATGAACGAGTGCTTGAGGAGAGGATTGATACGGTTGATACAATTGGATGAGAGGTGGGTTATTGTTCATTGGAGTCAGAAAATAGAAAAATATAGGTAGAAGGCATGACATGATAGAAACATCAAGAACAATCAAGTTTGAGGTTAGGCAGATGGTTCTCTTGTATGATTCCAAGTTTCTACGCCATCCTAGGAAATTCAAAGTCCATTGGTTGGGCCCATACATTATATCCTATATACTTGATTCAGGTGCTTTCTAGTTACAAGCATTGGATGGAACACAGTTGTCAGGCCATTTCAATGGGAGTAGGCTAAAGCCCTACTATAAATAAGTCTTATTTGTGTTTGTAAATAAGGCAATATTTCTAGTTAGCCTAGGATTTTCTTTAGTGCAGTTTCCTTTCTTTTGTTTCCCTTTCTTGTTGTTTTGTTTTGTGTGTATTTTTGCGCTAGTAGCCACTTATTATTTTCAAAAAAATTATTTACACAGAGGACCGCATATCCATTTTTGTGTGGGGTGGAGTGATGTGACAAGTGCTAGAAGCTATGGTTGTGGATGGTCCGGGTTGAAAAATAAAAAACACGTGGATTGGAAGATCATGTGTAGAAGAGGTGAACATAAGGGAAGGATGGTGTCAAAAATATTTATAAAACCACATACAAGAATAAAAAGCATAGGAACAACATTATTTAGGCAATGTCAAGAAATAGGAATAGGACACATAGGAGGAATGCCTTTAGTTTGTACGCATGCACGTAAGGATCTATGGTCAATAAGGGTTTTTTTTACACGCATGAAAGTTGCCAAAGTTTTTCATGTAGGATTGAGAGCAGAGGAAAAGTGTTGAGGGTTGGCATTGGAAAATCCACCTTTATTGTGAAAGTGCATTGGTAGGTGGCATGGAATTTATTATGGAGAAAAGAAAAAGTTATAAATAGAAGATCGGGGTGTGTTATTTCCTACCTTGCATTTTAATTTTTCCGAGTTCTCATGAACTAGGGCATCCTTGTGAAGAAGGTTTGAGAAGAGTTGTGAATATTTTTGTGCATATCTAGTTTGATCAGTAAACTAGAGTGGAAAGGAGTACAAGGGCATAAGAGGAGAAGTTTGTGTGGAAGATTCCCGTGGGTGTTTGTCATCTTATGGAAAAAGGGGTTTCCCAAGTTATGGTTACACAACTAGGGCATGAGGTTTGAAGGAATTTTCATAAAGGAGTGGAGCCACGAAGTTGAGAAGAGCAAGATTAGGAAAGAGGAAGAATTTTTAAGGACCCAACAAAGGAATGGCACCAAGGAAAGTAGTAAATGTTTCACCGAAGAAGGGAAAGGTCAAGGGAAAATAAGTTCGTGTCTACTAGTTTCAACGAAGAATGGTACGCATAAATGTAGTACCCAAATGACGTATTACTTTATAAAGAATGGGTGTCTCATGTTAGGAAGATGGCCATCAATGATGAAAACCATAAAACAAGCACCATAGAAAATGAAATGACACTAGAACTGGTTTGCCCTACGAGAGAGAGGACACTTGATGGAATGCCCATCTATGATGATGAGGTAAAGGTGAAAATGGAGAAGGCTGGGTTGTTCTAACGTTACAAATTTCTATTTCAGAAATCTTTGGTGACTATACCAATGGTTGATGTTGTGCATGCATGAAGACCACTTCTATTTCACAAGTCGGAGGATCCGCTTAAACCCCCAACTAATTTCTAAGTTCACCAACCTTATCTTTGAAGGAGATTCATTGGATGATGATTTGGAAGACAAGGAAGCCATTAAGAAGAAGTTGAAGCTTATGAATACAAGAAGGGTTCGTGCTACTTCAAAATTTCTACAATTATTGACCCAGTGATGAGGATGGCCACATGCTTGGTCACAAAGTTGAATGGGTAAGAGAGATAGAAAAATATCAACAAGGCATCGTTGAATGTATGCAGCAAGATCTTGAAGGGGACCATCTATGACCTCTCAAATTTTATTGCAAAGGATATCATAAACACCACATGTAATGGACAAAAAACCATGTTTTGTAATGTCAGCCTCACTATTTTCTTTTCAGAGATTGGAGTTCCTGATGGGATGGATAATTTTGTTCTAGAATACCCAGATGAGAACCCCTCCCCCACCAAGAGGTTTGAACAATATACTTGTGAAACCATGATAACCACTCATAAGGCATGCCTGGAAAGGTGGTATAAGCGGATGCATGATGTATTTGGGGCTGAATGGAGAATACTCAAGTAGTTGGCTTCACTAGTGCAAGGAGAGGTTGAGTTCACCATATACTAGCATTTTTGTATCAACAAATTTTCTTTGATAGATGGCACCAAGAGTCCTTGGTGTAAGTTTTTTTTTCATCATGGTGTAGTACTTCGGGCCGAGGTTAATCATTTCAAAGAGGTGAAGAAACTCATGTTTGATCTAAGTGTAGTAGATCAAGACTACTGTGAGCTACAAAGCAAGTTAATATACCCCAAGAAGCATGCCTATGTGGGGAAGTATGTCTCTCATGACGTGCACATGTTAAAACCAGTAACATTACCTATTATAGGGAGGACAACAACGAGGGTGTATTTGTGCATAAGGACTAAGTATGAAAAGTGTGCTTCTATTAAAGATGATGTCTCCATTCTTGAGGACCCCACCAAGGAAAAGAGATAGAGGAGAGGCTCCTGAGAAAAAGGTACTAAACACATAGAAAATACATATAGTATGGGAATAAGAGTCAAGCACGGGCACAAGTACTTACATTTTCCGGAAGAGGTATCCCATGAGAAAAGAGTCACCACAGAAGGAAGAGTCACCATAGAAGGGAGAGTCATCATAGAATGAAGAGTCACTAGTAAGGAAGAAGCGGATGGTGAAAAAGGGTTAGACTCAGGAGAAACAAAAAACATGGATGCCAAACAGGGTGATGAATATGATGAAGAGAATGAAGAGGCTTGGAATCATCCTATGTATGATTTACATGAGTTATATGAAGAAGGAAATGAAGAGAATGATGAGAACGAGGAAGGTGTTAATGCAAAATCACCACACCCCCAAATGAGTTATCAGATCTTCTTTTCTAAGGCAAAGTCATTTAGTGTGATTCACATAACATTGAGTTTTCCCCAAAGTGTGGGACTTTGCAAATGGGAAAACTCTCTAGAGAAGGTTGGTTCCTGCTTCCTAATCTACCTACCACAAGCTACTCTAGTGCAGGTAGAATCTAACTAATCCTAATCTAACCATTCCAAGGGGACAGAGAGAGAGAGGGTGAAAGAGCCTACACTAAGCGGTGATACACCAGAAAAGGAAGTGTTGATCATCTAACCAAACTGCCATGAAATGAAGGGAGGTGAGCAATGGAGAGGATGAACAACTGCATCACAGGACAAAGATCAGATTCACATAGAAAATGTTTCAAACCCAACAAACACAGCTCCTAGATCTGCAAACAAACATCCAAAACATGCACAGTGTACCCTGCAATGAAGAGAGGCAAGAAGAAACAACCAAAAAGAGCAAAGGATGAACAAATGCATCACAAAACACATTTTTATTACTTCAAAAGTTTTCATAGAACATCATTCACAAGCAAGAGGAAAAATTCCATTTATAGAGTAGGGAGGAGGTTTGAACTCCATTTTTGACCCGAGGAAGAAAAGAGGGGGAGGCAGAGAGAAAAAACGAACAACCATTTGAATGTGCCCCTCTATTACAATATATAGGAAGAATGGGAGAGAGAAGAGGGAAGAATTCAAATCCTGCTCCAACCACCCTGAGATACACATTGAATCCCATTTTAAAATATTAACCACTAAATATCAATGCCTTCTATAAATCCACCCACAATATGTCACTTTTGGTTCTTTGGTAGATCAAATCGAATCAGATCTGGTAGTTGAAGAGATCAGATTCTATGTTAATGGCTGGAATAATTTTTCCCATTTTCACCTACCAGAGCCTTCCCAAAATGATATTTTATGTTCCTAAGGTGTAGATGAGGCCGAGATATTTCCAACGGTGTCAATTTTTCTATATTTCAAGCTCCGAGTCAAAAGATATGCGCCTTCGAAATTTGTATCGAGTCTGTACAAAAAGGTGGGAAAAATAGTTTGAAAATGGGCCCCCTTTTAAACTTGACATGTGGAGGGATGGTGTATGTCTAAGGGTGGCCTCTATATTTTTCTCTTGGAATGGTGTGGGGCTGACACATGGCTTCCTCCTCCGACTCTGCTAAATTTCTATGTTTTTTGGCTAAGTCCTTTCTCGGCGGGATCATATTTTTTGACCGGGGACACGTGGTGGTCTGGCACTTGCTTGGAAACCCCCTTTCAATCTTGCTCTTGAACTAGCACCATTTGGACACTTGGAACTCTCCATCATCTTACCATCATACATTGACTATTTATCCTGACTTTGTACCCTTTTTAAGACTGGACACATGGAAACTCTGCACTCGCTTAAAATCCCGATCAAGATTTTCCTTTGAAGGAGAATCGAGTTGACACTTGAAAGCCTCCATGCAGACTCTTAGAATTTTTAATGGCCCCTCTTACCTTTTAGGACCTTGGGCTACATGGCGAGTGGCACTTGTTTGAGCCTCCACTTTTGGATTTACCCTTGGAGATGAGTAAATTCAACACATGACCACTTTTATAATTATCCTTTTTTGAGGCCCACCCTATCACCTTTTCACCTCTGTTGACCATTTGCTACATGGAGGGCTGGCACAAGTTTGAGTTTCCCTTTTTGGATTCAACTTTGGAGAAGTGTCATTTGGACACATGGCTCTCTCCACTATCTCCTCCATACTTAGTTAATTTTTGGACTCGTTCTAAACTATTTTGAGCCCGAAGACTTTGGATCTTCACCATTTCTCCTCTTTCTTACTCTTGGATTCTTTGACACTATCTCCTTCTTCTCTGACTCTACTATTCTATTTTGAGCCCACCTGTAACCTGTTAAATAGATTTAAGACACAAATTCACTCGATAGATCGTTTCTTCTCTTTCTTCTTACATAGGGTCATTTAGTGTTTCACATGAGCTCTACCAATCCATTGTTGAGTCCTTTTATGAACCTTTTGCAAGATTTCAACGTGTTTTATCTAGTTCTTTCTTTGTCAGTGGGGTCGTGGATTATCCAATAATTTCCCTGGGGGACAAAATATGGATAACATAAGGTACTCATGATAAGGGGGAGCGAGGAAGTAAACATGAAGGATTGGGAGACCCCGACCTAAGGAGTAGATGGATAATACTATAAAGAGGGAAGTGGCAGGAATTTTCCAACATTTGGTGGAGCATGAAGTTGAGTGAAGTGTTGTAGAAGTGCTGAAGGAAACCGAGGAGAGTGCAAGTGTAGGAAAGGAGTATGGAAGCATGGGAAAATACCCATCTTAGAAGTAAGATTCCTAAAGGCAGTGCACATAGGTGGAAAGGGCATAGTAGTGGCGTAGGAACAAGAGATGAATTACATTAATGATCATAACAAGGTACTATGCACACGCTTCTAAAGTACCATTCCCTAAAAACCAACTCCTCACTTGGTCTTATTTTGATGAAGAAGGTGTGTACCCGTGCACAAGTAAAATGCTATCTTGGGCTTTTGAGTCCACGTTGATGAACCCGAGTTTAAGGTAAATTGATATGCATTGATGAAGATACTTGATGCCAATAGAGTAAACGCTCTAGTAAATGTCCAAAAATGTTCGATGAGCAAGTTTTCAACATTCTCAACAAAGCATCGGTGGAGGTGGAGGCAAGACTCTTCGGCAAAAACAACAAAATAAGGGTCTTGAAGGAAGAGCTTGAGAAAAATCATGAAGATATCATTGAGTGGGACAAAGAAATAAAATAGAAGGAATTGATCAGTGCACATTTAAGGTGTGAGTTGAGGGATGAAAAGGAAAAGGTGTGTGAATTCCATAAAAAGATAGAGGAAATTTCAGATGCCATAATATTGAAGCACCCAGACATGGCCCCACTTGAGTAGAAATACAAGTCAACCTTGCACTTCTTGGAAGACTTAACCTGCATCCTCTCTATGGAAAGGTGACTACTCACATTAGAGTTAGCAGAGGATGTGATGGCATGTCGAAAGAGGAGGAAAAATTGAATATTGGGAGAGACTCAAGTACTTTGAGTTCCTTTCCACAGTAAAGACCATCATGTAGATGGCTGAAGTCATGTATGACAACTGTGCCAACAGAGATAGGGTAGCAAGCATATTGGTTGCTACACATGAGGTGGATCTGAAATAATTTTAGGAAAAGAACAAAGGCAATAGGGTGGAGCACAACAAGATCCTACCTAAAGTTGAGAAGAATTTGGAAGCAATTGAAACCTTGTAGGGTTTGATTAAGAATAATCTTAAGGAACTATACCCCCAAGTCATTCGCAAGATGGATGTGCTAGGAAACCTTAGTAAGCAACTAGAAAGCATTGTAAATACGTTGAAATCTAAGAGCAAGGAACTTAGTTTTGATGAAGTAAGCACATTAGTGGGTGACCTACTTCAACAAGTAGGCAAGGAGAAGTAGACACTTAGGAGATGATTGAGGCATCCATTAAGGAGTTCCCACTCCTCATGCAATAGTAGCATATTCTTCTATTCTTCCCTTCTTTAATTGTTTCAACACCACTATTATTTATTCTTTGAGGAAGCAAAATGTTTCCAAGGATGGATAACACACATAGTGTGGGGTGATGTTGGACCCTAAAATATTGGCTAAGTACCAAGAGGCGCACGCGTGTAGGATCAGTAGATAGAAGGGCACTTAGGAAAACATAGAAAAAAAGGGTTTAAGAAGGGTTTAAGTGGAACCAGGGCACATGCGGGGGTAAACAAGTGTTTAGAGAACTTATCCATATTTGGCATCATGGAGTCACTTGAGGAAAAATGTGAGGACCCGACTAGGCATGATAAGTAGATAAGGTGCCATCCTGGAACCTTAGAGGTCAAGAAAAGGATATTCCATGCAGGGAATATTCCCAGAGGCATCATTACAATTAGTGTAAGGTTTGCAAAGAGGATAATAATTCACCAATGGAGGACCACATCAACACTTAACACATGATATTCTCAGGAAAGAAGTCTTGGTGGTGGATGATGGTCCTATTTAAAGGAGTGCTTGGGACAAGAATGAGGGTGCAAATTGCAAAGATGAGCGAAGAAAGAGAAGGATAGTAACAAAGTGCTGCAAAAATGTTAGGAAATGCTACGGGTTTGGAATTCATGGTTCTAGGGTTTAGAGTACTTAGTGTTAGAGGATTGTAAGGGATACCATTAAGCATATGTATGGGTATTGGGATCTGTAACAAGAGATATAATGGGGAAAATCATAGTTAGGATCTATAATAGATAGGTTTGCAAGATTTGAGACTCTGTCATTTGATGAATATGGTCTGAGATGACCCTTTTGAATGTAATATGGCTACTAGAACTCTGTTAAATCAATATACATGGATCTATTCTGTACAACTTGCTTATGGGTGTAAAACCTCATGTTATTTGGCTTATCATGACTCAAATCTAGTTTATTGTACTTCTAATAATGTTTATTAGCTTTTTTGATGCATCAATGTGTAGATCTATTAGTTATATCTTCGCCATTTTAAATTAGATGAATGTACTTCTATTTCTATAAATAATCCTCCATTAATGGCATAACTCTCTTGCAAATCTCACATAAAGGAGGGGCTTGGTGGCCGCTTGTGCCTCGGGTGAGTGCCAACATATGCTAGGTGATAGGCTGGTGTGCTTGGGGTTAGAAAGAAGTATTGAGGGTAAAATAATGACTATAATGTGGATATCAAGTGTTGAATTAGATGAAAGATTCTCCAATTGCTTATCCATATCATTTAGTCATGCCTCAAGGAAAGGGCTCACTCCAGTGTCTACACTCCCAACTACTTTGTGTGTAGAGAAGTTTCTAAAGCCTCACACAAATCTAATTATGTATTATGTGATAAGGCCCTTGTAAATGGAGTCACCAAACCTCCAACAAACCACTGTGTGTGTTGACTCATATTAATATCATAAGATAGTTTGGACAAGAGAGTCTTAAACCACACATCATACTCCCTTACACTTTTAGACAAGCCATGTTGGATATCCTTTATTACACTAATACTTTGTTTCTCAAACTCTAGAATTTGAAATGCAGCCAAAAATTCAACGTACAATGCATCATCATCCACCGTAGTCTGGTAGGGATCATACTTTCTATACTAACTATGTGCACACCTTCAAGGGTGGTGGAAAATTGATTTACCTTTCTATGATGGGTCGTAATGCCCTTAGCTCTCCATAGCAATTCACACTTGTGCACATTCTCATCTGCATCCTCCACACCTCACTACTCTGGCAAGTGAAGAGACATCTCAAAGAAGACTTGAGGTATCTGATGATGTGGTTATTGAGGTAGTGTCTTGTGCTAGCTGATTTGGGTGAGGTTGTTTAGGAGGTTGTTGTGGTGGTGGATCCTACCCTAGGCTAGGAATAGACCAGATCTTGAGGCCCCACTAGGATTTTCTCTATGTGGTGGCTGACCTGAACCTCCTACCGCAACCAGTGGTCTAATAAATGAACTCCCTTGTGTCCTAGTTGTTGTGCTAAACTAGAAATCCATTGTTTATGTTGTAGTAGCACCTATAATATTTCTTATAATGACCTGCATGCCAAAACTCTGTCCTGATGACGTGCTTGTAAAAAATCCTCTAAAATTACTCCAAAAAAATGGTGCCTACTACACTGCCATGTGTGTGTCCCTAAACAGATGTGCTTCCTGAGATGAAACTAAAATATGTCTATGTGTATCTCCTTCCCAATGTGGAGATCCTACTTTCTCACCTTCACTATGGTTCTCTTCAACCACTACCTTTAGATCTGGAACACCTTGTGTAAGGTCTAGGTAGTCAGGATAGATCTGATGCATGTATGTGGTCCTCGTTTTCTCCTCCGAGGTGCTCTTATTAGAATCCGATGGGGTCTCTTTTTTACTGCACTTTCCCAATTTTAGGAGGACATGATATTATGGCTCCTTATATTCTATGGGGTTATCATCACTTCCACCATTCATCATTCTTCTTGATAACAATGTTGCATCAACTTCCCTCTATTGTGCTTCATTATACTAGAGTCATCTTTCCTCTCTCTTCCTTTCTTCCACTAGGGCCATTGCCATCCTATCTAAACTTGTTCCTACCCTCACACATGGTGTGGATTTTGTTGGTAATATGTAATTTCTCCATTCCTATTTCTACCATCAATATTTTGATAGCTAAGGGTATCGCGCACAAATAGGATCCTCTTGGCTAATGCAAAAAGTAAAACCCTACCTCCTCTAGACAAGAATATATGAAAATTTTGTACTCCAAAGTATAGTTTCATAGTACACATTCCCACCAGTGATCTACAACTCTAGTACACGTCTTGGCTCAATCAAAGAGATTCTGATAATATTAATACATCCAAAATATCTTTCCTAGGTGGAGACCTCTATTTTTTGCATAATTTTCCAACCACTAGTACAAATCTACTAGGAAGAAACTAAAGAACATCAAATATAAGCAATCATACAAATTATCTTCCACCCACTTTCATGCATTAAATTTAGGTCAAGTGCTAGATATTTGTACAAAATTTTCTTATACCTCTTATATCCATCTTTCAATACTCTCCAAAGATATTCAATTTTCCATCTACATGCAACATCGTGGTATACATTTGAAAATAGGTATAACAAAGAAACCAAAATAGCGCCTTTTTACCCACTTAATAGTTATGCACGTTGGAACCTCATCCAGACAAACCTAAAAGCTTACCCAAAGCACACGTAGCCACCCGGTCCCTCCTTTTTATGCCTATTAGAAGGTTAGCATGCAATGTTTACAATATTCATTATCAATACATCCATTTATGCACATAGAAGTAACATAACCATGATAATTCAAAAACACACATTATAAGGAAATAAATCATCATTCAAGATGAATAATAACAATTTAATCCCTAAAATTCCATCATAAGAATGATTGTATTACATAACAAGAAATTGATTACATCATAATTGATTTAGTAAATCCATACATAGAACATGTGTGCTCTCGTATAGACTCCAAAACCTTAAGACAAGAACCATAGAGCTCACATAATCACTACATCAAACTCCCAAAACCTAGTACGCACCACTACCTACCTACACACACACATGCACATGCACACACATGTGCCATGCGAGGATGAGACTTTATGTTCACTACCTTCATGCACTTTCCTAATAATATGCGTGTGCACAAAATATCTTAGATGATTTTTACAATCCCTTCTAATAATATATTAACCTAAAAATATAACCTAATTAATATTTTTATTATCTCGATCTATGCATGATCCTTTTCTTTCTTTGATGTGATTTTTACAAATATAGCTTCCTTTGTGTGTGTCCAAAGCTATCATGTGTTTTTCTATTTTTACATCTTGCTTGGATGCCACTCCAACCATGCTTTTCTATTTTTAATCATGTTCGGAAAATTGCCTAAGTTCTAAACTCTATATGTTTATGCACAACCTTTGCGCATTGATTCATACTACATGGGTGCACACCTTTACGCACTCCTCACTCACATGTGGCTCCAAACCTCCACATGTGGCTAGTACATAGCTAGTTTTCCCACTCAACATATCCTCTATCAGATCACTCTTTTGAACCACTAGATGATATGATCTATGGTGGGCCCTAAACATCCCCACCATGCCTACACTTCCTTTGACCATGTCCACCTACCATTCATGCCTATATGTATGAGAATCGCATGTGATTCCAGATGCACTTGAACTCCCGAGGTCATGCTAGAAATCCCAAAATGAAATGAATAGGATGGTAAAATGATGGGTAAATAGGATGTAGGTCAATAGATGGAAGTGATAACAAGAAATCAAGGAAACCTAATGTTCTCAACTTACAAAATGGAAATTTTTTCATTGAGTGCAATGAATTCATGACTTACTTGATCGGGGGTGATGCTACGATCAAGGATGATCATCGTACACAAATGAAGTCAATATCGATAAAACCAAACAAGACTCTACTCAACTATGGAACATAAGGAAAATTCCCTTCTTTGTCTACAAATTCCTCTCTAAAAAGGTTCATGAAGATTTGATGAAATATGGGGTAAGCGCAAGTCAGAGATCATGAAATATACTCTCTACTTGGTTGGTTTTTCTAGAACTCCTCAGAATTATCTACATAATTGTTCAAAGAAATGAGATGGTGTATAATATTAGGTGGGATCAGGGTAGTCCTAAAGATAACATGACATAAACCTTTGTCAATGTCTCTCAAGCATGTATCAATGTTTGGTTGTGGCACGGTTAGGTTGCAAACTTGTAGTCTTGGTTTTCATGGAAAATGAATGGTCATGTGTGTACAAACCAAGAAACTATGGAAATAAACAAACATGTAAGGAACCAAGGTGAACTGGAGCTAACGTCTAGTAATCTAGGATGATATGGAAACAAGGGGGTTTTTGTTCATTCCAAATCTAATTAATCTAATTTCCTAGTTTAAATAAACACAACAAGAAAATATGAATTAAATAAAGTTGATTGATTTAAAGAAACACAAAACCCTTTAATTCAATTAAAGAAACACAAAACAAACTATCTAATTGCATTTTTGTATTTTCAGAGAATCTTTTAAATGAAAATAAATAAAATAAGTCTAATTACTTCCAATCTATGTTTTTAGGTTTTATGTTTACTAGAAACAAAATAAAATAAATCTACAAACAAGGGAAATTGCTTCTAAATTAAATAAATCCTACTTCTACACTATAACAAAATAAATAGGAATAACCAAATATGGATATTCCTATGTTGTAGGATGTGAAGCTTAATCTATTAGAGTAGGTATTTACCTTAGCTCATGTTAACCTAGGTACTTTATTTACCTTTATTGTATTTATCCCCACCCACTTATGTGTGTGGATATTTATTTTATCTTATTTAGATATTATGAGATATTATCTAGTTGTTAGGTATAGTTCCATCCATTATCTATGGTATTGACTGTATCCTTGATGAGTAGTTCTTTTCTAAATTTGTGGACTTGACTAGTTCTTTGATGACTAGTTCTTAGATTGTTATTCCTTGCCTTTATAAGCAAGGCCCATTCTCATTGTATTTCATTGAGTTCCATAATAATATATGATATTTTTGCTCATTTGTTTGCAAAGGATTATATAAATTTATTCTAGCAAATTGCTTTCATCTTATTGATTGTGGTGTTTGATTAACATCTGTGTTCTTGTTGTGGTATGATATGGTTATCATTCCTTTATAATATAATTTGAACAAAGGTATTATCTAATTTGTAATTATGGAATTTTAGTTCTTACTATTTCACCTCGAGAATCATGGGAAGAAATAAGGCTTCTCGAAGTGATTTCTTCTTCCCCTAATACTTCCCGGTAAAACAATAGATTTCACGTAAAGACTAACGGTGAAGAAACACAATGGGAAGCATAGAAACATGAGCTTCCTCAAGATTTTTTCCATTGTAGACCCATAGGGATAAGAAGTGAAGGAGTTTGTTGGGATGATTAAATACAACCTAAGTATGAAAATTTTAGAAGGATTAGGTGTGCGGGCATAGACGTGTAGGTTCACGTGTAAACATAGTGAAACGATGCACACCCAAGAAAGCACAAAATCATAACTTAGTAGTTTTACAATATGAGGCTAATTTTGGGTTTAGAGTGTGGAGCATGTTTTTGTAGAAGACTTGAAGAGCACACAAAGGCTATTTTAGACAAGTGGAATATAAAGTGTTATGCATAGTTTTGAGGCTATTGATAGGAATAGACTACAGTTTTATTATTAGATAGTTTATTATTAGAGAGATTGCATGCTCTTGTATTTATCATGTAAGGGTGCATGGATATTATTAGAATGTAGCCTATTTTTAAAATTTCAATGGGTGGTGAAGGGAAAGTCCCCACCCCTATAAATATGTATTGATTTTCATGGTTTAGGTATCCCATGTTTTGATAGTGTTATGTTGCGCGTTTGTGAGCGTGCATGACTTATAATGACAGTATTATGTATGTATAAAGTTTATGTGTTTTATAGGAATTAATATAATGGATCGTTGTGGCTAGATATTGATTTTTGACACATCTATTAATGATTCTTGCATGGTTAAGTTAATCTTGATTCTGGTATGAGTTAATCTTTTTTATGATTAAGATCTAGATCTGGTTTATGCACCGCAATATACTTAGTTATATGTTATGGATCGGAATATTCATATCATCATGTTGAATTCTTGAGCAATATGCCATAAAGAGGACTGGTACCCTTTGCATGCTTCAGGTGAGCACTCGGTTCCAGTTGAGTGATGTCTTTAGTGCGCCTTGGGCTATTGGTGATAAAAACTAGTCTATTAAGTTTTCATTGGAAGATTGTTCGTATGAATGTTAATCTAATAACAAAGGAATTGGAATCTAGAGATATTCTAAAATGAAGAAATTTGTGCACAAGAACTTCCTCCAAATCCTTTCCTAGGAAAATCCACTGGGATAAGCTGAGAAGGAAATATCAATGGAAGTTTCTTATAGAAAAATAAAAACTATGAATTCTACCTCTTTAAAACAAGTTTATTACTTCTATTGATTTAACGAAAATGGTCTAGATTAAAAGATATAAATAATTTAAAAGTACACCCAAAACCTAGTTCCTATAGACCTCTGAAAAATTTCTAGTGTGGTGATGGATTTATATCTCCTCGTTTCCTTTCCAAAGATGAGTCCAATTGGTCTAGGTAATAGTGCTAGTTGGTTGTAGAAGAAATTGTGAAGACGTTGAAGTAGACGGGTTGTAGGCTAGCTAATCTCAAATACGAGATAAGAAGAAACAAACCAATGATTTGAGTTATTTTTTAACTTCTTCCAAAGATTTCATCGATTAACGATGCAATAAAAATCAAGAATCTCTAACCAATGCTTTAGGAAAAAGCTTGGTTTTTATATAAAAATAGGGAAGAAGTGCAACACATTTGGCAATAAAGAAATGCCATATCATCCACAAGAGGGACAATCAATATTATAATATTAGTAAGGAAGGAAGAGAAGTTCCATATGTATCCAAAAATCTTGAAATCAGGGTAAATGTTCATGAGAATGTGTGAGAAAAACACTTAGAATCTTGTAACACGCATTTAGAACATGTAGTGTGAAGTTTTTTTAAAAGCACGGAACTATCGGTCTACACTGAGATTGGCAGCGATTAGACAACCACCGATCTAGGTAAACCAATGGTTGCATAACTAAAGAATAAAACACTAAGGAAAAGGGGTGAAATGCATTTGCAAAATTAATAATAGATAAGGAACTGATAAATAATGAAGGACAAGTTATATAATAATGTTGTAAAAAAGGAAATAGGATCTAGACCTCATCATTTTGTTCTGGAAAAGAGGAAATCGTCATCGGGTATTTTTACCATGTTTGTCAATGTGTCACCATGCAATTTTGGGTACATACATATTTCCCCATCGAGAATATTTTCAGCCATGAATGGGCATAAAATGCAAATTCCGAGTATGGCACTCCAAAATGTGAAAGCTAGAAATTATACCTCATTCATCCATGTGTTGAATCCATGCCAATCTAAGCATCCCACCACCTATAAGAGAGGAATGAGAATTAAGTGCAGACATAAAACATATATGACAAAATATTTTAAACTAATAATAATAAGATTACTTACCATATCACGGGGATGAGAAATATACTGCATTGACACTCCAACCCTACATACACACACTAAAAATTACATTAGAAAACACTATATATATATAACTTTTAATATTTATAGAAATCATTTTCACCCACCCACTTAGTGATTTATAGAGCTTGGTTTACTGTGATTGTTTCGCACAAGATTATAGCCAAATCGATGAGCATTCGATACATTGGCGTTTAACCAATGGTAGGAGCAGAGAGTCATGATCAGGTTAGTTATAAACATTTGTTCATTTCTTCCCTAAAATGTAGGAATTAGTTAAAACTAGTTGTAGTGGGGGTGATTTTGAATAATTTTGTAGTTAAAATGGTCACGAGGAGGGCACCACTTAGGATATGTAATTTTTTTGACTTAATTTTATACATTTTTGCTTTTTTTTAGTTTTTAGCTTTAAGGGTACGACCCAAGTTTTTCAGTGCAACTCCTGCGTTGGTTACATAATCTCCACTATGCATAGAACGATGGTTACACAACCTTCATGAAGGTTATGTAACCGTCACTAAGGAAAATTGATGAATGTGCAACCGCCGCGGTGGTTTTTCAAGCACCACTCTACTATGAGTGGCAGTTCCATAACCACCAAGGAAATTTGCATTTTATTGACTAACTATATAATTTTTTTGGTTTTTACTACAATTTATATTGTTTTTTTGAGCTTGTTATGTATCTATTAGGTTTCAACCTTCTCTTTTATTATTTTTTATAGATGTATGGAGGTTACGTTAGGTGGAGTAGAGCTTGTGAGTAGGATTGGTTACCCCATATTTTATAGGGACTGACTCAGGCTGAGAGGGACTTACTAGGGAGAGATGGCCTTTGGAGGATTTATTAGACACAAATCGTTGATCCCACAAGTCACCTAATTTATGATTTATTAGTTCTTGGTATGCAAACTGAAATACCTTCCAGTTTCCTAGATTTAGAGGTGATTGGACTATCACCTTGGAGGATGTATATCAGGTTTGTGGAGTTCTTGTCACTAACAAGAAGTGAAAAGTGCTAGTTCAAAAGTTGAGGCTCACAGCTGGGCCACTTATCTTGGTGATGATGCACCGACACCTAAAATGGGTTCAAGTAGGGGCTAGATTAGTCTCAGTTGAAATCACACCTATATCTACTCTACACAAGGCCATAATTTTTATTTTGGCTTCAAGTATGATTGGGGACAAGGGTGAAGATAAGTTCCTATTCTGTTTGTCCCCCATTGTTCATATTACCAAGCTATATAGTAGAGTCTACACATGTGGTGTAGAAATTTTGGGGACCACTTATCATGACCTATACAATATTTTCATATTAGGAGCTAAGTCCCTCATCCATCCCACAATGGTTATGTCTTGGGTGTATGTGTTAGTGCGAAATCACATCACCCCCAAATAAGTTATGGATATGCTTTTCTAAGGTAGACTCATTTGGTGTGATTTGCATAACATTGGACCATCTCTCAAGTTGTGGGACTTGTGGACTTGAGATGGCCCTCCAGAGAAAGCCGACTTCTTCTTCCTAATCCTAATGCTAAACTACTCCTAATGCAGAAATGACATCTAACTATACCTATCCTAACAATGCCAAGGAGACAGGGAGAGAGAAAGTGCATAAAGAGGGAAATCCTACACTAACGAGGTGATAGCACCAAGAAAAGGGGAGTGTTGGTCACAATCTCAGCTACCTGAAGTGGAGAGAGGTGAGCAGAGGAGAGGGTGGACAAGATGCACCATGACCAGAGATAAATTTCACATAGAACACCACTTCAAAACCCATTAAACACAGCTCCCAGGACCTGCAACAAACATCAGAATATGCACAGTATACCTGTAATGATGAGAGGCGAGGAGAGATAGTAAAATAAGAAAAGGATGGACAAATGCATCACAAACATAATTTATTGCTCCAAAAGTTCACATAGTACATCATTAGTGGGCAAGAGGCAAGAGAATGCCATTACAGAGCCGTGAAAGGAGGTTTAGACTCCATTTTTGACCTTGGGGAAGAAAAGAGAGAGGGGGCAGGGAAGAAGAATGAACAACAACCTTTTACAATGAATCCTGCCCCTGTATTTATATATTTAATTAGAGAGAAGAAAAGAGAGAGAGAGAGAAGTGGGAAAAGCAGGTCGAAACTCAACCACTATTGTTAATGCTTCTGATAAAATCTACCCCCAAATCTATCTTTATTGCATCAATCCTTGGTTTGGCACCTTGAAGGAAGAGGAAATGATGAAACAAATCAAATCTGATCCGGTTGTTGAGGCAAGAATATCCCATATTTAAGGCCCAAATATGTTTCCTCCACTTTCCTTCACCTAACCTCCTCAAAATTAAAGTTTCAGACCTCCATGGCGTAGGTGAGGCCGAGATCTTTCCAATGGTGTCAGATTTGCAATATTTCGAGCCATGAGTTGAAAGATATGCCCCTTCAAAGTTTGTATCGGGTCGTATAGGAGGGTGGGCTTTGGCTTGACTCAGGCTCAAACGTTGTTTTTTTCCCTTGGTGGAGTTACAACCCATTTTGTAACTTTTACACCCTTTGGGGTAAGGGAAAAAACTAACCTTTTCCCCGATGACCCACTTTGACCTGGGACACGTGGCGACACCGCGCTTGTTTGAAAACCCTTTATCTATTCAATCCTTGAATCAATGTCATTTTTTCCCCTTCTTGCTCCTAACCCTGCAATTCCATTGTTGAATCTGCCTGAAGCTTGTAAAATAGATTTAAGACATGAAATGGCTTGACAAAGTCATTTCTTCTTTTTCTTCTCACACAGGGTCATGGCCGATCCAATATTTTTCCTAGGGGGTGAAATATGGATAACAATTTGGTGACTCATGGGGACATCTGCCTACTAGATGAAGAGACCAATGGCCTTGAAGCATCCATTGGGCATGGATTCCAGCCTTATAAATTGATTCTGATCTGAACTCTAAAATTTTGACCTCTGAGCCTCTTGGAAACCCACTGAAACTTGAAGTTGGACTTCACCAAAAGCCAACTGAATGCACTGTGCAAGAGCAATAGCACCAAAAACTATGTACAAAATGAAAATCATACATGCTCCAAATGGAACATGCAGAGTGTGCAAAAACACTTCTTCTATGAAAACAAACCTACCTACACTACTCTAACCAAGAGCAAAGGGAGCTCAAACAAAGCCTACAACTGGTAGGGAGAAATAGCTTCCCTTCCTCAAAAATGGCAGCCATGCAACTAATTTGGCACTGAACATGGCTGGTTGGATGAGTGAAAAACTGACAATAAGCCGGTCCTCCACCCAAATCATCAAGGTATCAACATTAATGGAAAATACCTCCTTAAGCTGACTTGCATCAGACTTCTGGAGGTGTTGATGATGACCCTTGGTACTTTGATGCTCATCCTCATGCCCTGAAGTAGGCATGACTAGTTTTGGTTTCTCCTTTGGCTCCAATGAAGCCAAGTACTTGATTGGGCATGGTCTGATCCTTTGGATGTGCCCATTTCTCTGAAATTCAACTCCAAAAATGGAGTCTTCTTATGGACCTTCTTGGATGGATGGTGTGAGAGGGATGATGACATCTTCCTACTTTTTCTCTTCCTTCTCCTATGAAGAACATGGGAGAGTCATGTCTTCCAATCTTGGTTCCAGAGGGCTGTTATGAAGTGCAGGTTGTTGTTCCTAAATGTTCTCCTCCATGGCAGCAGGCTCATGTGCTTGGGATGTGAGAGATGGAGGAAAAAATGATGTGATCTCCATGGGTTCCCCTCCATCAAGGAAATCCTCCAAGTCAGACAGGTAATCTACCTCCTTGTTGTCCTGTTGCAGGTGCTCAACCTCCTTCATGGTGTCCTCCTGATCTACAATTGACTCACCATGGTTCCCTTCATCCTCAAACATGAAGTTTGAAAGCTCAAACTCTTCCTCAACATCAGATCTTGAAGGGGATGAAGTGGGAGGAAGAACTGAAGGTTCTTTTTGGCCTGCTCCACACTTGGAGCCTCTGAAACTATATGGTCCTCCTCCACAGCCTAGAATGTACTCCTCTTCTTTTGGATTAGGAGTATCTCCTTCTTCCCCTGCTTATGTTGTAGCTGGAGCTTCCACCACTTGCTGGCTTGACCCCAATCTCCTCCATAGGCTTAACCAACAAGGGAACCTTTGAAAACTCAAATTTAAGCAAGCCCAACTCTTCAGATTTTCTATCATTTCCTCTCTGTTGGGTTCCTTTGTTTGATGTTCTCCTTGGCTGGTTTTTGGATTCTCTTCCCAACATGGGCTTGGGAAGGCAAGAGGAGTGGTGGGTGGGGTCTCCACTAGTTGTTTCCTTGTTTGTGGTGGAGGGGAAGGCATTTATTTTGGCTCTTGTAGAGGGGAATTGGATTTGGAAGGGAAAAGGGTAGAGAAACTGAGGTGGGATGGAAGACTAGGGGATGGAGAAATGAAATTAACACTTGGGGCAGCAAGTGAGGGGCTTGACTCTTGCCTCTGTCAAAATGATAAAGATTGAGGGAGAGAAAATGAAAGGTAGGGAGCTGGTGATTGACTTACCCATTGACAAGGTTGTCCCACACTTTTCTCATAAGCCCCAATGTCCTCAATCCACTATGCAAGTTGGGGAAACATTCCAATCATGAAGTCAGCTTCTCTTGAGGGCTGTAGTGTCTTGGAAAAGGGCCTTCCCATGGACAAGGTGCCTGTAACCAATTCTGAAAGCCATCATTTGAGTTGTTTCCCTAAATTGAACCATGTTAGCCTCCATTTTTTGAATCTTCTCTAGTAGACCAACATCCTCTACATAACTATCGCCATCATATGTGTCCCCTTGTCCTTGATAAGCTTCATAGTCAAACTGGTTTTGACACTACTCATATGGGTAAGCATAATGGTCCTAGATCTGATTATAATGTTGATCTGGAGGAGTTGGGAAATGCATTAGAGGTGGATTGCATTGCTTTGTAAGTGTGAGTTCCATGAAGGGAATGAAGTCATGATTGCACAACTTCATGGAATGGGAGAAAATGAAAGAGATGGAAGAATAAAATGGATGAAATGAGTGGAAATGGATGGAAAAGGTTTGTAACTCAGAGAATGGGTTTTGACCAGATGGAGTGTCAGATGTGCTTAAAAGTGCCTCCAAAGGCTAAAATATTCACCAAGAGCACATCGAACTTGATGAAGTGAAGTGGTAAGGTGCTTCAGACATGTCCCATTGAGTGTGCCAAAATATTAGTTAGTGTAAAATCACAACACTCCAAATGAGTTATGGATATGCTTTTCTAAGGTAGACTCATTTGGTGTGATTTTCATAACATTGGACCATCTCTCAAGTTGTGGGACTTGCGGACTTGAGATGGCCCTTTGGAGAAAGTAGGATTTTTCTTCCTAATCCTAATGCTAAACTACTCCTAATGTAGAAATGACGTCTAACTATACCTATCCTAACAATTCAAGGAGACATGGAGAGAGAAAGTGCATAAAGAGGGAAATCCTACACTAACAAGGTGATAACACCAAGAAAAGGGGAGTGCTGGTCACAATCTCAGCTTCCTGAAGTGGAGAGAGGTGAGCAGAGGAGAGGGTGGACAAGATGCACCACAGACCAGAGATAAATTTCACATAGAACACCACTTCAAAACCCATTAAACACAACTCCCATGACCTGCAACAAACATCAGAATATGCACAGTATACCCTGTAATGACAAGAGGTGAGGAGAGATAATAAAATAAGAAAAGGATGGACAGATGCATCACAAAACAAAATTTATTTCTCCAAAAGTTCACATAGTACATCGTTAGTGGGCAAGAGGCAAGAGAATGCCATTACAGAGTCATGAAAGGAGGTTCAAACTCCATTTTTGACCCCGGGAAGAAAAAGAGAGAGGGGGTAGGGAAGAAGAATGAACAACAACCTTTTATAATGAATCTTGCCCATGTATTTATATATTTGATCAGAGAGAAGAGAGAGAGAGAGAAGAGAGAGAGAGAGAGAGAGAGAGAAGTGGGAAAAGCAAGTCAAAAATCAACCACTGTTGTTAATGCTTCTGACAAAATATGCCCCAAATCCATCTTTACGGCATCAATCCTTGGTTCGGTGCCTTGAAGGAAGAGGAAATGGTGAAACAGATCAAATCTGATCTAGTTGTTGAGGTGAGAAGATCCACATTGAAGTCCGAAGATGTTTCCTCCACTTTCCTTCACCTAACCTCCTCAAAATTAAAGTTTCAGACCTCATGGCATAGTTGAGGCCAAGATCTTTCCAATGGTGTCAGATTTACAATATTTCAAGCCCTAAGTTGAAATATATTCCCCTTCAAAGTTTGTATCAGTCCGTACAGGAGGGAGGGCTTTGGCTTGACTTGAGCTCAAATGCTGACTTTTTCCCTTGGTGAAGTCATAGCCCATTTTGCAACTTTTACACCCTTTGGGGTAAGGGGAAAAAATAACCTTTTCCTCGATGACCTGCTTTGACCTGGGACACGTGGTGACACCACGCTTGTTTGAAAACCCTTTATCTATTCAATCCTTGAATCAACACCATTTTTTCCCTTCTTGCTCCTGGCCCTATAATTCCATTGTTGAATCTGCTTGAAGCTTGTAAAATAGATTTAAGACATGAAACGGCTTGACAGAGTCTTTTCTTTTTTTCTTCTCACACAGGGTCATGGACGATCCATTATTTTTCCGAAATATGGATAACAAAGATGAGAGGATGATCCCTACCGAGTTGAGTTAGGATAGCAGATCTCATAGTAATTAGAGAAACTAAGTGGGTGGACATGGCTCTACTAAAGCACCCATCATAGTTGATATCCACCTTGACTACATCAGACATAATTGTGCATCCACATCAAGATATGGCTGATAGATGGGGTGATGAGGGAATTTCCTTGATCACATGTCACAACACAGTTCAGCTGGTTGACCTGACTAGTAGAGTTGAGACTCATCTAGTGCTTAGGGTACCCCACTAGTGTGTGTTACCTTATGTATATGCTCTCCTAGTGGTAGGAACAATGTACAGGGGCATACAGGAGGTTAGAGATACTTAGAAAGGCTAGTTAGAGTGGAGGGTGGTTACTCCTGGATTCCTATTGGTACACGACAAGCCGCACCAAATCCAGCAGCTAGGATAGTAGTTAGGCCAAGACATGTGCTCTAGATTTAGGTAGGACTAACACATAATGAGGAGGAGGAGGAGGCCAAGACAAATTTGGGCTTGGGGAGGAGTCAGATTTAGAGTGGCGGGCCATAGGAGAGGACTCAGTAGCTACTAAAACTGAGCAAAACATGGAGGAGGAGAAAATGTGGAGGAGTAGGTTAGTGGAGGAGAAGTGTGGGAGGAGAAATATGAGGCATGTGTACACCCATAAGAGGGTGGAGGAGTAGGTTAGGGTCAAGGAGGAGGATGTACTAGCTCCCGCACCAACACTAGTTGTTGATCCGATATGGATGCCTAGGGATCCAAGTGAGTGAAACACTCTTTTCATATATTTATTTTTCTAGATTAGATTTTAGTAAGTTATTTCTCTCTTCTTTATTTTTGTTTTTATATGTTTTCTAACTCATCCTTATTTACTAGCACTTTGCAGCTACTACTTATGGATGGTGAGATCTTATTCAACATACACTCCTTTATATGTTTGTGATACCCATGAAGATGACTCAAGATCAACTAATTGTTGACACGGGATAACCAATGATGGCGGGCCACCATACTAACATATGTGTGCCAACTTGACATGCCAAAGGTGATGACCTAGATGAAGTTAGACATTACTTTACAAGAGGATCGAGAGATACACCGATGAACACACTCATGCAGTGGAGCCACCACTATTGGTCACTCACTTGGGTAGTCGATACGAGTCACTATCATAGGTCTACACATGGAGGATCTTAGGTTGTACCAAACCTTTCTCATTGTAGGAGCCGCAACAAGAGCCCTCACGCTACTCCTTACGCTTCACAAGGGTCTAGGAGGAATGGATAGGCCTAGGGTCTTTATTGCTTTGAGATAGTGTTTGACATGTATATCAATTTTTATGTATTTTGGGCTCATGATCAAGAATTTTACCACACTTACTCTATGGTATGATGGAATTATACGTGAGAAACTTGAAATTACATATATGAATATATAGACATATTTTTGGTTGAAATTCCTTGTAAGATTTGACGTTGTTATGGTTTTTCTCATTTGTGAACTCTTTATATGGTTTGGAATTTCCAATGTTTTTATGTTTTAGGATTGTATGCTATGGATGAGGATGTAATGTGGTGAAAAATGATTTTTTATGACTATGCATATGACAACAAATTGTAACTTAAATACTTTGTTTCTCAAGTAATATTTAGCATTTCTATTTCAATGGGAAAATGTGTTGAATTTGGTATGATGAAAATATGAACTCACTCCATTCTTAACTCCACACAACTAGTAGGATGTGAGGGCTCATCACCGAGAGTCAAGAAGGATATGAGCTATATGACTTGAGGAATGTGAATGTGAATAGTGACCAAGAGATAATACTTTGACAAATATCCAATTAGAAACTTGTAACTCAACCCTAACTAAGATTAACTACCTAGTTCAAAATGAATTGTTTTTGCAAGTTCAACTAGACATAGATTCATGGATGGACTATTGATTGACAAAATCTAGTTTTTAGGAGTGACTCTATCTTAACATACACATCTAATTTATTTTCATGGGATTTTTAGAATAACTTTTATTCATTTTTTATTTGTAACTTGTGATTTATTATTCCGACCCCATACGTATTACCCCATGCCACTTGTAAGAAGCATGGGCTCATCACTAAGGACAATACATAGGCAAGTAAGGGCACTTCCCCCTTTCCCAATCTCATGCTACTAGTAAGAAGCATGGGCTCATCACCAAAGGTTGGTAGGGATGATAAGTGTAGTTTCATTTTTAAATGAAGGAAATTTGTGTTTATTGTTTATTTATTTTATTTTTTTTTTTTTGAATTGAATTTGGATTGTGATTTTAGGAGAGAACATTTTCCCTAGCCTCAACCCCACGCAACTAGTAGGATGCGAGGGCTCACCACCAAATTTTGAGATAGGCGACCAAATATTCTAGGTGAATTTTTTTAGAATGTTTCTGTCATAAAGAGATATTTTTAGGGGAATATTTATCATCAAGAAGATTCTAGAGAAAACTATGTGCAAGAAACAACTAAATTGGAGAAACCATGAAGAAGACTAATTTTACAAGTCCTTATAGTATCAATGTCAAAAGTTTGTCTCGTGAATGAAGATGATAACAAAGATTGGATAATTTGAATATGTGTAATGAATGTTGAATAAGTATTATTGATATATTTTCTAATGTTTGAAATTTTAAAAGTCACTTAAAAGGTAAGTTTACAATTTACAATTTCAAAAGATGATAATACAAATGACAAAGCAATATGGATGTAATAATATACAATGTGGAAATGTAAATGACTATATGTAAAATCATTTAAAGTGAATTGAGGTGATAGACTCGCTAGAATCCTCACCATCTAAGGTACACAAATGATACACACCATTCTGATAGTCTTCCATTATTTGATAAGGCCCTAACCATTTTGGCCTAAATTTTGTTCCTTTGCCAACCTTTTTATCTATTCGAGTGTCAAGTATTAACACAAAGTCTCCTACCTATATTTCTTGTTCATAACTTTCTTGTTGTATTGACGTCACATTATGTCAGGATAGACCCAATGATGTTGTTAGGATATGAGCCATTTTTCACATAGGATTTCTAATTCATAAATGTCACACTTCTTGGTATGCATCTTCATCGAGAATGCCTTGCGAGAGACAAGTGAAGACTTGGTAAATCTACCTCCAAGTAGTAAGAATGCTTGGACATTGAAAAATAAGATAAAAAGGGGTTTCCCCCATAGGTGTTTGCACTAATGTTCTATAAGCCCACAAGGTTGTAAATAGATTTAAGTGTCAATATTTATTATCCTCCTTAACTATCTTAAGGAGGATGGAATTCAAAGTCTTATTTATATCCTTAGCCTTTGTGTTGGCTTGAGGGTAGTATAAAGAGGCTGTGTGATGGCAAATCTTAAATTAAGCACACAACTCATGGACCACTATGTTTTTACAGGGATTTTCATTATCTGAGATACTGACATGTGGGACACCATATCTATAGATGATATAGTTTAATATGAGCTTGGAGATAATCGATCCAGCACTGTGGTTAGAGGCATGGCCTCAACCCACTTTGTGAAATATTTGTTGGTTGTGATGATGAATTTGTAGCCATTGATGAGTAGGGAGAGAATTTTCCTATTAGAGCAAGACCCCAAGTAGAGAATGACAGGGTGTAACAATTGGCTGTAAATCCTATTCTAGAATATGTAAGACATGAGATAACTCTGAACACTTTTGGCACTTCCGGATGTACTCTACAACATCATGTTCTAATGTGGTCTAAAAGTAGCCCATCGTGTGAATTCTATGAGCAATCAAATTTTGTCAATAGTGACCACCACAAAATCCACTATAGGCTTCAAAGAATTTTTTTCTACTTCTTATTTATCGACGCATCTCAACAACATATTGTCAAAGGCTCTACGATAGATCACTTCTTCTACGATTACATACTTTATGGCTATGACACACAACCATCATATTTGTTGTGAATTCACTTCCTCGGGATACGATTGAGCTATGATGTGATTTACTATGTCAATATACCATGAACACAAAGTAATGGGATTTTTTTCTTCTATATAGAAAACACATTCATTGGGAAATCTATATCAACTAACTCTTCGCAATCTATGAGATTATCTACCAACCAATCAATGATGATTTGTCCCTTAATAGAATTTTGATTGATGAAAGTGAGTTCGAACCCACCCATCAACGTTATAAATCTTCCATCCTTTTTAGATAAGGTTTTTTGGTTCAAAAATGTCCACAATTGTTCGATTTAACAATTACTTGTGTTTCTTGGTTAAGCATATAATGCCTTAACCTCTTAGTTACAAAGACAATTGCTAAACACTCTTTCTCTCTGCTTGAGTATACCACATTTTGTAATCAAGGAGAGTGCGTCTAATGAAATAGATGGCTCATTCATGACCATCATCTTCCTCTTATGTCAAGCATGCATGTTATCAAGACATTTGTGGCTCAAGAATAAAGAATTAGAGGGTGACCATCTTTGGGTGGCATGAGCGTAGGTGGTGAGATAAGAAAATTCTTTACTAAATAAAAAGCCTCGTGACATTCAATTTTCCATATTTCACATGTTTTCTTTAGCAATCCATTAATAGGTGAATGGAATACGTCAAATCAAGGAAAAATCTACCAATTTCCCTAACCTTTCCTAAAAAAATTCTAATGCATGACTCATCCGTCGGTGGGGTCATTTATAAGTTCGCTCAAATTTTTAGTGGGTCTACGTCGATGCCTTGGGATGAAATGATATAACCCAAAAATTTACCTCCCTTGACTCTGAAAACATATTTTTTTGGATTTAGAGTTACATTGTATTCAATTAAATGTGAGAGGATGATTCGAAGGACTTTGGGATGATCACCCCTCTTTTTCACTTTTTTCAGGAGATCATCAACATACGTCTCTACAATATTATGAATGAGATTGTGGAAAATATATGTCATGACCCTTTGATACGTGACTCCAACGTTATTCAAACCAAATGGCGTGATGACATAACAAAAATTCCCACAAGGAAATGTGAAATTAGTCTTACTTTGATCCTCCTAAAAAATATGTATCTGGTTATATCCAGAAAATCCATCCATGAGAGAAAATAACTCATAACCAATTTTTGCATCAATAATGATGTCAATAAAAGGCAATGGGAAATCATATTTAGGGATGGATTTGTTAATGTCACTAAAGTTAATGCATATCCATATTTTCCTATTATTTTTAAGTATCGAGATGATGTTGGACAACCACATAGAGTATTCTAATGGCTTAATAAACCCTACATGAAGAAGTTTCATCACTTCCTCTTTGACCATAAAAGTGACTTTAGGCTTCATAGGTCTTAACTTCTATTTTATGGGCTTTGCATCAAGCTTAATGACGATGTTGTGAACCACTACATCGTGCCTATCGTATATGTAATGTAAGAGCCATATTTGATTAAATCAACACAGAAAGATATTCTATTCAGCATATTTGAATTACATTCACAGGCTATTATATAGCCATATACATAGCCAAAACAACCTCCTACAAAATAGGGAGGTGTTATAACAATTAACCCTATTTAGTTGTGATTGTTACTCCCGTAACAATACACAACTCAACACCAATAATATATTATTATTTATATAACAATAATATATTAATAACATATTAAACTATATAATAATAATTACCAATGTAATTATTATCTTACACAATGTAAATACTAATTCCTAACATTCCCCCTTAGTGTTTACATGGTAACATTAGAACTTTCACACTTCTTTGTAGCCTACCACCTCTGCGTACTCATTATCTTGGCACACACTCAGAACTGAAGGTAGAAGAAGGAACACATCAACTTCTTATCAACCAAGCACTATCGGGAACACATCTGACCAACGAGGATGGGAACATGCTCAGGAATCATCTGCTTATCAACCAGTCACTCTAGGGAACACATCTGACCTAGCAGTGTGGGAACTCAAGCAGGAACACATCTGAATAGCCTTCAATGGTTTTTAGAGGCTAACCACAAACCTAGGTATGAACAGGAACACATCTGACTATTCTACCTCATCAAGCCTCATGATGTTGCAGTTTCATTGTGTTATTTGTTTTTACACTATGTTTTTTTTTTCATTTGGGGAAATAGGAATAGCCACATACTCAACTAAAAAACTGAAAATGGAACATTGGATCATGTTGATCATGTTCCCCCCTCAATGTGAACATTTCACTTATTCAACACACAATAGGAACTCTGAAAAAGAATCACACTAGACATCAAATACTGAAAGCACACTCACACCACAAAATGTGCCACCATAGCTTCATGTGGCCCCGTCGTTGGTGACTGATGAGAGGTCACTATCTAACCTATAGCCTCTGATGCCTCCATCCTCTAGTGTATGTACCGCTTAGGTTAGAGAAATGTGCTCAGACTTCTTTTCTGAACTTCTCATTTTTCGTAAGAGATGGTCTTTGTATTCTTTATTTTCAACCTTTTTCTTTTAGAGATCTAGGTGGTTCAAATTCACTATCACCTTCATATCCTTATTCTGAATTTAGCATAGCTGAATTTTCTTGATCTTGTATATTTTTGATGTCTCTCTCCATGGTAATTGGTTCCATGAGAATACATTTTTTCTTCTTTTCTTGACCATTGTGAGATAGGTAAAACACATTTTTACAAAATTATTTACCTAGATAGACTAACAATAAATAACGACACTTTATTATACTTAACAAAAAGACCTAAACAAAACAACTTTTTTAAATATAAATTTGACAAAGAAAACTTTACGACTTTGGATAACTTTTGACAATGAATTTTATTGACATAAAACTTTATTTAAGGACCACAAAATTGACACAAACAATCTTTACATCAATACTAAAATTACTTTTTAATATTTTGACTTAATTAATACATAAATTATAGAATTGAAAATTCCAACTCATGCACATTAATAATACAAATAGACATACATAAAGCACACTACACAAAAAAAATTAAATCGACAATGTACTAAAAGATGACCAAACAAAACTTATAGTTTGACTCACAATTTTGCATGGACACGTAGGACATGTGGGCACATGGAAATTGTTTGGAAGATACTTGAGGCGCTCTATCAAATCAGGATTGTGCGAGATGTTGGAGTTTGTTGTCGAGAACACGTCCTCCTGTATTTCTTCTAGTAACTATCGTCTTTATCATGCAAGTCACCTCACCCTTTCATTTGACACGTCCATAATAGTTATTGATCACGAGTCCAAAAAATACAGTGATATTCTTGATGAAACACCATGATGCGCTGGGTAGACAGTCAATGGACAATAAATATGCCTTCTCAATACACGGACCTTGTCCTTTCTTCTGGATTGTTGACTAGACGTATGGATTGTAATACGTCTCCCTCATCCATGTTTTTCTAGACGTATGCGTGTTAGATCTGCATGGCGTTGATATATGCTGACAATGCGCAGAGAACAGGATTTTTGATATCGACAATCAAGGTTGGTTCAGGGAGCTTGCAAATTTTGCTCGAGACTTAGCTTGTGTAAATCAAGCTTTGGGCTTGAGAGCACTGTTGAAACCTTTGATGTCAATGCGGGATCCAAAACATGCAATGCAGTTTCAATGCTGACAAAACTGGAGTCGATGAGTAATATGCGTCGAAGGAGATAGACGTTTTGCTAACTTGACAGAGGATAGACTGGTGCCAAATGCTATAGACCAGATCATTGATTATCTCTTTTTCCGTGCTAAAACAATAGATGGTCTTCATCCAACCTCACAAAATGACGCTTCTCTCTTCCAATATTTTTGCGGACCTTCTCTACAAAGCTGAGACTACTCTCTCTCGAGGCAACGTAATACATTGTTGCCCTATGCAAATTAACTCTCCATTATATGGATCAAATGCTGCTCTGATACCAAATGTAAGCACAAAACCAGATTTGATTAAATCAACACAGGAAGATATTCTATGCAGCATATCGTTGAATTACATTTCATAAGCTATTATATAGCCAAAACAACCTTTAAAAATAGGAGGTGTTACAACAATTAACCCTATTTAGTTGTGATTGTTACTCTCGTAACAATACACAACTCAACACCAATAATATATTATTGTTTATATAACAATAATATATTAATAACATATTAAACTATATAATAATAATTACCAACGTAATTATTATCTTACACAATGTAAATACTAATTCCTAATAGTATATTTATAACTAAACTAAAATACTTTGTATTTTTATTTTGCACCTTATTGTGTGCTTATATTTCCTTAGTGACAATGAAGAAACATGTTTCAAATTCTAGGCTCCCCTTTTGTCCCAATGTTAATGTCAATGGTCCATTCTATTAAGGAATCATTACCCTCTTCGAATTGAGGATGAGTTGGAGGTAACTCCGGTTCTTATTCCTCAAATTCATAGATTTTAAACTCTTCTGATGAGGATGGATTCATCCTTCTATCTCCAAAATAGGAAGAAAGGTGAAAGGTAAGGGGAAATACTTTCTTATGATGTGTGGGATGAAGGTCAGTATATGTGTGGAGGTATCCTAATATTGCATAGTTTTCTACAAAATATAATGTAATAGGCTCATCTTCAGTCTCTACATATGCCAAAATTTCATTGTTAGGCATCTTATGAACCAAGGGTTTGACTCATACTAAGACGATGAACTCCATTTCCTTTAAATACTCACTAGGAAAAACCAAGAGGAAGAAGTAACCATAGAATTGGTAAGTTGATTCTACTCTCTAGGAATATATTATATGGAAATAAAATTAAAATCCTTACATAGTTTTCCTACAACGGACTTCTAAAGTTGAAATTTCTCTGCTCTAGTCTCATAAAATTTTGAGACCTAGTTTGCAAAAAGTTGCAAGTCACCTAAGACTCTAAAATTGTGCACACCCATCCTCTTAGCCACAATGATACCAAGAAGTACATATTCATATTGTGATCCATTATTTGTACATTAAAAATTCAATTTAAAATAAAAGGCATAACTCTCCCCTCTAAAGAAGTGAGAATCACCCCTTCCCTTACACCATAACAACATTTCACTTTGTCATAGTATAGGGTCCAACATTCGGGAAAGATAGATGTTTCATCATTCTTTAAATCCTCTTCTTGAACCTTGGAAACCTCAACCATGCATACCTCTCCAATCCCATCTTCTAGAAGAGAGGCTATCCAAAGAGCATCACTTATACCCAAAGAATCGAAATGGAGAATAATCAGCAGATCATTCTCCAAGAGTTTCACTATTTTTACTATGGTTTTTGTTGAAATAGTCTCTACTACAATAGCCTTTTTTTCATTAATATCCACCCTTAAATTGTCTTTTGTGGCTATGAATTGGTGATTGGAATAAGTTTTGATGTGGGAATTGGTCCTCCAGAAGGAATAGGTTTGTTTAACTGGTTCGCTGGGAGATCAAAATTTGGAATGGACCCTATGAATTTTCTTAAGGTTAGGTAGGTGAATGTTGAATGACTTTGATCACCTTGAGTTACAAATACCTTCCCTAGATGAAGGAATTTTACTTCTTGAAACAATGTAGAGGGAATATCCTTCATCTTATGAATCCACAGCCTACCAAGGATCATATTATAGTTGGTTTCCTATCTATAATATAGAAATCAGTTAAAATAGTCTTAGGCCCAAGAGTGACTCAGATAAATATATTCCCAATGGATGTAGCCTTAAGGATATCATAGCCTCTCAACGTGTTTGAGTTGAAGAACAATTTGTTTCTTCATAACCTAGATTTTGTAAGAAATAAAAGGGGACAATATTAATCATAGCTCTCTCATCAATTATATCTCTCTTGACATAATTTTTGTAGATCCATACTTGTAAATACAAATCAATATCAACTCTCTATGCTAATTTGGCATCTATGGGAATCTTAAGGATATCAAAAACAAACCCAATGTATGTCTCATGATGGCCCAAAGGATAGATGTAAAAATATATATGGTTAATTTAGGCCTCTAGAGGATGTGTAATGTGAACTAAGTGACCAAGACCCAACACTTCTAAAAATTAAGATCGATGCGCTAGGGAGTTCTTAAAAAAATCGAAGAAGGAGATGTGAGAAAAGGTCTTGGTTAGGTCTATAATAAAATCGTAATCCCCTACATGGTTTAGGTACTACTGGTGCATCATCTTTCACTAAAGGTAAACATGGATAGGATGTGATATGTAGTCATGAGTACGGGTAGCTGCATGGATTTTGATTCAAGTATCTAACTTTACTAGGCCTATAATATTAGTCTTATTCTATTGGTCAAGTTATGATCATAGAAGTAGAGGCTTCATGATCATTGGTACCTATAGGAATACCCTTTTTGCACCATGTGGATTAAATTTATTATTTTGAGGCACTTAGGAAAACATGTTTTGCGGATAAACATATCTTGTATTGGTACCTTACGAAGGTTCTATGTGGTTGGCTATGAACATCTTAATAAAGAGCCACCTTTAATCCTCTGTAAGAATTGCATGAAATTGTTACAATCCCTACAATTTCGAGTGCCATAACCTATAACTCTATGGAATCTAAAATAAAAGTTGGGATCATAATCTTGAGATCTCTAGTTCTGGTTTTGTTGTGGTCCATAATTATGATTGTTATTTTGATTTTGGTTGTTGTAGTTATAATTCATAGGTCTTTAGCCCTAGTTCTCGGTATTGATTTGGGTATAATTTGGGCCTTGGGCCCAGAGACACTATTGAACGGGAGGATGACTAAAGTCAACCACATTAATAGGAGTAATATTATTGTTCATTTGATTTTTCACATTGGTGTTGTTATTATTTACATTATTTTTGTTCACAACACTCGTCTTCTTGGGTTGATCAATAAGGCCATCCGTTGTGACACCATGGTTCGATCGAGGATTTTGGTTCCTTGATTTTGTTGGAACCATTCGATAGTTATAATTATTCTAAGTGAAGGTGACCAACCTACCATTTAGGCCATAAGTCTTGCATTTGTTGTCTATTTCCACTTGGTCAATGTGAATCACACTCTCTAATACTTCTTTGTATCTCCAAAGAGGAAAATTTTGGACTTCCTCCTTGGTTTCTCAATTAATAAAATGGAGGAACAAGCCACAAATCTCCATCTAATCCATGTTAGGAGCAATGGAAAAAGAATATATGACTTGTTTCCACCTCTACGAATGAAGTGGGTAGCGAACTCATTACGCTCTTATTTGATATGTATGGATTATCTAATCCATGTTCTCAATAACTTGTTCATGTTAAAATCCTTAATGAACTTGGATATGAGTTTCTTGAAGGAATGGATAGAGGCTTCTAGGATTCTGTAGTACCAATAAAGGGAAATCCCTTTAAGAGTCTTAGGAAATATTTTTGTGATGACTACATCCCAAGGGAGTAGCTCTCTAATGGAAGTGGCATATGCCTTAATATGGGCATTTGGATTTCCTTCCCCCTTAAATTTTGGGAGGTCAGAAATGGACATAGGAGTATGACACCTCGTATGGTAAAGTCTAGAGGTTATTTTAGGTATTTAGAGTATGTTCCCACTGTATATGACTCAACCATTGATGATCCTTGATGGGGAGGTGGAGGTGGAACTGGAGTTTGATATGACACATCATAGGCATTGGTCAGGGCATAAAGAACCCCTTATTACTGAGTGTAATGACTAGGGAAAGATTACACATCCATATGAGGAGATTTGGAATACATGTGTATGTAGGGGGTGTAACACTAGGATATGGGCTTATGGGCATGAAACCAAGGAACATTACATTTCCTAAAGGAGTGGCCTTCGAGAACACATTTCAGTTGGACCTTATCTTTGGATACGTATATGAAGGATGAGGGGCCATTCCTAGTGTTCCCAATCATGTAAGGAGGTCACCAGGTTATGAGTACCCAAGTAGGCCTGAGATGGTGGTTGTTGATAGGAACTCATGGAAGGAACATAGTTTTTTTATTTTACATATGATGTTAATTATTGTTTGAACCCACAAATTGTGTAGGTTGTGAGGCTTGAGAAATTTCTAATTCCTTGATTCTACCCACCAATGTTGAGATCACATCGCTAGGTAAAGGTTGTGCATTTTATTAAGGAATATATTGGGATTTTTTGGGTTACAAAGGTACATGATACCCCACTATAAATTGGTATTTTGTAGACCATCCCTCTTTAGGTGTGTTTTTGTTTTGGGAGGAGGGGTGGTAGTATTGTATCGAAAAAGAGTATCGGTATATCATTGCATCCTATCTAAGCATTCTTCCATAGCGTTAAGACGGTCACCGATTTGGGTGAGTCATACTATAAGCTCATCATTTGGTGGAAAATAAGAAGAGAAGGAATCAAATTACATGTTAATCTGAGGTTTGGAAAAACCCATGAATAAAAAACTTGTTCTCCCATGAACATCATGTTATTGGAGTTGGAGAACTCTAGTTGTGCATTATAGTTAGGTTGGTCTATCTCCTCAATCCTAAATATTGATTTAGTGTTAAACCCTTGAGGAGGGGGCATGTGAGGAAATAGAAAATTTTGTGAGTAATTATTAGCCCACCCTAACAATGAAGGTGACTGTTGTATACCCACTTGGTTGTAATAGGTCTCGAGACCCAAGATGGGTATTCCATAATCATGAACTGACATATTTAGGAGGTGTATAAACACCCACTAGAATAATGGGAGAGGGGAAGGATAGATGAATTAAAATAAAGAAAGAGGATATGAAAAATAAACTAGTCCTTCACGTCAAGTTCACCAATTTTGTACGCTTGAGAATCAACACGTGATTCCAGACATACTAGACCTCCTAAGGTCATGTCAGGACATGTATAATGGAATGAATTGGATGGTAATAGATGTAGGTAGAATAATTGGAAGTGAAAACAAGAAATCAAGTCAACCTAATGTTCTTAACCAGAAAAATGGGAATTTGTTCATTGAGGGAAATGAATTCTGTCTTACTTGTTGGGGTGATGTTACAATCAAGGATGATCATTGTACGCAAATCAAGGTCAATATCATTAGAACCAAACAAGACTCTACTCAGATATGGAACAAAAGGAAATTTCCCTTCTTCATCTACAAATTCCTCTTTGAAGAGGGTCATGAATATATGATGAAATATGGGGTAAGGGCAAGTCAAAGATCATGAAATCTAATAAATAACTAGTGGGTTTTCCTAGAACTCCTTGGAAGTATCTACATCATCATTCAAAGGAATGAGATGGTGAATAATATCAAGTGGGATCGTGGTAGTCCTAAAGATAAGATTATTTAAGTCTTGGTCAATGTCTCATCAAACATGTATCAATGTTTGGTTGTGGAACGACTTGGTCACAAACTCTAAGTCTTAGTTGTTGTGGACCCTAAATGGTCATGTGGGCACAAACCAAGAAACTATGGAAATTAAAAAATGTAAGGAACCAAATGGAAATAAAGCTAAGGTCTAGTAGCCTAGGCCACTATGGAAACAAGGGTTTTTTGTTCATTCCAAATGTAATTAATCTAAGTTTTTACCTTTAAATAAATAAAGCAAGTAAATATGAATTAAATAAAGTTTATTGATTTACCCTTTAATTCAATTAAATCTGATTGCAAGTATTTAATTAAAGAAACACAAAATAAACTATCTAGTTTCCTTTGTTGTATTTTTAGAGAATCTTTTAAATGCAAATGAATAAATTTAATTTAATTACTTCTAATCTATTGTTTATGTGTTTTTGTTTATTGGAAATAAAATAAAATAAATCTACAAATGAGGGAAATTGCTTCTAAATTAAATAAATCCTAATTCTACACTAAAAAACCATGGAATAGCCGGATATGGATATTCCTATGTTGTAGGATGTAAAGCTTAATCTAATTTAAAAATGTATTTTCTAATTTGTAATTTTTGATTTCTACTTCTTCTAATTGATTCACCTCATAATCACGGGAAGAAATAAGGCTTCTCAAAAGTGATTTCTTCTTCCCCAAATACTTCCCCGATTAAATAATAGATTGCAGAAATACTAATAGTGAAGAAACACAATGGGAAGAATAAAAATAGAATATTCCTCAAGCTTCTTTCCCTTGTAGACCCACATGAATAAGTAGGGAAGGAATTGTCATTTGGGGTGTGGAGCCTATTTTTGGTCTTCTTGAATTAGTGTTGAAGTGTTGGAGCTTGAATGGTTAAGTTTGGAGACTTCAGGAGCATTCTGCATTCATTTGTTGTGACGTTATTGTGCGATCATTGTGCCATTCTTTGCAACGCATTGTTAACATGTTGTTAATGTTGGGACTATTTTTTCCAGACGTGGGAAGTTGAAATATCACAACTTTCAATCTTCTAGGGTCGGCTTTATGGCTTCTTAGAAGGATTTTAATCCTATAAATAGAGGTGTTAGGGTATCTTGAAGATATCTTGAGTGTTCAAGAGGTCTTGAGTCTTAGAGATCAAGAGGTGATCAAGAGTGATCAAGGTTATGCAATTGGGTGTCAATTGTTGTTTAGATGTGATTTAGCATCTTTGGAATTCTATTGTGAGTTCATAACTAAGAGAAGAGTATAAGAGTTGTTTTACTCTTGTTGATAATAAAATATGAGCAAGTTCTTGGTGGACGTAGCCCACATTGGGTGAACCACGTTAAATCTTGTCTTGTCTTCTTTTGTGCATTTATGTTGTTATATTTCTATAAGTATAATTCAGCTATATAGTTTCCTATTATTGTGGTTTGAGGAATTGTTTCTACATATTTGTTCTCTAATTCCTAACAATTGGTATCAGAGCTTTGGTGGTTTTTTGCTGAAGTTGTAAATCATAGGGAAAGTTTAGCTTGAGTGGGAGCTATGGTAGATGAGGGTAGATTGAGGGTTGAGAAGTTCAATGGGAAGAACTTTGGTTTGTGGAAGATGCAAATGGAGGATTACTTATATCAAAAGGACCTCCATGTTCCTTTGGCTAGAAAAGCAAAGAAACCTATAGCCATGTTGGATGAGGATTGGGAGTTTCTGGATAGAAAGGCGCTCGGGGTAATTTATTTATGCCTTGCATCTTCGGTTGCTTTCAACATATCATAGGAGAAGACCACGGAAGGTCTCATGAGTGTGTTGGGGAAGTTATATGAAAAACCCTCTGCCTCTAATAAAATATTTTTGATGAAAAATTTATTTAATATGAAGATGTCTGAGAATGGTTTTGTTGTTAATCATTTGAATGAATTTAATACGGTTGTGAGTATGTTAAACTCGGTAAAAATTGACTTTGATGATGAGGTCAAGGCTTTGTTGATTTTGTGCTCCTTGCCAGATAGCTAGGACAACTTGGTTATGGCTGTAAGTAATTCAGTCTCTAATAACTCAAAGTTGAAGTTTGAGGATGTAATAGGTGTGATCCTAAGCGAGGAAATGCAAAGGAAGAGCACCAGAGATTCTTCTACTTCTGGAAACGCTTTGATGGTGGAGAGAAAAGGGAGACAAAATAACAGAGGGAAAGGTAACCGTGGGAAGTTGAATGATCGTGGAAGGTCAAAGTCCAAGAGTAAGTTAGAATGTTGGCACTGTGGGAAGGTTGGTCATGCTAAGAAAGATTGTTGGGCTCTTCGGGATAAGAAGAACAAGAAGGAGGAAACTAAAGAGGTAAATTTGGTAGCAAGTGATGTTTTTCAAGATGCCTTAATTCTTTCTTTAGATAATATTGTTGAATCTTGGGTGTTAGATTCAGGGGCTTCTTTCCATGCCACCCCACATAGACATTACTTTACTGATTTTGTTCAAGGTGATTTTGGACATGTATATCTTGGTGATGATGAACCATGCAGCATAGTAGGGAAAGGTTGTGTTTGGGTGAAAATGTAGAATGGGAACACATGGCTACTTAAGGATGTTAGGCATGTGCCTAAGTTGAGGTGAAACTTGATATCAGTGGGACAACTAGGTAGTGATGGTTGTCAGACGGTGGTCAATTTTATAGTGGATTCTTAGAAGGTTACTAAGGAGCTCTTGTGGTTGCAAGAGGTAAGAAAAATGGTACTTTGTATTTATATAGTGATGCTGATTATTGTAATTTAGTTGCTGCAAATGGAGATGTAACTTTGTGGCACCAGAGACTCAATCATATGAGTCATAAGGGCATGCAATTATAAAGGACAGGTTGCCCAGATTAAAGGAGTTAGATTTAGATTTCTGTGAGGACTGTGTTTATGGGAAACAAAAGTAGGTGAGATTCCTCAAGGTTGGACCTACCAGGAAGGAGGGTAAGTTGGAGTTAGTGCATATAGATGTATGGGGGCTAGCTAAGGTAAACTCTATTGGTGGTTCATGTTATTACATCACTTTCATTGATGATGCAACTAGAAAAGTTTGGGTATATTGCATTAGAAAGAAATATGATGTGTTTGAAACTTTCAAAAGATGGAAATCCTTGGTTGAGAATGAAACAGGTCTCAAGCTGAAATGTCTCAAGTTGGATAATGGAGGGGAATATTGCAGCAATGAATTTATTGATTATTGTTCGGTAAATGGGATCCACAGGAAAAGAATGGTTCCAAATACTCCATAGGAAAATGGAGTGTCAGAGAGAATGAACAAGACAATCATGGAGCATGCTAGGTGCATGAGGTTACATGTGGGGCTGCCACTCATGTTTTGGGTGGAAGTGGTAAGCACAGTTATTTATCTTATTAACAGAGGACCCTCTATGGCCTTGGATGGAGGTATACCTGAGGAGGCTTGGTCTGGTAAGAAAATTGATTACTCATTTCTTAGAGTATTTGGATGTGAGGTATTTGTTCACATTGATAAAGATGATAGGACCAAGTTAGAGGCTAAGTCTAATAAATGCACCTTTGTTGGATATGGTGAAGATGATTTTGGTTTCCGTGTTTGGAGTCTTAAAGAAAAGAAAATATTTCATTCTAGAGATATTGTCTTTAATGAAAAAATCATGTATAAAGATCAGTTACAGGAACAGAAAGAGGAATCAAAGAAATAATACACAGTGTTAGAGGACATTGTGGACAACAAGGTGTCCAAGGGACCGGTTCAGGTACATCATGTTCCGACATAACCAATTTAGGTACCTACTCATTAGGAACCCCAAACTCCTAAGGTGAGAAGGTCTTCTAGGGTAAGAAGGGAACCTAAATGATTTACTCCATCTTTGAATTATTTATTGCTCATTGACAATGGAGAGCCAGAGTGCTTTGAGGAAGCAGTGCAGGTGGATGCCAGAAGAAGTGGGAGCAAGCCATGGATGAAGAGCATAGATCTCTTATGGAAAACTAGACTTGGGATCTAGTGGAGCTACCCAAGGCAAGAGAGCATTGTAGAACAAGTGGGTGTATAGAATCAAAGAGGAAGATGGAGGCAGGAAATGATACAAGGCTTGGTTGGTGGTCAAAGGATTTACATAGAAGAAAGGTATAGACTTTGATGAAATTTTTCTCCAGTTGTTAAAATGAATTCTATTAGGACTATTCTTGGTTTAGTTGTAGTAGAAGACCTGCACTTAGAACAATTAGATGTGAATCTGCATTCCTTCATGGTGAGTTGGAGGAGGAATTGTACATGCAAGCAGCCATGGGGTTATGAGGTCAAAGGAAGGAGAAGTTAGTGTGCAAATTGAAGAAGAGCTTGTATGGTTTGAAACAAGCTCCATGACAATGGTACATGAAGTTTGATAGTTTTATGCAAGACCATGGTTACTCCAAGTGTCACTCAGACCATTGTGTGTACATCAAGAAGTTTCTTGATGGTAGTTATATTATTTTGTGCATGTATGTAGATGATATGCTTGTTACAGGGAAGAACATGTAGGAAATAAAGGTACTCAAGAAGCAACTAGGTGACTCCTTTGTTATGAAGGATTTGGGGGCAGCAAAACAAATCCTTGGTATGAGAATAAATCGGAGCAGAAGAAGGAGAGGAAGCTGGTATTATCTCAAGAAGAGTACATAAAGAAGGTCTTGGAGAGGTTTAGTATGTAGGATGCTAAATTGGTTGGTACTTCTTTGGGTGGGTAACTTTAAATTATCAAAGGAGCAGAGTCCCAAGATTGAGGAGGATATAATATAGATGTCCAGGTACCATACTCATCAGTAGTTGGTATCTTGATGTATGCTATGGTATGCACTAGGCCTGACATTTCCCATGCAAAGTGGGATAATGAGTAGAGTTTATGATGATCCGTAGAGAAACCTTTGGCAGGTAGTAAAGTGGATCCTTCGGTATTTGAGAGGGACCATGGGAGTAGCATTGTGTTTTGGTGGATCAAACACTACATTACGTGGATATGTAGATTCGGACATGGTAGGATATTTGGATAGCGGAGGAGCACGATAGGTTATGTATTTACGATTGGTGATACATCGGTGAGTTGGATTTCACGGTTACAAAAGGTTGTGGCTTTATCAACCACAAAGGCAAGCAAGGAGATGATTTGGCTATAGTAGTTGCTTGATGAGTTGGGTCATAAGCAGGAAGTTGGGAGACTACACAGTGATATTCAGAGCGTTATTCATTTAGTGAAGAACTCCACTTTCCACTCTAGGATGAAGCACATTCAGTTGAGATATCATTTCATCAAGACAACTTTGGAAGAAGATAAGTTAAAGCTGGAAAAGATTCATACTAGTAAAATCCTATGGATATGATGACCAAGGTGGTCATAAGGAGAATTTGAAGTTGTGTTCAACTTTGATTGGACTTCATGGTTGATAATGAAGGTTAAGAACTTTTTAGTGGAAGCTTGATCTCCAAGTGGGAGATTGTTGGGGTGTGGAGCCTATTTTTGGTCTTCTTGAATCAGTGTTGAAGTGTTGGAGCTCGAACGGTTAAGTTTGGAGACTTCAAGAGAATTCTACAGTCATTTTCTATGACGTTACTATACAATTGTTGTGTCATTCTTTGTTAACATGTTGTTAACTCGGGACTATTTTTTCTAGCCGTGGGAAGTTGAAAGATCGCGACTTTCAATCTTCTAGGGTCGGCTTTATGGCTTCTTAGAAGGATTTTAATCCTATAAATAGAGGTGTTAAGGTATCTTGAAGATATCTTGAGTGTTCAAGAGGTCTTGAGTCTTAGAGATCAAGAGGTGATCAAGAGTGATCAAGGTTATGCAATTGGGTGTCAATTGTGGTTTAGATGTGGTTTAGCATCTTTGGAATTCTATTGTGAATTCATAACTAAGAGAAGACTGTAAGAGTTGTTTTACTCTTGTTGATAATAAAATATGAGTAAGTTCTTGGTGGATGTAGCCCACATTGGGTGAACCACGTTAAATCTTGTCTTGTCTTCTTTTGTGCATTTATGTTGTTATATTTATGCAAGTATAATTCTACTATATAGTTTCCTACTATTGTGGTTTGAGGAATTGTTTCCGCATATTTGTTCTCTAATTCCTATGATCACTAGAATATTTCTCGTATGCACGTCAATCTATTAACAAAGGAATTGAATTTTTTAGATATTATAAAATGAAGAAATGAAGAAATTTGTGCATAGGAATTTCCTCCAAATCATTTCTCAGGAAAATCCATAGGGATAAGTTGAGAAGAAAATATCAATGGAATATTCTTACAGAAAATAAAATCACTATGAATTCTACCTCTTTAAAATAAGTTTATTACTTCTATTTATTTAACAATAATGTTCTAGATTAAAATCTATAAAGAAATTAAAAGTATACCCCCAACCTAGTTACTGTACAATTGTGTCAGCTTTCTAGTACGGTGATGGCTTGTTATCTCCTAAATTTCCTTTCTATAGATGAGTCCAATTGGTCCAAGGAAGGATGTCGGTTGGTTGTAGAAGAAATTGTGAAGATAATGGAGTATACTAATTACATGCTAGTTAGTCTCAAATGTAGGCAGGAAGCAACAAAGTAATGATCTTATTTGTTTAAAAATTATTGGGAAAATTTCAGCAGAGTAACAATGTAATCAAAATCAAGAATCTCCAACCAATGGTTTAAGAAAAATATTGGTTTTTATAGAAAAACAACATGGAAAAAGTCTAGCACACTTAGCAATCATGAAATTCTAAATCATCCACAAGAGGGGTAGTCAATTTTCTGGTAATAGTAAGGAAGGAAGAGGAGCTCCATACGTATCCAACAAGCTTGAAATCATGGAAATGGTTAAAAACATGTGATAAAAACACGTAGAAGATTGCAACACGCATTGAACATGAAGTTTGGAGTCTTGGAATAAGGCACATGGAACCTCCAGTTTGTGTAGACCGGTGGTTACGTAACCACTGCAAACTAAAGATGAAAACACTAAGGAAAATGGGTGAAAAATATTTTCGAATGTAAGAAAAGCTAAGGAACTGAGAAATAATGAAGGACAAGTTATATAAGCATGCTACAGATAAGGAAATAGGATCTAAACCTCATCATTTTTTCTATAAAAGAGGAAATCATCATTGAATATTTTTACGTGTCCGTCAATGTGGCACCATGCAATTTTGGGTGCATATTATACCCTATGGGGTCATAGTGTTGATACCCTCACCTCTCCTCTTATGGTATCCCTAGCATGTTGATGTTGGTAGGGTGGTAATGGTGGTATCTCCATAGGCATTGGTCATCTAAACTACCTCGGAACACTCGCTCACTTTGAGTGAGTCTGCACCCAATATAAGTAATTTCATGTCACCTTAGTAACCCCACAAGAACCCCAAATGTCATGCCTTGATGAAAAGAATATTTTTTTAAGGGTCGATTTCATATTTTAGTACCAACATAGGACCTATTCGATGGGAAATGTTTGCTAAGGTAGAAGATTTCTCGCTCACATGAAAAATTCTCTTATGAAACATGTAGACTCGTATGGAAGAGACCAATTTTGAAGTGAGAAAAGAGTTGTTCTCAAGATGAAGTGAAGAAGGAGCCAAGAAGAGTGTTTCTTTAATTAACTCCACTAAGCTATTAGATGAATAAAATTGTAATGTGTTAAATAATATGGTCACTGAGGTTTGGAGAAGAAATATCAACAAAGGGGACATAGTAAAGAGGGTGTAGTAAGATATACATAGCAAAGGGTTAAGGAACCAACATCTTGTGGAGAAGTTGAATGATGAGAAGAAGAGAATATTTGATAAATATAACAAAGTAGTCATATATAGTTACTAATATTATGATTGCGTGCCTAGACTTGGTAGAACATGCCAAACCAAAATATGTTACATAAATGAATTATCTAGAAGATTTGGTTTGTATGTTTCTAATCAAGGTTAAAAGTGGTCAGGGCCATAAATTGAAGAATTGATCAAGTTGAATTAAGAAAAGGTTGAGCTAAATATTGAAGAATATGAGACATTCATTGCAGAAGTGAAGGAGACCACATAGAAGGTAGATTTGTTTTTACAATTTCCAAGATTTCTCTCCAATATGTAACTCATGCACTGCAGTTGAAGAGGCATAGTTGAACAAAATACAAGACACAATGAAGACCAATAAGGTCGAGCATGAGAAGGTGATCCAGAAAGTCTCAAGAGAAGAGAGTTAATAAAATCCAAGTGTGATGCTATTGATGAGAGGCTCAAGGAGATCCAACCTATGGTAATGCTCAAGATGGATAGCTTGGAGAGTCTTGCGATAGACTTGGATGTACTTCTTAAAGAGCTAAAGGAGAATATTGACAAGATAAATCTAGAGAAGATACCAAACATTATGGAAACAACGTTAGACACAAATTCCAAAGAGTGTGAAGGATGGAAGAAACAAGAAAATGTAATAAAAGAGAGCTTCCATAACTCCTCCCATCACCTAACACTTGAATTTTGGACACACACACAAGAAATATTATTCATTATTTGATACATTGGGGTAATTACCCTAATCTTTATTCTTTAAAGATTCTTTCATTCTTTCAATATTCTTTGAGGATTTATTATTTGATTCATGATATTACCAAGGAAAATCAATACTCCTAGTGTGGGGTAAAGTTGAGCAGAGAAATTTTCTAAGTACTAGCTATGCACGGATGTTAAAGACCACGTGTAGGAGGGCGTACATATGGACTAGGAGAGAAAACAACTAAGGTAAGAGTAATGCATGGAAGCATGTGCAAAAGCATAATATAATTACAAGGATTAGCTAATGCATAAAGGTATGCATGAAAGGGGAAAGGAGATTAGTACGCGAGGGTCCGTGTATGCACACAAGTTTTAGGACTTAGCGATTCCAAGTGAAAGATAAAAATAGGAAAAGAAGAGATGACGTAGCATCCAAGGAACATCAAAAATACGTAAGAGCACCGACCATGGGTAAAGAAAATTTAATGAGCACATCTAATTATAGGATCAAAGCATAGATAAGGCTAATCTATTTATAGATTGATCTAGAATTAAAAAATAAGCGTAAAATGTACACGACCTATATTTAGGACATCTATTGTTAGAGTTAAAGCATGTAGGTGGTGAAGGAAAATTTCCCACTGGATATAAATAAGTGGTACACTCTATATAATGAATGTGTGTGTGAAGGCTAGAGAGAGATAGAGAGGAGCTAGAGGTATGCAAGTTTACTATGTAGGTATACAATGTATGCGCATGCTAGGTAATGTACACATCAATGTAATCAGTAAGTTTATGTAATAGAATGAATTATTCTTATGATGGATAAATGTGTATGGATTGCTAGATTTAGTAGTGATGGAAATGATGTAATGGGAATCCAAATATAATTGTCAAATGTCTATGTTGATTAGATTTCTTACTACATGTGTTATTTGTGTTATACTTTATTGTTATCTTCATTCATAGTATAATGGTTAAGAATAAAAACCACATCTTGACAAGTGAACAAAGGAGGAACTTCGAGGTTGTATATACTTTGGGTGAATGCTTGGACATTTGTTTAGGTGAAGTGTTAGCACGCTGATGATGCGGGAGCATCACTTCTACTAGTAAAATTTATGTTTCTATATCAATTTTTAGCTTGATGAATATTTAGGAAGGTAAATGGGTTTAGTAGGAGTCATTTCAACTCATAAGTTGTGTTTAACCCTTTTAAGAATTCAAATTTGGCATTTTCCACCAAAAATGTAATTTGACATTTGAAAATAATATATGTTGGTTTTAGGATTCTAGTGAAGTTCTTGGGACTTAATATGATGAAAGACAATGTAATAAAGTGTCATTAGGTCTCTAGATCATGTAAAAGGTCATAAATGAGGTTATAATCCTAGAACCTTCATAACTAGTTAATTAGAGTCACTTATTCACTTGAATAAAGCTCAAAATAGGGTTTTAAGGTAAAGAGGTGAGTCTAATTCGGTGGGAAACTATCTTCATATGCTATAAAGAGCCATTTTGTAACTGTTTCAAGGCATTCTATCCTAATGGAATCATGGTGAAAGGCTTCAAAGAGGAGAAAATACACAAATTCAATCCAAAAAAATGTTTTCACAACTTCTAAGCAAAAAAATTGGGTGCATTGAAGCATGTATGCAGGGTGACTACATTATGTGGTATCAGAGTAGGTTTTGAGATTTTAGGCTTGGTGAATGACAATACATTGATTTTGTGGATAGTTCTAGTACTTTTATAACTCTATGACAATTTTTAATGTTTATGCATCATTAGAGTGTATGTTATATGATTGTGGTAAGTTTGTGGCATTAATCCTTTATCAAGAAAGTTGATACAATGTTCAAGGTGGAAACTAACCTTATTGTTGTTAAATGATCTTACATGATGGAACCATGAGTGGGATGTGGATGTAAATGAACTAAATGTGAATACTTGTGACTATGTTTCATATTTAGGCAAAAATGTGTCTACGGTGTAAAGAATCATAAGAGTGAATGCATGGAAAGAGTGGTAATTCAAGGAAAGAGGTATGGAATTCTCTCTTAGTAAGTTAGAGCCAAGGTTTAGAGCTTGAATGTTAGATACCTTGTGCATCAGTTTACAAGTTACAATAAATTGAACTAAGAATTTGTGGTGATTTGTATATTGAATGATTTTAAGCTATATGAGTTTGAGGATAATTTTGAAGTGACTCAAGGTCAAGCATATCGAGTAATATGATTTCATTGTCATGGTAAGCTTGATAAGGTAAAGATCTTGTTAAGTCTCCTAAATGCATTAAAACCTTTGATGAGTCAAGAAGCTAAAAAGGGAAAGATGAGTGATATGGTGAAAGGAGAGTGATTTAAGGTTGTAAATAGTTTGAAAAGGATTGAAATAAGGTGGTTATAGGTCTGAGAATAGTGAAAAAGCATAAAACTTTAGAGAAGGTCTATATGCCCTCGTTAGACCTATTAGAAGCCTAGACCAAGGGTGGAAAGTGAATTAGAGAAGTTGATATGGAATGGGATGATGAAGATTTATACAAAGGAGAATGAGAATAAAGGGTATCTAAATCTCATTTTACATGAAATTTTGTAAATTCTTCCTAGCTAGAAGATTTGTGAGTCCAAAACCTAGTTACAAGGCTTAAATTGAAACAATAATTGAAGCATAAAAATGCACAAACAGAGTAAGTATTTGAAACTTTGGAATCTATTAAAAGAAAAAAGGGTACTCGGAAAAGTGACCATAAATCTCAAGTGTCTCTATTTCATTAAATACTTCAAAATTTGTAGTTTTTAAGGCTAGTAGTAGTCTAGAAGGACTATGAAGTAAATGTGAAAAGATGGTGATTTGAAACTTGGGAAAGTGTTTGAACATGTTGATTTGAGGGATTCAAGTATGTTAAAACCATTCTCAAATTTTAGTGCAAGAATTTGATTAAATTTAGTGTTTTGAACAAGAATTAATCTTTTAGGCATATAAATTGAAATTAGAGAATTCTAGTGTTTTGTAAAGTGTTTGGGCTAACTAGTTTTAGTGATTGAATTTAGTATATGCCTTTGCATATATATCAAAAAATATGAGTGAAGAAAAGTGTGTGAAGCTAGGCATTGACCATGGGTATAGGATTCCATATTGGATGGTGAAGTTGGCTACAGAGAGAGAAGAAATCAGATCAAAACAAGTGCATGAGAAGATAAGAGAACAAGAACATAAGAGAATATTGACTAAGATGCTAGAAGAAAGAAATGCATGTAGTGAAAGAGAGTTGAAGGAAACTAGGCCTTATGAATCATATTTTGAGATGAATATGATGAAGAAGAAATATCAATAAAGATTAATAAAGAGGAAATGGTAAAATAATTGTTGAATTTGATGAGTCACAAGAAGAAAGAACAAGAAAAGAAAAGAGAGGAAAAGAGGAAAGAAGAAGCTAGAAAACAAGAAAAGAGGATGGAACAAGAGATAAAAGAACTTAGAAAGGATATGGATAAGCTTGTTGAGTTGGAAAAAGTTGTGAGTATGATGGTATAGAGAAATAAAATTAAGGGGAATAAAATTGTGTTTGTGATGAGAAGAAAGATAAAGTGGCCTATAGAGCTACTTAGAAAGTAGCTGAGGAAAAATAAGGAAAGAAGAGAGAAAGATAAGGCAAGAAGTGAAAAGGATGAAGAAACAAGAAGAAGAATAAATTTACAAAGAGATAGTGTGTGAATAAGTTTAGAGTTTAGATGAGGAAGAGGTGATTGCAAGATTTTATCTTGCCTTGATAAAAAATAAGAAAGTGATGAATGGGAGTATCATGTTGAAAATGAAGAAGAACTCACGATGGAACATCTTATGAGGCTACAAGGCCTCTCTATTTTATTCTAATTTTTCCTTTGAGTGTGTGAATGTAGATGATGGAGATGAATAGAAAGAAATGAAGAAAATAGCTAAACAAGAGGAGGAATATGATACAAACAAAGAAATGAATGATAATGAAGAAGAGATGATAGTTGAAGAAGAGGTTTTGTGGCAACAAATCATACAAGAATCTAATAATTCAGAGTTGTTTGAGGATGAAGAAGACTACAATATAGTGAAGGGAGAACTTATGATGATACTACAAGCTGAAGAGGAAGCCAAAGGTCATGAAGAAGTAAATGAAGTTAGCGGTGAGAAAGAACACACAGTTCAAGAGGAAGATATGATGAAAGAAGAGAAAAATGAAGAAGAAGAATCCTATGGAGCAGCATACCTCATTTATGAAGATTACATGTAAGATGAAGATCAAACAAAGTATTTGCATGAAGACCAAGATGTTGAACTAGCTGAAGATGAAAACTACATCAAGAAGAAGATGAAAAAGCCGAGGAATTGGAAAAAGAATAAAAATAAAGAGCTATAAGTACTACTCTTTTCCTACCCCTAGAGTAATGATGTAGTCACCCTGCATACATGCTTCAATGCACCCAAAAACATTTCTTAGAAGTCATGAAAACATTTTTTTTGGACTGAATTTTCTTCTTTTCTCCTCTTTGAAGCCTTTCACCATGATTCCATCTGGATATAATGCCTTGAAATAGTTACAAAATGGCTCTTTATAGCCTATGAAGATAGTTTCCCACCAAATTAGACTTGCCTCTTGACCTTAAAACCCTATTTTGAGATTTATTCTAGTGAATAACTGACTCTAGTGAGCTAATTATGAAGGCTTTAGGCTTATAACCTCATTTAAGACCTTTTCATGTTCTAGAGACCTAATGAAACTTTATTACATTTCCTTTCATCATATTAAGTCCCAAGAACTTCACAGAATCCTCAAACCAACCTATTGTTTTCAAATTTCAAATTATAGTTTTGGCAAAAAAATGACAAATTTGTATTTTGAAAGGGTTAAACACAACTTCTCGATATGAAATGACTCCTACTAGACCCATTTACCTTCCTAAATCTTCATCAAGCCGAAAATTGACATAGAAACCAAAATTTTACTTGTAGAAGTGATGCTCCTACATCACTTGACCTTGTGAAGTATTGACAACTAGACTCTAGCATTTTAGTTATGTTGCGGGGACCTCTTTTATTTCAATTCATCAAGATGTCGTGTATAGATGGAATTCTTACTATCATTGGAGAATATTGAGCATTGGGTGGATGACGACCAAGATGAATTTTATCAAAGATACACCTTGGATAGTATTTTAATACATGAAAATGGGTAGAATGAAAATTATATGATTCACTATACGAGATGTTTTTCAACTTCTTCCCAGTAGAGTTGTACGAGTGGATATCATATTACACATAGAAAAAGTTTATTTGGCTAGGAAAGAAGAAATTTTGAAGCCAGGATAAGTATGAGGCACTATTAGATTTGGACACACCATGGACGTGCACTTTGTAGCTCATTGGTGGGAAGGTGTGATGTGTAATTATACCATGGAATACATGATTTTGATGCACTTGTGCCTAGAAGAAGAAGAGTTCTAGTTTTTACATGAACCTAGAAGATCATACTTATGCATACTTTGTTAGCCATAAATATCTTGATGATTGAGTTGAGGATAGAAAAATTACCTATGGTAGGATAAAACCCCTCCACACGTAGGGGAAGGAAGTAGGTTTGGGAAGGATGGAATTGGTCCAAGTAGGAGAGAGAGAGAGAGAGAGAGAGAGAGAGAGAGAATATATTACAAGATATAATGATGTGAGAGAGAGAGAGAGTTAAAGAGGTGCTAAAAATGAGAGGAATGGGGCCAAACTAAAAGTGATTAGAACCCCTACAAAAGGAAAGGGACCAGAACCATGTCCCTCAAATATTGGGGAAGCACTAGAGAAGGAATCCTCAAAGGCATCGATGAGAAATTCTAAGGAAATAATGAGAACCGTTGGCACATCCGACCCATCCTAAACACCTAGCCCTTGTTTTTAGTGTTAGGAATTCAAAATTTGTCATAGAGGATCATCATAGTGACTAAGAGAAGTAAGGTAATAAAGGATCCCCATGTTGGATTGTAGAGACACGTGTAGGCACATTTTAGTATTAGCACAAGATGTGTGGAAAATAAAGGTAGTGCATATGGCATAACATTTTTGAGAAAACCTTGTTTGGGAGTAATCGATAGGTGTGAATTTAAGATAGATCATTCGAACACTACCCTTTCGAGGTAATCCCATAGGAGGAGGAGTAGATTAAAAACCTTGGTGTGGAATTCATCACTAATATGGGGATGTAATATAGTACTTCTACTGGTCCTCATGTCGTGGCGGGAGGCTCGGAGGATAAGATCCTCCACCACATGGAGGAAATCCTAGTGGTGGCTTGGGATCAAGATTTAGCCCTATTCTAGGAAAAAAACAACAACAACCAACACAATAACCCCATTAACTACAATAACAACCCCCTTAGATCTTTTTTGAAATGTCCCTTCATTTTCCAAAATATAGAGGTGTGAAGATGTAGTTGAGCATGTACACAAGTGTTAAATTTTACTGAGGGCCAAGGGAATAATATCTCCATATCATAAGGCTAGTCGGTTTGCAACAACACTTTAGGGTTACGTGTATGGTTGATATAGGAAGTATGATCCACACCCAACAGTAGGGTAATATGATGCCTTGTGTGCCTCTTTCTTGGCTGAATTCCAACTACCTAAATTTGAGCAGTAGATCATTATCACACCTGAAAGATGTTAAGAGGGTTTAGCTGAGAGTGTTAGAAAGTATGATGTGTGTTTCAAGACCTTATTTTCCAAGATTTCTTATGACATTCATCTAAGCCATCATGTGTCAGTGTTTGTAGGAGAAATTTTGACACCTTTCTGAATAGTGTTATCATATAAGACGTCCAGTGACCCATGTGAGGATTTATAAGAATCACTATGTGTAGAAATGGCAGGGAGCATAGACACAGGGGTAAGTCCATTTCTTAAGGCTTAGATCACAGCAATGGTCACTCAGTTGGAAAATTTATCTAGCAATTCAGCTCATGAGACATGTAGTGGACTCTGGTGCACTGATTGTGAAGTATAAAAATATTCAAATGATAGTTGTCCATGCATGAATGTTCATGCACTGCTGATAGCTTGTGAAATTTTCACAAGAACCATGATGTCCATAATTGTCTTCTTTTACAATGCGTATGGAAAATAATGTTTTGTTTTATTGAAAAATATGTGATGCACATACTCATGACATGGCTAATTATCTTCTGATTGGTCATATTCATGAGGCTTGTGAAATATGGTTACACCAGACTAGTGTAAAAAGTATCTCACAGGCGCAAGAGCGATAGAATAATGAGGGGTACAAAATTGCTAACAGAGGCTTTAGAGGCAGATACCTAGGTAGAGGTCGTGGTGGCCAAAGATGATTCACACAGGGAACATGTTACACATGTGGGTTGTTTTATTACTATTAGTGTGAGTGCCCAAGGAATCAATATTGTGCATATTGTGGAAAGGCACATAAGGTTGAAGATTTTTCCGGAATTTGTATGCCAACATGTTCAAGAATAACAATAAGGATAAGGATCATCCATGATTAAAGTTAAACATGCTAAGAAAGGATAAGAGACAACTAAGAAACTAGTTGTAGTGGAATATTATCCATTATTGGTCACTACGTGCATAGAGGTAGCGTGTGCATGTGAATAAGGGAGATTAAGACTGCTCATTAGAAGAGAGGAGTCTATTCATACAAGGTATCTAGATGGAGATAGAAAAAATGAGGTATATAAAGAAACCATGTACATCATTAGGGATCTCTAAGGGGAGATACAATGTTTGAAGGAGCAAGCACCAGGAATACTGAATTACCTCAGAAGGATGTGGATGACCTTATAGAGGTATGCATAATGCTTAGGTAGGATAATATCATACCTTTTTTGGGAGAATACTTACGGGATAAAATGCCACGTGCAGGTGTAGAAAGGGAGCACCAGATTCTCAATGCTAACTTACCACCTCAAGATCATGAGTATGACAAGGAAATCACATTGGATACAGTAATTGATGGATGGATAGAACTATAGAAGTAAATTTCCTCACACTTGATTCTTACAACTAGATGAGAATTCCACCATTACATACATCCTCAAATGTGTTATACATGGCTAATAAGACAAGGGATATTCCCATTAGGGTTTTAAAGGATGTTTCTATCACCATTCAAGGAGCCAAGTTCAAGGGTGACTTTGAGGTCCTAGAGCCGCGGAAGTAGATAATTTCCTTATGCTAATAGGAATTCCTTGGTGTATATGCCAATAACACATACCCACACTTTAACAAGCGTTATGTGAGATTTTAGAGAAAAGATGAGTGTGGTGTGATACCAATGGATGACACAAATATTATGTCTTACATCAATCCCATCAATGAAGAATATCTTAATAGAATATACATGCATATGGTGCGTGACCTAGAGAATGTGGAGCCATCAAAGGAGGTTCTGCTTCTGTGGGAAAATGTGTAGTCCATAAGTGATACTACGAGTTTCACTTGTGATAATTGATATTATGGTACTGTGAGATGGTTGGTCATGAAGTTTGGGGAAGATTCACAAGGGTGATTACATCGGGACCAGTTAGGCGGTTAGGAAAGGTCAATGTGTCGAATTACATTGGAGAAGAAAAGTTAAAATTATTCTTGTGCGTAATGGTGGAGCAGGTTGTGTAAAAATGGGGATAGAAGAACTATGTTGGTGTACACATTGATATGGACAAAAGAACGCTAGTGGTATAGGCATAAGGACAACCTAATTAGTTAGTGTGAGATAATAGTGTCTTGCTTGACAAGGTTTTATAGAAGTAATCTCCCATCACCAATATTAGATTATGATGGGAAGACTTCTCCCATGATACATGTTCATAATTGTGATAGGAATTGGACAAAAGTGAAAGATGATCTTCCACCATCCTTGTGGGTGCACATGTATTCTACTGCACAGTATATACATGTTGAGCTAAAGTAGGAAATACTAAATTAGCAAGACTCGATTGTAGGTTATTTTCATACTTTTGATTAATTTTCAACTAAACCATTGGTTCATGAAGCTCTACATATTATGAGGTGCATTACATTGGGGGATAACATGAGGATTGAAGAACTTATGATTCAATTAATTGGTGAGACTGATATTGAAGTGCATGATGAATTTTTGTAATCAAAAGAGACCATATTGGGACATGATTGGAAAGAAAAGAGAAAGGAAATGTTGTCTACCTCATAAATGATGATGGGGTAGAGGATCTAGATATTAAGCACACAAAAGGTGTGTATGATGTATTGGAATCAATAGATGAACAAATGCAATCCTACCATGTATCATTGACTACTAATAAATTAAACATTGAAGTTGAAGACACATCAAAGGAAGTGGTAATTGGTGATTATTGGATTGAATTGGAGGTAGATAAAATCATTGAGCTATTACATGAATTTTAGGATGTTTTTCCAAAAGGATACCATGAGTTATAGTGTGTACATGTATTGTTAGGAGAAATGAAAATCAAGCTCAAGGATGTCCGACCGATTTGGAAGAGGCCTTCCTAGATGAATCCTAATCTGCATCTCAAGGTGAAAGATGAAATTGATAAAATGTTTATTTCATTATTGAGCCCATTGAAGATTCAGAGTGGATAATCTTAATGTTTATCGACATTAAAATATATGGTAGGATAAGAATTTGTGTTGATTATATATTTTTGAATGCTTCATGTGTCATTGATCCATTTCCCACACCATTTACTAAGGAGATCCTAAAAGGACTAGTAGGGTGCACAAGATCTACTCTTTTACAGATTGATTTTCAGGCTATTGTAGGTAAGGATCATGCATGAAGACCAGAAAAGATAAATTTTGTAACTAAATGGGGATGTTTTTCTCACATGGTTATGCCCTTTGGCTTGAAGAATGTGCCAACGGTTTTCTCGTGCATTATTACTCAAGCATTTCAAGACTTCATTCATAAGTTTCTTCAGTTATATTTATATGATTGGATGGTGTAAGTCTTAAATACAATTATGACTACTTAAGGTTGATGTCTAAAAGATGCAAGAAACTTATAATCTCCTTGAATATTAAGAAGTGTCTCTTTGCGACACCATTTGGTACTCTTCTTGGACATATTATCTATAAGGAAATATTGCTAGTAGATCCAACCAAAATTACAGTCATCTTGGGAAGAACCGAGGAGCCAACCAATCGAGTGAGGTGTATGATTCCTTGGTCATACTGGTTATTAGCAAAAACTTATCAAGGGGTATGTAAATATTTTTGTACCACTCGAATAATTGTTAAAGGAAAAGGGAGAATTATATTGGGGTGACACACAAAAACTAGCATTTAAGACTTTGAAGGATAAGTGTACCACCGTGCCTATCTTATGTTTTCCTTCGAATAATTTGTTCCATGTTCATGTAGATGCATCTAGTATATCCACTAGAGTAGTTTTAGGGCAGCTGGGGAAGGTAATGTAGACCATCCTATTTTTTGTAAATAGGAAGTTTACGCCGACCAAACAAAATAATATAACCATGGAGTGTGAATTATTGTCAATGGTGTATGTGCTTCATAAGTTTAGATGTTATTTTCTAGCCACACCATTTATTTTCTACACCGATCATATGACACTTAAATATTTGGTTAACAAACCAAATTGTAAGGATGCATTTTTCGTTGGATCATTTTATTCTAATAGTTTGGATTTTTAGTTATAGTGAATATTGGGAAGTGTAATTTGGGACTAGATCACTTATCACAGATTATCTCTAGCGAGGGCATGAAAGACATAGAGGACACTATAACATATGCTCGATTGTTCAAACTACATGGTGCCCAACCGATTAAGAAGATATTACACCATTCTTATGCACGGGAGTTGCACCTAAAGGTATGAATACATTATAAAAGAAGCAATTGGTCATTTACATGATGCCCTACATGCTAATTAGAGGAGACTTGTACAAGATGGGAAGAGACAAAGTCTTATGCATGTGTGTTGGAGCATGAGTGTGAAGCTATAATGGAAGAGGTGCGTGGAGGAATTACATGAGGTCACTATGTAGGTGAAGCAATGATGTGCAAGATATTAATTCCTAGATTATGGTGGGAATCACTCTATAAGGATACCAAGCAATTTTTCAAATCATGTGATCATTTTCGAAGGGTAGGTAAACCAAGAAACCGGGATGAGATGTCATTGCGACATACTGCAAGCACATATCCTTTTGAGAAGTGAGAAATTGACTTTTTTGGCCCAATTCCACCAACTCCACGGAGGACATCCACACATTACATAACAAGGTGGGAAGAGGCTATGCCTACAAATGATTGCAATGCATCTACAACGACAAGATTTCTATGGGAAAGTATCAGTAGTAGGTATGGTTATCTATTAAGCCTTACCGGTGATAGGGGAACTCACTTCATGAATGAGAAAATCAAAATATTGTTGGCATTTTTTATGGTAGCTCATTAAAAGACTAACCCTTGTCACCCAAAATCCAATGGTACTGAGAGGATTTCAATAAGATCTTGGGACAAACATTAACAAAGATTTGTGATGTAGGAGGAAAGGATTGGGATGAAAAAGTTTCAAATGTGTTATGGACATATATAAATACATTAAAAGGTTAAATAAGGCCACACCTTTTTAATTGGTGTTTGGCATGGAAGCAATTTTCCCATGGATGTCATGTTACTCTCCCTACATATTGCATGCACATGAGGACTTGATGATGAGAAGGAAGTAGAGGGTGCATTGATAAACTAATGCAATTGGATGAGTGATGTGCAATTTTTTTGATGGAGTCGAAGATAGAGAAAACTATACGAAGGATTGGCATGATAAGCATATTAAGAATAAGTATTTTTCAATACGTAAAATGGAGCTTTTATATGACTCCAAGTTTGCACACCATCCTGGGAAGATCAAGGTGCATTGCTTGGGACTATTTTTAGTAACCAAGATATTAGAATCATGTGCTTTTTAATTATAGGAATTAGATGATAATATATTTCCTATTTACTTCAATGAAATTATGTTGAAACCATATTATAAATAATCTTCTTATGTGTTTGTAATAAGGAAGTATTGCCACTTAGATTAGATTTTTGTCTATTTTTGTCTTGTTTTTTTGTAATAAGTGTGTTGCATGCATGAAATGATTACTTTGTTTTAAACTGATGCATAGAGGACCACACATGATTTTAGTGTGGGTTGAAGGAATTTTAGGTGCATAAAATGAAAAAATGACAAATAAATGTGGCTTGGAGGCTTGTGAACATGTGCACGACTAGGTGAGATAATGATGTGCAAAAGAAAGAATCATGAGTGGATGGATATGATGTAGTGGATAAATATGGAAGGTGCGAATGAAATTGATGTTGATAAAATTTCTCTTACCAAACCATGATGAAAGGTGAGCCACATAGTGTAATGTGGGGAGGAAGTGAAAAGGTAGACTAGTTGGAAAGTGGTGCAGAGGAAGAATGTGTGTGACATAGGAAGGTGCATACAAGAGGGTCTAAAACGTAGGAAGTAGTAACACACCATAAGGTTACTGATACCATGTGTGGGAGATGTATTTTGAGAAATGTAAAAAGATCAAGTGGGAAAAGCATAAAATCACTTTAAATATGGGAAATGGTGGTAGATGAGTGTAATTAATGTAGATGAAAATTAGAAAATCTATAAAATGAGCGCAAATGAATTCATTTATACCTTTCTATTCAAGAAATTGTGCGATAGAGAGATCATTTGTGAAAAAGTGTGAAGCATGAAGAATGAACTAAAGAGATATGATGAAGCATGAACCATAGCTAAGTGATGATGAACATGAAAACTTGATGGCAAGTGAGCTCCGTATGAAGAAGTGGAAGCTAGGAGAAAGGTTTGAAGGCAAGACGCGGAGCTAGGGTTCGTGAGTGAAGACACATAAATAGGGCACAAAGTTTAAGATTGACCTGGGGCATGAAGTTGAATTCAATGGGTACAAGGATTTAACAAGAACTTGGAAGTTTATCACCAAAGGAACAATTTAAGAAATTAGGTGTTAAATTCTTGGCACTTAGGGCACATAATTCGCAAGTTTATGGGTTATGCTAGTTAAAATAACAATGACACCAAATAGAGCACCAAAGAATAAGAAGACCATGGATGAGTCACTGAAGATTAGTTTTAGTAGTAGGAAACCATGGGCACCACAAATGAGGATGACCATGGATGAGCACCAAAGGTAGTATTAGGGAGACCATGGGCATCACAACCGAGGAAGTGCAAGATTAGTGAGTATAACCATTGTGCACAAGCACATGAGGTAGACATCAACAAGGATGTCTTATGAGGATGGACTATAAGGACTACAAAAGGACAAATAGTATTTGATGACTCAGTGCATATGACCCTAGAAGAGGTTGGGGTGCTTCATTTGTATGAGTTACCTTACTTTGGGAATCCCACACATCTTTTTAGTGGTTGATGTCACATGTATGAAGAGTATTTTTAATTTACATACGGGTAGAAAGATGTAGCTAACTTCTAGGTTAATCGACAAAGTGATAGGATTGTGTGACACTTTGGTGAAGAAATAGAGTTTTAATTACATGATGAGATAAAGATAGAGGATATGACCACCAAGTTGCAATACCAAAGGGGAAGTCGAACCTTTAACATTGATAAGATTTTGGACCCTAGCACAAGAGTAGTTATGCACCTAGTTAGCTACAACTCGGGGAGCCTTTGAGTATTAGACAAAGGTAAACAAGAATTTTTTTCATATCACGCATAATATGGAGCACAAAACTAAGTACAAAATTACACTATACATAGCTAAAGGAATTATATAGGAGGCAAAGGCATGATAGAGAAAGGATAGAAAATTATTTAGGTATCCATCCTTCTTTTGATTGTATTTTGGTAGATTGGGGTGTTGGATGGGTCGAGAAGACAATATGTGGTACCACCCCATTGAAGAGAAGTCTCCCAAAAAATATCCACCAAGTATACTTATGATGGTGGAATCACAAACCCATACAAGGTGTACCTCGAGAATTGGTATAAAAAGATGTGTAGATTAGTTCACAAAATTGTAAATTAACAGATGTATTATATGTCCCTGGGTTAATAAAGAATATGTTATTAGTGATTAGCTTCTAGATCATAATTTGAAGATTGGCTTTGATAGTCATTCCGGTAAGAAAGTGTGTTTGATTCGAGAAAAATCTAGAGGATCGAAAATTATTGCAAAAGCCTCCAATGTGGGACGTATATTCCATCTTGAATTTTTCCATAGGGATGATCAATAATTAGTGGCTAAGAATTCTTCCTCAGCACAGTTGTGGCATGAAGACTTGGTCACATTAGTTTTAAATATCTTGAAACACTTTGTTGGTACAACAAGGTAAGAGGCGTCCCATCTCTCAAGAAGGATATAGATAAGTTTCCTAACTACCTAACAGGTAAACAACATAGAGATTCACTCTAGAAGAGTACTTATTGAGCTTTAGGTAAGCCTGATTTGATTCATATTGATCTTTGTAGTCCGATGCAGCCTAGTCATTCCGGATTTCAGTATTTTATGATATGTGTTGATGATTATTCAAGAAAAATGGATATTTCCGTCTTCGTAAGAAAATTGATGCTTTTGATAACTTTAAAAAGTTCAAAGTGGCTATAGAAAATGAGACTGATCGTCATATTAGATCTCTTCATTCAGATCGAGGGGGAAATTCACCAGTAATGAGTTCAAAGCCTACTTTAAGCTCATGGGATTCATCGAAAAATTCCTCCTCCACACACACCACAACATAATGTTGTTTTTGAGAGAAGGAACCATACTATCATGGAGATGGTTTGTTGCATGATCGATGATTATGGACTAGCGAGGACATTTTGAGCAGAAGTAGTGAAGACAATAGTATATTTGTTCAATAAAGTTCTTATAGTTTCTCTTGATGAAGTAACTCCACATGAAGCATGATAAAAGTGGAAGCCATTTTTTCACACCTTAGAGTATTTGGGTGCAAATTTAACATGCACATACCCAAAGAGAAAAGAAAGAAGTTGGATATGAAATATCAAAAACTCATCTTTATTGACTATAATGAAGAGACTCTAGGGTACAGGCCGATAAATCCAAAGACTAGAAAAGTCTACATCAACAGAGATGTTGAGTTATTTGAGAAGAAGGAAGGTGAGAATCCTTGTCCAAACTCACTTGATGTAGATATTTCACCTATTGTGAAAAGAAGCTCATGTTCATGCTGATGTTAACATTGATGATGGGGATGATGGCGATGATTAGACAAGATAAAACCCATAGGAACAATACTTCATATGCCCAAGTGGTATACTAATATGATTCAAGATGCAAAATTAGATGATCCATTGATACATCCACCACTCGACCACAGAATCGCAATAAAACACGAGAAATAAACTTTTCTTTGATGAGTAGAGTTGTTGAATCTGTTGATCCCTCTATTATCTAGGATGCCCTACAATTTAAAGATTGGAAAGATTCCATAGATGTTGAGTATCGTTAGTGATGAAAAATAACACTTGGTAGCTTGTCGATCTTCCACTAGGGAAGAAACCCATTGGTTGTAGATGGATATTCAAAACAAAGTAAAAATTAGATAGGACCATAGACAAGTACAAAGCAAGACTAGTAGCAAAGGGGTATGCACAAAAGGAATACATAGACTATGAGGAGACATTTTCTCCCACAGCTAAGATTAAAACGATCAGGATGTTCTTTGCTCTAGCTGCTCAGTTTGGTTGGAAAGTCCATTAGATGGATGTGAAAATTTCCTTTCTAAATGGAGATCTATAGGAAGAAGTCTACATGACTCAACCTAAGGGATTTGTCATACTTGGTGAAGAAACAAAGGTATGCAGACTTAGGAAATATTTATATGGCCTTAAATAGGAACCCTAGGCTTGGTACATCAAAATTGATGAGCATCTTGTTCAACATGGATTCGTCAAAAATCCATATGATCCCAATCTCTACCTCAAAAGGAAAGGAGGAGAGATTGTGATAGTTGTTGTTTATGTCGGCCCTATCTATATATCTGGAGGTTGAGGGCCCCCTATCCCTATCCCGATCTATATGTGGGGGGGGTGGGGCACTCGATTCTCAATTGGGGGTCCCGTCTCGGCTGGGTTCTGTTTGTTATGTAATCCATTCCAGTGGGCCGGACAGTTGGCTCGGCTGGGTTTAAAGCCGGACGGTCAAGACTCGGCTCCCGGTGCCGAGTCTATCTATATAGACTCTACTCTATATTGGGCCGGATAGATGGATAGAAAGATTGGCGCCCCTGGATAGAAAGATTGGCGCCCCCGGATAGATGGATATCCAATCCCCCCGGTGGCCGTGGATGGAGATCAAAGCATGGTCGGAAAAGGTGATCAATAGTTGGGGTACTACGAGCCCTCTGCCCCACGCAACCAGCGACTCATGCGTGGTTCACCGGTTCCACCGACTCTTCCTATATCGTATCGATTTCACCATACCACGATAGGGTCGGGGGTTCGGGTACTACTATTACAAATGAATCAGAATCTAGTCATCATTGGAAACACAATGAAGATGATTGATGCTACGAAGAAAGATCTTAATCAATCATTTTACATGACAGATCTCAGGCTCATGCACTACTATCTTGGATTGGAATTATAGTAGAAGAAGAATCACATTTTGTTTCTTAGTTGAAGTATACCAAAACAATGCTTGATAAGTTTAGGATGATGGATTGCACACCAATTGCTACACCTATGGAGATGAGACTACAGTTATCTCGTTCAGATCCATCTCCTCTAGTAAATGAAACTCTCTATCGATAGTTGATTGGGAGTCTCATTTACCTAACTTATACTAGACTAGATATCAGCTTTGTAGTGAGCTATCTTTCCATGTTCATGCAGGAACCCGAGTTTGTCATTGGAAAGCAGTAAGGTGAATCTTGAGATATCTCAAGGGTATAATGGATCTTGGTCTAGAGTACAAGAAGAATGATAACTTCTTCTTGACTGGATATTCGGATTCAGATCATGTAGGTAACATTGATGATAGGAAATCCACTTCTGGATTTGTATTCTTTTTGGGATCTAGACCGATATCATGGGGAAGCAAGAAACAAAACTTTGTTTCTCACTCTTCTATAGAAGTCGAATATCATGTTGTAGGTGGAGCTATTTGCAAAGCGATATGGCTACGTCGCATACTGGAAGGACTTGGAGTACCACATGAAAAACCTACCACCATGTATGTAGAGACAATGAAGTTCTCAAAATTATTTGCAATCTAGTGTTTCATGATGGAACCAAACATATTGAGGTACAATGATGAATCGAAATATTAAAAGGTCTAATTCTAGGTCAATACGTAAATAAATACATACCCAAAACTTGGAATTAATCAACAAAACACTTTAGAGTATGACTACCATGCCTTTATTATTCCATATCAAAACAACATTACATTGGTTTCACCTCCTTTTTCGATTCATCTCGTAGAAGAATGATTCTTTGCAACTATATCCTTAAATACTTGATTTTGGCTCCTATATGAGCTCAACTTACACCCTAAAATTGGGATAAGATAAACAACCTCTTAAACTCCCCCAGCATCATTTTTAATCATATTACAAATCATAATAATACACAAATGACCTTATTAGGCTTGGTAGCCACTAATTCCTCTCTTTACACTTAATTATTATATAATACAAGCATAATTGACTTCAGTTTTGAGACATCCTCACCTTACAATCACTCACACATATGGAAAAAATCATGCTAACATAGTTTTAGAATGACCCTATGACTAATTATCTTGATGCTCCTGCATCAGACTCCCTTAGAGGGAAAAATTTGAGCTCCTTCTCAAATAGAATGTGAACTTCTTCTTCCTGGTCTTCCAATTCTTCAAAATCCCTTCCTTCTTCAAGTCTTCATAGTTCACGAATTGAAGTGGTTCAATCTTCATATCAACTTCTTCATGTTCTCTCTCATAATTGCATTGTATAGCTTTGACCTTGTCTGCATTTTTGTATAATAGCCTCAAATAAGACTCTAACTCTGATGTGGCTTCTTCTTTTTAGCTTCATCTTGTCTCTCTTCTTCATTTCCTTGCTTCAAGATCTTCATCAATTCTATCTCATCTATTTTGACATCTTCTTCACCTCCAATGAGGTCCAAACAATCAAATTCTTCCATGATTTGTTTCCAAATCATCTCCTCATCTTCATTTCCTATAACCACACACTCAAGTTCACTATCGAAACAAAATTTTGAGACTCAATTGTCTCTTCTATTCCTTCACTTTGCATTAGCTGGTCATAAGTTCTCTCATGAGCTTGTTCTTCATGCTTGTCTTCAAATTCTCCTTCATCAATGAGCTCATTCATTTGCTCAAATTCTTGTATACCTACAAAACCAAAAACAAAGTCAGATTTAAAACCTTCTTGAGGCTTTATTGCTTCTTCATCAACATTTTCTTCCTGTGATGGCTTCAAGAACTCCAATTCTTCTGTTTTGAAGGTTTCTTCATCAACTTCTTTTGTTTCATCATGTGTCATTGTAACTTGCTCAATATCTTCTTGGAGTATTTCTCTTTCAAACTGATCAATTTGAATAGTGGACTCATGTTCTTCTTCTTGTTCCTCATAGTCAAATTCTTCAATACAAGCATATTGCACATTCTCTATCATTTCCTCTATCATGGCTAATTTTTGCTTTATTTCCTCTATTTCTCTCTGCAACTTTTCCTCCATTTGTTTCTTCCTTTTCTCTTTTTCTCTTCTTTTGTTCTTAAATACTTGCCTGAAAATTTTAAGTGGGCCTGCTTGCTCCATCTTTGAATGGTTAAATAGTTGTATATGCATTTGCTACGAGCAATATGCACACCAAACCCACAAAGCTACTGAGAATGACTATCAATATCCACCAGCTAAACACCCACACTTGATTGTAGAATGGTAGAGTAATAACATTGGACTAACACAATGCTCCTATCTGTTGGCCAAACTCTGAGCACCAATTAATTTTCTCTATTTATTCTTTCTTTGCAGTGAAATATCTCCGTGTAATATGGTGCACTCTGAGCACTTATTTTGAACAGTGAATTATTTCTGTGTAATTTAAATATGGCACCTTGCTTTATTCCTTCTCACTATTGTGATGAATTTCAATTTCTCACATACAATTGAATGATAAAATCAATTATCACGTCCCTCCTGAAGAATGCCAAGCTATTAAAATTTGCAAATTTTATTCAACTCTGCAAGAGAAAACGTTAGATCTGGCAGGAGTACGTTTTCAAAATTTTCTCCAATCCATTCTTTTTACACATAATACTAATCGATTTGATTGAATAGTGAAAAAGTCGATTTTATACCCCTGCTACAGACTTTTACAAATGTGTAAAAACAATAGTTTAAAGATATTCGATTTCCCCAAATTTGATGTCTTTTATTCTATTTTCACACTTTAAAAGTCGATATGACTGTAATAACACTCATCCACTCTTTAAATTTGTGTGAGAACCTCTGAATTCTTCCCTGTGACCCAATTTCACCATGCTCTATTCACAGTAATTTATAACAGCTTTAATGATTCTACTTATTCGTACCTGTAGTCAGTTACAACTCGATGCAAAGGTAACTTGGGAGGAAGCTTCACATCTAGCAGATATAAAGAGTTTGATGTCATAGGCGTGAAGATGTTAACTCAAAGACACCTATATTTGATAAACTTTAATCCTGCATACTTCAGATATGATAAAACAACTGCATGTGAATGATGTGTAGCATCTGCAACGTCTTTGAAGAGTTATCAACATGCTATCACGTCATGATTCATTGTGCACTGATAAAGGTAAGAATCTAAGTAGATCATCGAGAGGCATAGCAAGCCAGGACACACAAGAAGCCAAATATGTGTGAATGAAAATGTTTTAGAATCAGGCGTTGGATGACAATCAACACTACACGTACAATGAAAGATGAACTAATTACAGAGATATGGCAGTGAAATAGCTACACGAATGGAAGGAATGAATGACACTAATCCAGACAAAAACAAAATTATTATAAATTAGACTCTTCACACAACACCTCTCATCTACATGACTCACATCTACTGGAGCAATATTGCAAGAACTGTCCATACGCATTCATAATACCATAAGAACTGCCTGCTCTGATACCAAAATGATGAATCAGAAATATTAAAAGGTCTAATTCCCACTCAATAAGTAAATCAATACATACCAAAAACTTGCAATTACTTAGCAAAACACTTGGAGTTCACTACCATGCCTTTATTATTCCATATCAAAATAACATTACATTGGTTTCGCCTCCTTTTATGATTCATCTCATAGAATAATGATTCTTTGCAACTATATCCTTAAATGTTTGATTTTGGCTATATGAGCTCAACACCCTAAAATTGTGATAAGATAAAACAACCTCCTAAACTCTCTGAGTTCGTTTTTAATCATATTACATCTCATAATAAATCACAAATGACCTTATTAGGCTTGGTAGCCACTAATTGCTCTCTTTACATTTTATTATTATATAATATAAGCATAATTGAATTCAATTTTGACACATCCTCGCCTTACAATCACTCACACATATGGAACAAATCATGCTAACATAGTTTTAGAATGACCCCATGAATAATTATCTTGATGCTCTACATCATAGAGGCTCATTTTATATGCAAACATGTCTTGAAACACAACATACAACTTCAATTTTTCCCAACAAATGAACAATGAGCAAATATCTTCACAAAGTCACTTGCACGTGACAAGTTTGAGTTGTTCAAAGAGTTCCTCTCCTCATCCCTTGAGGAAATGCAAAATTAAGGGGGGGAATGTTAGGTAAAACATAGTTTACCTAGGTTAATTTAGCATAGGTAATTTAATTATTAAATTGTGGTAAGTTGTTATAGTTTGGTTATAAACCATATTTCGTTTGTATTTGGGAATAGTATTCCCGTATCATACTTTTGTTGTTATTTGCTTAATAGTGGGTTGTTTTACTTCCCGTATATATTTTGTTGCACCTGTGCAACATCTTGTTTGTCTGCATATGGTTGTTAATATCTATAAATATTGCAGCCATCACTATTATAAATGATTTGGTTGAATATCAATATATTGTGAGGTTTCTGTCCCTCTTTTAGAATTAGTATATATATATATGAAGGTGAATTTTGTAAATTTCAATTTTACACTAATGACGATTTGAATTAAAATAATAAACTATTGATATAAACGCTTGGTGAACCAAGCCCTAAAACTAACTTAAAGATGGAAAATTTAGAAGTTCCAGTCATAATCCCTACACATAAAAATTCACCAAATGCAAATTAGAAATACCGAAATATTCTTGAATTAACAAATATTTTCCACTAAAATTTACACTGATTTAAATATGAAATATAGTATTGCACAAATCCATTTAAGTTAATTACCATAGTGTTAATGTATATATGTGTTTATTGATTATTGGTTCAAGCTAGGATTTTATCAGTGTATATGCTTTGTGTTATTTGATCTTTGATTTTTTTTTTTATGCTTTATACAACTTTCCATATATTTTTACTTTTATTTATTCTTTACAACTCTTTTTTCTTTCTTAACGACCCTATTTTCTTCTTTGTTCTTTCTTGTTTGGCCATGTTTATATGTTTCACATATGTCTCTCTCCTCCCTTATTTCATCAAATTTTGGTCATGTGAAAGTGTGTAGGACCCAAAAATTCAAATAAGGGTTTAAATACTCTAAAAGAAGTTTGAAAGCAATTAAATTTAGATAAATAAATAAATATAGGGGTGAGGCTTGAAGCCTTATGATTGCATGTAATTAGATTAAACATATGAACACCAAAGTGTAATGAAAATATTAGGGTTTATTATAATTAAAATTGTTGTCTAATGGAAATGGACACTCTTTATGGACAATTTTTTTGGTGAGTTCCCTCAAGGCATAGGACCTTTCTCCATTGAGGAAAATATCTAGAAACATATGGCTCTGATCCTAATCTACTCTAATGCCTACCACTATGTTGAATTGTAGGAGAAAAAGGAGGAGGAGAAAACATGAAAACAAAATTGTTTCTTTAGTAATTCCACTAGAGAAGAACGAGGGACACTCTCTTTATGTCATTTTAAATATAGTGCATTAAAACCCTATAAATATAATCCACACACAATATGTAATGTCCCTAAATGGGACTCTTCAAACCCAAAGAGGATTCTAGGCAAATCCAACACTCAAGTGCAAATTAATAAAAGATAACTCAGAAATTATTATCAGTAGATCTAGATTTTCTAAGGACAATGTGACTAGGGTTATTAGAAAAAACCACACCAAACAATAGTAAAATGAGTGTCTCTTTACATCCAATACAACATGTAGAGATTTATAAAGCTAAATCAACCCTAAACATGTGATGTAAGAGACCATACAAGCTTAGTTTGACTGTTGCAAATGATTACCAGAAATGGCGATTGTGTTTAAGGATGAAATCCACACCAAAAAATAGCCAATATTATATATTATTTCCATAAAATGATTTTAGAATTTTAAAAGTCTAGAATGGAAGAAATCTGATTTTTTAGAGTATATTTAGACTGGAATTCAAGTCAGAAATCTATAGACATTGAGGTCTGAAATATACCTTTTTAAAGCCCTCCAATTTTTTTGAAATGATTTATTTGGATTTCCAAAAATGTAGTACAATGGATGATCAATAAGTACATATCCAAATGTCTCCAAAACAACTCCAAAATAACTCAAAGATGAGTCACTATAACTCTATAACATGTAATTACAATTGCTGCAAAATAGTTCTTCAATCCCTTATTGAAAAAGCTCAACAACAACTGCTGGAAATATTGAAATCCCCTTGCAAGCACAATAGAATTTCCCGTGTGGAAATCCCTCACATTATCTAAGAGGGTTTTCTTCCTCTAAAGTATTTTTATACAAAAGCACCAAGCTTAAGATAAATTCATAAATTTTAAGAATGAGTATATGTTTTCCTCTTCTAAGTTGACCTCTCCTTTATAAAGGAAAAATGACCCAAAGGAGACCTCTTTCCTATCCAATCAGCTACAATGATATTCTTTATGGACGAGTTCATTCTCTATGTCAAGTCACATTTTTCATAGGGGATGTACAAAATTAATATGGCCTCTAAACTTCATTATTATTCCTTAAGGCAACTCGCCAATGCCCCCTAGGAAGAATAAAAATATATTTAACCCATTTTACAAAGATATTTTCCCCTCAAGGCAAGTCACATTTACCATAGGGATTACCATTTATTTCCATTAAGCCAAATAAATTAATTAAAGTGCTTGATAATTTTATTGTATTTTCTTTTAGGCACTTTATAATAATTTATTGTGATTTAAGTCACCCTTGTGCACACCCTTTGGTCATCGGGTAGAAAAAATAGGCCAAAGGTCTTCGATAATATTATTCAAGAAAGAGGGACATTTCAGTCCTCCCTTCCCAAAATTGCTTGCCCACAAGCAATTATGAATTCCTTTGTCTAAGTGCCATGCACAATAGACAAAATATATTGAAGTGCCTCACGATCCTAGCACCTGTACCTGTTAGATGAGATAAATCTTGCCACCAATTACTCTTGACAAAGTGCTCATAAAAACATGGAAGTTTACAAGGCATTTCATAAGATAAATTGTAGATTTTATCATCTAAATCAACACTCTTATTAAAAGAAATCTGAATATGTTGCACATAGGATATTAAATTGCTTGTATCATACCTTAGGATGTCTCCATGGTTCATAAAAGACTGATTTTCTTCAAAGTCCAACTGCTTCCCTGTTATATTCTTTTCTTCTTTAATCAAACCTTGTGAAATCTGCCCCACTTTAACTATTCCAATCATACTATGGGCTTCCATATTTGGAGGAACTCCTTTCCTTATGCCTTGTAAAACAATTTCCTTGTCTTGCACCTTGAATTTCAGCTTCATTGTTTGATATTTTTGATGAAAATCACCCAAGGATTGGAGCCATTGGACACTAAGAACTAAATCCAACCCAGCAATGCTAACAATATAAAATTCATCACATACCTCATGTCCCTTCATGGTGAATCAAAGTTGGGAAATATTCTTGGTACATGTGATTGTATGCCTATCCGCCATAATCGCATCAAATCCTTGGAGTTCTTCTTCTTGTAGACTCAATCTAGCAACCAAACCTTCATCAATGAAGTTGTGTGTTACACCACCATCAATCAAAATAGTGATATTTTGTCCAAGAAGATCACAACTCACATGGAATGCATAAAAACTAGGCAAAAATAGTCGTCATGCTACTAAGGTAGCACCTGTGACAACCACCTCATCATTGTTTTCTTGATCTTTTGGATCAGCATTATCTTCATCCTCTTCCTCATCAATAACTTCAATATAATGAATGGAGCCCTTACCTTTGCAACGATGATTGGGTGTCCATGGTTCTTTGCAATCATAACACAATCTCTTCCTCCTTAGCTCATTCCTTGCCTCTATTTCAGCCTTGTTTTTCTCCCATTCTTGTGCTCTAGTTGGCTGCCCACTAACTGTTGCTCCTTGCCTATCATTTTGAGGTGTTATAGGTTGCTCACATGTGCTCTTTTTCTTCCCCGAAAGTGTTGTTCATTGCTGCCCAAACTACATATTTTTCCTTTTGGCATAGAGAACTCCAAGTCAAGTGATTTCTTAATGGCACCTTGAAGAGATGGAGGATTAAAGGCTTTGACAAGTCCCTTTAATGACTCTCCTAACCCCTATATAAACAAAAAAACAAGCCTTCTTTCACTAATATCAGGAACCATTACTGAAAATCTTTGAAAATTAGAAATATACTTATCTAAAATGCCATCCTATTTGAGTTGGGAAAGCTCCCTGAAATACAAGTTAGATCCATTCAGTTAAACCTCTCTATCAAGCATCTGCTGAATTCTTCAAGGGAGGTAATAGAGCCATGTCCTTAAGTGATGATGTCATGATACCACCACTCATGTGCCACACCATCCAAATGTAATGTTACAAACTTAAGTGCTTCATCTTCATACATAAGATTTAAAGAAAGATAGGTATCTAATTTGTGCAACCAAGATCTAGTAGAGCACTTATCTGTACCATCAAATGAAGGGAGAGTTACCTTACCCAACCTTTGTTGAATGTCTCTCCTTGGTGTCTCTTGATGAGCTCTTTTGTTTCTTCATGCACCCTTACTATTATTCAACTGGAAGAAGACTCTAAAGGGTAGCATATCTCTAACTTGAAGGATAAGTTACATGTACTCATCACCATATGCTTCTACATACTCAACATCATTTTGTGCTTCTTCTTCAATTGGTTCCTCTATTTGTATAAATTTAATGAAAGGAATGATAAGAATATTGTTCCAAGCCATGTGATCTCAGATGATAATAGCACACCACATTAGATTTACAAAATAGAAGACCTAAAATACCATATATGGAAATCCATCATAATCCATAATGCTCAATACATTACAATAGAATGACTTTAATTATTCAATAAGAAAGATGTACATATAGGAGGAGGGAAGTGCAACTACTACCTAAATCAGTGGTGAAGAAATCCCACTAACCGATACTGGTAGTTAAGTTAACTCCAAAAGACTAGTAAGCTAACTTCACACCGAGAAGCTAGCTCCACACAACTAGATACACAACACAAGCTAACCCAACAAGTTTAGGGCTAACACAAGTGTAAGAATTATCCTAATAAATAAATAAAAGGATAAATAATAACCTACACTAACTTTTAACTCTGAAAATCTGCGGAGTAGGCTTGGGATAAGTCATCACTAGTCAAGTTGAGCTTCTTTCTCCATTGTTGGTTGCTCCTTGATTGGTGGCTTCCATATTCCCTATAGAACCATGGCCAAATCTCGAATGGAGATGGTAAATGCATCTCGTATTTCTCTTGGTTCTCCCTCATTGTTTGTTGCAACTCTCTCTAAGTTCTGGTCATTAATTCATTCATATAGCTGAGAGCATCATTGAGAAGAGCCCTTTGATCATGATCTTCCATAGTGCCCTTTATTGGAGTGGTCCTTCTTTGGTATACTATGTGATCTCTTGTTGATTGCATTCAAATCTGATTTTTGATTATTTCCCTCACAAGCTGGGAGGAAAAATTGGTCTTGATACCACTGTAATGTCCCCAAATGGGACTCTTCAAACCCAAAGAGGATTCTAGGAAAACCCAACACTCAAGTGCAAATTAATAAAATATAACTCAGAAATTATTAGTGTAGATCTAGATTTTCTAAGGACAATTTGATTACGGTTATTAGAAAAACCACACCAAAAAGTAGTAAAATGAGTGTCTCTTTACATCCAATACAACATGTAGATTTTATGAAGCTAAATCATCCCTAAACAGGTGATGTAAGAGACCATACAAGCTCAGTTTGACTGTTGTAAATGATTACCAAAAATAATGACTGGTTTTAAGGATGGAATCCACACCAAAAAATAGCCAATACTATATATTATTGCCACAAACCGATTTCAGAATTTTAACAATCCAGAATGGAAGAAATCTGATTTTTAAGAATATATTCAAACTGGAATTCAACTAAGAAATCTGTAGACATTAAGGACAGAAAAATACCTTTTTAAAGCCCTCTAAAAATTCTGAAATTATTTATTTGGATTCCCAAAAATGCAATACACTGGATGATCAACAAGTGCAGATCCGGATGTCTCCAAAACAACTCCAGAGTAGCTCAAAGATGGGTCGTTATTACTCTATAAAATGTAATTACAACTACTGCAAAATAGTTCTTCAATCCCTTATTGCAAAATTTCAACAACAACTATTGGAAATATTGAAATCCCCTTACAAGCACAATATAATTTCATGTGTGGAAATCCCTCACATTCTCTAAGAGGGTTTCATCGTCTAGAGTATTTTTATACAAACGCATCAGAGCTTAAGATAAATTAAGAAATTTGAAAAATGAGTATATGTTTTCCTCTTCTAAGTTGACCTCTCCTTTATAAATTAAAAATGACCCAAAAGAGACCTCTTTCCTATCCAATCATCTACAATGATCTTCTCTATGCATGGTTCATTATTCTATGTCAAGTCACATTTTTCATAGGGGATGTACAAAATTAATATGGCCTCTAAACTTCATTATTCTTCCTTAAGGAAAGTTGCCAATGCCCCCTAGGAAGAATAAAAATATAGTTAACCCCTTTTACAATGATATTTTCCTCTCAAGGAAAGTCGCATTTACCATAGGGATTACCATTTATTTTCATTAAGCCAAATAAATTAGTTATACGTGCTTAATAATTTTATTTTCTTTTCTTTTAGGAACTTTATAATAATTTATTGTGACTTAAGTCACCCTTGTGCACACCCTTTGGCCATCGGGTAGACAAAATAGGTAAAAATTTTTTCGATAATATTATTTGAGAAAGAGGGACATGTTTAATGGAAATGGACACTCTCTGTGGACAAACGATTTTGGTGAGATCCCTCAAGGCATAGGACCTTAATCCTTTGAGGAAAACCTTGAGACACATGGATCTGATCCTAATCTACTCTAATGCCTACCACTATGTTGAAAATTGTAGGAGAAAAAGGAGGAGGAGAAAACATGAAAATAAAGTTGTTTCTTTAGTGATTCCACCAGACAAGAACGAGGGACACTCTCTTCATGTCATTTTAAATAGAGTGCATTGAAACCCTGTAAATATAATCCACACATATTAGAAGACAAGGAGGAAAAAAAATAACAATAGAGTGCATATACAAGCCACAACAAAAGTCATATTAATTCGTATGGTATGTATAATCTGTTACAAAGTGGGAGAGAAGTGTTTGTTGCATTTCAATAGTTGAACATAAATGCTAGGGACACTTGGGAATGGTGGGAACTCAAAAGGGTAGAGTTTTCCCACATCCATAAGAGAGGACCCTTTTATAATGAAATGACCTTGCCATTTATAGAAAAGAAGAGTAGGGACGAAGAGTGAAAAGTGGGAAAGATATTTGAATGCAAAACATGTCATCTAAATGCAACCATAGATAATAAATCACCCAAATTGTACCTCAACTATAAAATTATTTTCATAAGGAATTTCATATCTCAAATGTTCTGAAAATGGGTGGTCTATTTATGGAAAAAGGTATGTATGTTAAAACAATATTGGTCTTAAGAAATTAACTCTATGAGATCTAAATATGCATATGACTTTGGTAGAAAGGAGAAAATGGTTGGAAGGATACTTGAGTGAAATTTTTTATTGAAATAAGGTGGCCTAGGGTCCAAAAAACATTACATTGGAAAGTGTTCCTCTATATATTTCCAATGAAAGTGATTTCACTTGATTTGGTGGCCCCAATCAAATTATATGACCAAAAATATAAAAATCTGCAACTTAGCCCATGCCATTGAATGTAGAGCCAAACATTTAATCTTTACATTGTGGTCATATCCTCCTTTTCATCATGGTGACATGTGTCACGATGTGATTGGATAAAGATTTTGGTTGGGCTCTTGTTTGGTGCCACATGACAAGTTGTGTTTAGCAATGGCCTCCCTAGTTCAAGGTCACATGGTAGGCCATAATTGACCACAGGCTCTAGGTTTTTTCTTGTTCTATATTTATTCTTCTCTTTCTAAAAATTGATCTTTGAAATGTATGTCATGTTTCAAGCTCTAGTTGGTTAAGGGATCCTGGATTGATGTCACATGGTAGGCCATGAATGGCTATAAAATTTGGGCCCTATTATGAATTAGCTGAATTTCACAAACCTTTTGAAACCCAATCACATGGGATTGTGCCATGTGGGACAATCCTGAATTTTCAACTTTGAGATTTGTTTAATCCTTAGTTGAATTTCGTTTGAGCTCCCACTCGCAACACCGACCATAAGGGTTTGTGTCACATGTCACAATATTATTTAAGTTTTGGGCATATTTTATGCTTCGAAACCAATTTCTATTAAGTGACCTAAAATTTACCATGGGACCTTTGACTCATGCCATTAGCTGATTTTCTCAAACTGCTAGGGGGAGAACATTTAGTCAAGTTTATGAAAAGTTTAACTATGCAGAGAATTTTCTTCCCTTAGCATTGGGATTGCTTTTCTATAAAAACAAGTTTTGGGGAGAGAAAAGGTTTTTTTTTTTCAATTCCAAATGAATAATTACATAGGTTACTAGAAAAAAACAAATAACACAAAGAGAACACCAAATTCATTGATGAAGTGAAATGTAGGAACCAAAGAGTGCATCGTAGTGGAGAAAATTTATTGATAAACACATTGTGTTTATAACTACTAAAAGGTGTGGTTATGAAATGCAAGTTAGTAATACATTTTGCAGAGAGAAAATGTGGGGTTATTTCACTCCAAACAAAGATTAACATAAGTTACTAGAAAAAAACATATAACATATCAAGAACATTGTATTTGTTAAGGGGTTGGAAGAAGTGAAACATGGGAACCAAAGAATGCATCACTATGGAGAAAATGTTGGTTACAAATGCAATGTGTTTATCCTTGTTAAAAGGTGTGTTTCAAAAATGTGAGTTGGTAACATGTTTTGTGGAGAGAAAATGTGGGGTAGGGTTTGAGGTAGTTAAGGAATTGCATGAAAGTGATCTAGATTTTGGTGATGTTGTGAGACAATGCAAGGACCCTAAAGTAGGTAGTGTTTATTATGATTATTTGATGCATGATGGTTATTTATTCAAGGGAAAACAATTGTGCATCCTTGTTGGTTCAATGAGAGAAAATATTATAAGAGAATTGCATAGTAGGGGTTTGGTTGGAAACTTTGGTATAAGTAAGACAACTTATCTTGTGGTAGAGAAGTATTATTGGCCAAAGGTAAAGAGGTACATAAATAGGATTGTATAAAGATATAGAGTGTGTCAAATGGCTAAGGGCCATGCACAAAAGATTGGGTTGTATATTCTGGTACTTGTCCCTACAAGGACATGGGTTGATTTGATTATGGATTTGTATTAGGTCTTCCTAACACATAACAAGAGAAGGATTTTATCTTTGTTGTGGTAGATAGGTTCTCTAAAATGTAACATTCCATTACTTGTAAGACAACTAATAATGCTTCTAGAGTTACGGATTTATTTTTTTCAGAAGTGGTTAGGCTACATGGAGTTCCAAGAAAGATCACTTCAGACCGAGATACAAATTTTTTGAGTTACTTTTGGAAGAATGTGTGGAGAAAAATGGGGACATAACTATAGTTCAAAAGTAGTGAGTAGGAGTTTGGGAAATATTCAACGTTGCATTGTTGGAGAAAATATGAAACAATGGGAATTGGCTTTACCACTGGATGATTTTGCTTATAACATCTTAATAAACAGGTTGATGGGGAGGTCTCCTTTCCAAATTTTCTATGGTAGGAGCCCCAATGGAGTTATACATTTGATCGTGTTTCCTGGTGAAGATAAAACTAGTAATGATGCAAAAGAATTTGAAGAACACATGCTACAATTGCAGGAAGAAGTGAGGGAAAAGATGAAAGTTAGTAATGCAAAAATTAAGTAGATGCGGATGCAAGTAGGAGAGTAAATGCATTTGAAGAAGGAGATATAGTGATGGTTCATATAATAAAGGAGAGGTTTCTAAAGGGGCATGTAATAAATTGAAGTATAAGAAGATTGGGCCATGTATGATTCTGAAGAAAATGAGTGATAATGCCTACAAGGTGGAGCTATCTGAATTTTTTTTATTTCACTAGTTGTTAATGTTTCTGACTTATATAAGTTTCTTGGTCATTAGGAAAATGTTGAGGAGGAGGAAGAAATAAAATGGGAGCGAGATCACAGGTAAATTTTAGTGGTGATTCTTTGGTAATTCATGAATATTTACATTTTTGAAATTTTCATTTAGAGATTTTGAGGAGTCGTATGGAGCAACATTTCTCCTAAAATTTTGAGATGCAACTTACTTTTGTACGTCAACTTGCCTAGTGTTAAAAATAAATTTCATACTTATGCATGTATATCACGACTGCCTCGAAACACCAAATGGGTACATTCACCAATATATATATATAAAAATTCTAAGCATATGTGAAATTCAAATTCCATAAGGCTCTTACATTGAAGATGCTTGATGGGTGAGTTTGAGCCCATTTGCATATGTATCCGGGAATTTGTACATGCATCCACTTGGGTGTATATGCAGACGCTCATCTGCATACACATACGCCCGCTTCCATATGCAATCGGGCGGTTCCATGTGTAGACATGTAAAAGTTTGACATGGTCATCATACTATAGTAACCCATCCCCATTATCAACCATATAATTAATTAATTATTATATAACTATACTTCAATTATTTTCTCCAATCTACTCCATAATCCTATTACATCCTTATAAATATTAAATACATCATTAATATTTTATTTTACACACTAACTAATCCTCATTAACTATTTTCTAGCAATTTAAAAATACTCACCCACCTACCACCTACCCTATGCCTAGCTTCTTCATCTAATCACCTCATTAAACATACTTAATCTCACCTAACTACATGCTAAATGACCCTCCAAATCTAGAAGCTTCTATTTCAAGAAGCCTCTCCATTCTTCCCTTCCATTTTCAAATATTCAAATAAAAATAAACTATTCCATTGAATTTTTAATTTAATGAAGAATTCTCATGAAAGCTATAATTTTCTACAATTCTCCCTCTCATACATTCTCAACCATTGATCTAATCCACAATGGAAAGATCTTAACCATTGATTTTTGCCTCCTCTAGCTATAAATAGAGGTGCCACCCTCTATGGCAAGCACCTTAGAAATTTGCAAGTAAATTCTATCCAATCTTCAAGTCATCTAAGAAATCTTCATAACATTCCATCAAGCTCAATCAATCATTTGATCAAGAGGAGTCGTTGCTGAAATTTGTCCAAGATCTAAAGCATCCTTACAACCATCCAACAACCAATCAAGGAGAAAATCAAAATCATCAAAGGAGGAGGATTCCACTTATAGGTAAGTACATGTATATCACTTTCTCCCTCTTTTTATCTATGCTCCATATGATGTAGATGAACTATTGTGTTAGAACTTGTTTTGAGTTGGTTTCATAATCATCTCATGTGTGCATGCTAACACAATTTTCCTCTACATTTTGTGCCCACTATGGGGCTTACCCCCCTAAATTATAATTGAAATTAGTATCATTAAGAACTAATAAAAATATTTCAAAATTCAAGAAATTTTCAGTGAGATTTAAACTCAAAATTTTCAATTTTCCTTTACTCTGTGTCATTTTAGTGTGTACATCCTAAAACAGTGTGTTCATCACCTGAAACAATGTGTTTACCCATCAATTTTGGCTCTAGGTGTCAAGAAAACCTTTCAGCACGTTTGAGTATCCCGTGGTGCATTTATATAACTTTCAACGCATTTATACTCTATAGTAGTGCTTTTATGTACTAACACTCTATTCATGTAGTACCATCGCTTATATCACTATATCGTGTTCATTGGAATTCTAGCGTGCATATCTTCTAAAATAACGTGTTTTATTTGCTAACATTTTCTCTATGCAAATTTGGTCTCTTACTCTCATTTTAATGCATATAATACTATTGTTAGTGCGTTTATATTTTGGTTTAATGCATCTGTAGCTACTAATCTAGTGTTTGTAGGAATAACGCATTCATACACCCTTCAACGCTTATACACTGAAACAACGGGTTTAACCCCTGTTTTAGCACATTTGATTCTTGAAATAACGTGTTTGTGTTTACTAACATCTATTTTGCAGGATTGACAAGTTAGACTATAGTTTAGTGTGTTTTTCATAGAACATCGCGTATGTTACTTGAAAAAATGCATTTATACTGTAATAGCGCGTATATACTATTAACCATTTTTACTTTTATTTTCATCAATAGGTATTATATTTTGGTTCTTTGTAGCTTTTTCTCGAATCTAACATTATGTTTTTGTAGGGAAATCACATAAACAAGGGGACACTCTTCTAGTTTTTCCATTCAATCGAAATAATAATAATACTATTGCCTAATATATGTGGTTGCAAGATATTAAGTGAAATAAGACTACTAACCTTTTGTTTTACAGCCCAAACGGTCCAAGTAAATTGGAGTTTTCATTAAAGTTACTAATATTTTTGTCTTGCAGGTTCCCTTGTCAAAGGCCCCTATCATATAAATTTTAATTTTCACTATTTTGTGTGTCCTTTTGCAAGTTTTTGTGTTGCTTATTTAAACTCGAAGGTGACATCATGTATGCTCTCCTCTAGCATCCTACGACGATCTTGAGGATCAAAGCCGGTTAGTCTTCCCTCCTATTTTTATTTTTTAAAGAGGTAACGTAATGTGGAAGTGACAACCACACACTTACCATAGTCCTAATGGTCTTGTGACCGTGGGCTTCATCTCTACGCATGTAGACACACCCCATGTTCCGGCGGGTATATAAATTCTTGGAGAGATGTCGTTATTGGCTAAGCATTTTCTTGTTTTAAGAGTGGCGTGAAGTGAGGGGCTTCCACGTCCCAAAACCCAGGCCTTAGACAACATCCTTGAAACATAGATTTGGGCCCCACATACCGCAAGGTATATCAGGGATGCCCCTAGAGAGCTTGTTAGCCTAGACTAGGTAGCCCTTTTGGCCGCATATCGAACTATAGTGCAAGGAGGCCGCACTTCCCAAGATCACTCGCTATTCGATCACACATCGGTACATAGGTGGAGATCTAGTTTTTGGCACCACCGTTAGTGTGTGGTATTGAAAGTGAGATATAGTTCGGTTATAATCCCACCTGACTAGTTAGGATTGTACTTGCATGGTTGTACTTGTTTGAGTGTTTTTTAGAACCAGTAAGTAGCCCTCACACTAATCTTCATAATTAAATCATACACCTACCATTCACATCATTTTTACCACAACCACTTAACCTCAATTTCAAAATGCACATCATCGACCTTTGATCATATCCCCCTCATTACGTACTATTAATCACACTTACCACAATAAAATCTCCTTTTTCACCTAATACATAAATTTTAACATAATCCCACTACCATTATACACATCCTTTGTAAATAATAAAACCAAAATTTTTCCATAATAAACTTTAAACATACACTATCACTACATAAAAAACCTTTATTTTCACTTTCCACATTACCACAAAAATCCAAAAATAAAACCAACATTTCCATCCTATTAAATAAATTTCTTAATATCCATCCCATAATATTTAAATTTCAAGAAAGATAAAATCACATAAATAATAATCCATCTCATTAATAATATGACATAAACGCCCTCCATCTTTCACACAAATATTACCCTTCATCTTACACCACATAAGTTGTACCATTCTAAATTACTTGAGGTCTCCTATTGGCACTTTAAAAACTAACCTAGGCCTGTAAGACTCTAGAAACTTATCCCAATCACATACTTCTTTCATCAAAATTTTTTTCATAATCTTATATCCTCATACACACCTATTCAAACACTCTTAATCATCCTATTCACGATCCCTCTTTGATACGACTAACCCAATCTTATTAATCAACATCTTGCTAATAGAAAAAATATCTTCATTATCTATCCTATTCTTCTAATCCCTTATAACAAGGCACATCCTAATCCCTCTACTAATGAGGAAAATCCTCTTCTATCCCCCTTGAATTTTTTATGTCCTACAAGTAAGAGTAGATTATTGAGATTGTACGTCAATTTACCAAGGGATCGTAAATCTCTTTTTATCTTACATCCTTCATTTACTCCGAACATCTTCATCTCATCTCGAGTCTAATGCCACCTAGGATAATTTTAACTCGATCTCAATATGGAAACAATGAAGAAAACAATCATCATAACATGGAAAGTGATTTATTCAACCACAATTATTATGATGCCAATGCCAAATAAAATTGACCTAGAGGAGTAGATGAGGAGACCATGGTCAACACTAGTAGTGATGATGACTCAAGTACATACTTTACAAAAGAAATAAGAAGATAAATTCTTAACCGTTTCATTGAGAAAAATAAAAATGCCCTTTTACTCCAGCTATATCATATCGGGACAAAACTTCCTTTTGATTATACCCATGACCAGCTCCAAATTTTCCTCCAAGATGAAAATGATAACATTGGTCAATGGCCACCATCCACACACCGTCACAATCTGAACCACCATCACGTTATGAACAGATGGGATGGTAGAGAGAACCACCTAACATATCCAAAGAAAATGTATTATCCCAATTACAACAAATGAGCAACCAAATTGCATAATTAGCCTCCTAAATCGGTCCATAACCATCCAATGATCACATATCCCAACACTCTCAACCCAACTTCAATCCACCACCTCCCAATCCTCCAAAACCAACCATGGAGCAAGAAGTGAAGTCTATGAAGAAAATTCTTCAAGGGTTGCAACTCGACACACAGGATGACAATATAAATTTGAGGAACTTTTTCCCTATCCTTTTGACCACGATATCTTATGGGTCCCTTTCCCACCATATTTTGAACCACTAAATTTTAAAAATATTGTTGGTGTGGGTGGCATTTCCTTCACCTCTTATTTATTTATTAGGTGTATTGCCACCTCACCAGGTGAGTCATCTCACTTAGGTGAGATCATAGGTCTTAGGTGTCATATTAGTTATGACATATTCTCTTACAGAATCTGTCATATGTGTAAGTTGCGTCATAGGAGTTACATTCCCATTTGGGAAAGTAACTCCTCTTCTCCATTATGGAGGAATATTTTCTTACATGGGAGTTACACATTTACTCCCCTATATGTACCCACCTTTCCTGATCTATGAACAATGGAGTATGGGCCTCTTTTGAGCCATTTTCCCTCAATGCATGCACATTGCTTTTCGGGTGAGTTCTTGCTTGATCTGAAGCTACACTATTTTCACGGTTGAGTGCAATGTGACGATGCTCACGGATTCCCTCCATATCTTTGTCATTCCTCGACATGGTATCAGAGCTCAAGGATCAGAATCATGTTACTCACCTTGGTTGCTTACTACTCACCGCCTCGTAGCTTCATGTGCAAGATCTCAACTTGCTTTGTGCTCTACTTACATTTTCAAGGGCTCCGGTTCTGTGTTTAGTGTTTTCCTTGCATTGAGCTCTCTGGATTCTGCATTGGCTTCCTAGACCACTCATTGGTGACTCATGCACATTACATCCACATCAACTTGGTGCATTATCAGCCTTGTTTGTTGATGAGCTCTTCTTTTACTCGGTCTATGACTCGGTTTTGAGCTTGCATCTCGTGCATTTTTTGTCAATTGGAACTATGGCATTGGGTTTTCCTTTGCTATTCCTTGTTTGAACTTGGTTTGCATTGGTCTTCAACTCACGAGATCATACCTCATTAAAAACTCACTATTGCCCAGCATCTGACTCGTGCATTGATCTACGTCTCGATTTCTCCAGGGTAGTCATTTTTACACTTTTTATTTGCTACTTGGCCTCTAGCTTGGTCTGCGAGGTCATTTTCCTTTGAAGCTCAGTCTACGTAATTGATTCTGACTCAACACGTTTGGGCTCTTGCATTAGTCTCTTGCTACATGAGCATTTTGCATTATCCTCTGACTTGCTGCCTCATTTTGCTTCATTGTGCAAGTTTGTTTTGGTCTGGCTTGACTTGGCTTCACCATTGCAGCTCAGCCGACTCACGTGATTCCACATCCTGCACCTGCACAAATCCCAACCACTGGACTTGGAGCTATTAGAAGAATGTGGCATCACTCAGCCTGCACTATTTTTTCTCCTTTTGCATTGGATCATTTTGGCTCGAGGGCTCACTTTTTGGCTTGTTTTTTCCTTTGTTGGTATGATTTGAACGGGTTCATGGTCTACACAGCCAAAGCCATTACCACTAACATGCATTTGAATCTTCATCTTGAACAAACCTGCATCAATGGTATCGTGGAGGCCTCTAGCTTGGTTTGTGGCTATTACCAGGACATTCTAATCTACAGCATTGGCACGTGTTTCAGACCTTTGCTCAACCATTTCACTATTGAAAGCCTAAAATCTCCATGCACTGCTTGTCGCCTTCCCCTAGTTGACACATGGACCATCTGCGTTGAACTCATCACATTCCATGCTACTCAACACAACATCTAAAAACAATCCGGTCTTTAATGTTTTAGGGTGAAAAGCATTCATTTCACATTGGCATTGTATTATTTTCTAGGCTTTATTTGCTTGTTTAATTGCCTTCCTACACATGTCGAAGATGGAGGGCAAGGTCGGGGTTGGCAGGAGGCTAATCCCCCTCACAATAAAAATAAACTATGCCTAAAATTTGATGCCATTTCCAACGGTACCCACATGACACCCTTTGCACCCATTTTGGGCACCTTTTTAATCCATTTGTAGGGCCTATTGACATTTTCCATCAGTTGTAGGAATCATCTTTTTCTATAACTTTTGACTCGCTTCTCATTTTTGAGTGCTTCTTTAGTCAAAGTTACATGATTTTTCACACATTACGTGATGACATTGTCAATTTTGTAAATGCACTACTTTATAAAGTGTCACATTCTAGGGGGTTCATTGGTACTCTTGGGCTTTCACACAGATGCATTATAGCCGAGTTTGACGTATTGCTTTCGTGCACCTTACACTTTTGATTCCGCATCATGGAGAGTGCTCTTTCCAAACTTGAGTGTCGTAGGATCGCTTTACAACCTCCACCACTTCTCACCGGGAGAGGGAACTATTTAGCTTGGCATGCTTCCATGGAACGTTACTTCACTCACGAGGGTCTTTCACCCTTCTTACTTGGGCCATGTCATCATCATTTGGAGGACTTCCTTGACACTTGTGACCATGTCTTTGGTCACATGATTATGTATGTCTCTCGATCTCTTTGGTTTCACGTGGCAGACTCAGATCCACCTCACCGTGTCTGGAGCATTCTTCAGTCCCTCTATGGAGACCCTTCACATACTGCCGCCATTGTTGTTGTTGCTGATTCAATTGTCTCCTCTATTTCTTCATGTGATGACAGTTCCACTGACACATGCTCACTTGGTTCTACTTCTAATGATGAGGATTGTGCATCTAGTTCTGATGTCAAGAGTACTACAGAGGACTCTTCTCCTCTTTCTCTCACTATTCCAGAGAGTGTTGACACTTCCCACATCTCATCAGATATCAAGCAGTCTCCTTCTCAGTCTCATATAGTCATCACACCCACCTCCTTTCCACTTCCTAGTGTGTGAGGCCCCTTCCACTCCTCTACCTTCATTGGATGACTCATACCTATCTGACATCACTCTTCTATTTGTTGAGCCCCCTCATTGGGATGAGTATCTTCCTGACCTTAGTCATCTTTTTCACAGAGTCTACTTGTGATGCACTACAGGTCCCTCATCCATCTACAGGTGTTTCAGAGGAGTTCATCATCTCTCGTTGTTGGGAGTGCCCCTTTTGGGACTCTTACCACTTCCACTTTTCGGAGACCTTCATTGATCCACCCTTACTTGTGGATCCATTTTCTATTGTGGGGGATGTTTTGTTGCCTTCACATCACGTGGACATCCTTTCTATAGGTGTTCACTCTTCACACTGATAGTTATGCACATGTGGCATTACCTTGGTTCCTTGGTGCTCATTTGCTAGACCTATGTCACACTTTGGTGGACCAAACTTAGAGTTCTTTCATGTTGTTTCCTTTGGTTTCCTTTATGGAGTGGGTGGACTTCCAGCACTCCATTTGTCCTTCCTAAGGGTAGGCACATAGTTCGGTGTAGGTGGCTCTTCTTCAGTCCAGAGGTAGAGGATCTCATCATCGACATTATTTTGGGAGACCTCCTAGAGCTGTACAGAGTTCAGATCCATCCATGGCATCTTCTACATTCCTCTCATCTCCCTCTTCTTCCCTCTTCTTCTTCTTTTCGAGAGATTGCCTCTTTGTACATGGGTACCTTTTTAGGCTCGTCTAGAGCTGGGACCCATATTTGGCATCTTTCTTAGATTAGAGAGTGTATTGTTCTCTTGTGGTGGATTTTTTTTCCACTGGGTTTTCCTTCACTACTTGGGACCTTTTTCTTGTGCATGGGTACCTCATTAGGCTTTGTGTTAGGACCCATTTCTCATTTCTGACTTGCCGCCTCATCCTAAGTTATGATGAAGGGGGGGTGTTTGTGTGGGTGGCATTTCCTTCACCTCTTATTTATTTATTAGGTGTATTACCACCTCACAAGTGAGTCATCTCACTTAAGTGAGATCATAGGTCTTAGGTGTCATATTATTTATGACAGATTCTCTTACAGAATCTATCATATGTGTAAGTTGCGTCATAGGAGTTACATTCCCATTTGGGAAAGTAACTCCTCTTCTCCATTATGGAGGAATATTTTCTTACATGGGAGTTACACATTTACTCCCCTATATGTACCCACCTTTCCTGATCTATGAACAATGGAGTATGGGCCTCTTTTGATCCATTCTCCCTCAATGCATGCACATTGCTTTTCGGGTGAGTTCTTGCTTCGATCCTGAAGCTACACTATTTCCGTGGTTGAGTGTAACGTGTCGATGCTCATGGATTCCCTCCAGATCTTCGTCATTCCTCCAACAAATACAAGGAAAAGGAGATCCCCATGAACATGTTAAGGAGTTTTATATGATGTGTCGGGAAGTATCTTATGATGACTCATATTTTCTAAGACTCTTTTCTAGAAGTCTAGGAGATCTTGCTTTAGAATGGTTCCTCCGATTACCCAAAGATTCAGTTACAATGTTCGCTGACTTATCAAATTTTTTTGTAAAGCACTTTTCCTATAATGTAGAACATGATGTCGCAATTATTGACTTGTGCAATACCAAACAATGCAACAATGAAAGTTTCTCATCATTTCTACAACGATGGTGAGCCCTTGTCATCTGCATTCCATGGCCCATATCTGAAAAACAACTAGTTACCATTTTTGTATCAAACCTCAATCAAGGAATTTTCCTTTCATTTACAATTCCATTGCGTAAACACGTTTTATGACATCATTGAGAAGGGAATGCAAATCGAGAAGGCCCTTATTTCAAAAGGTCTTGTTAAGATATATTCCCGTGATAATCATAACCAATCCATTCAATATTCTACATCAAAAATGCTTAAATACTTTAATAAGAATAAAAATGTTGTTGGTGACGAATTTATAGATACCAAAAATATCTAGCATGTCCATACAACAACTACCATATCCATCCCTAAAGGACAACCTTGGTCCACTCAAGATTCCAGGTGATGAACATACACTCCCCTTAGTGAGTCAATGGAGGCAATCCTTGATAAATTAATTGCTGCCAATATGGTCATTTTTTCTCAAACTCATCATTGATGAGTCCCGACCCAAACCTTCATGGTTCAAGGAAAATGAATATTGTAAGTTCCATAAAATCAAAGGTCACACCACACATCGATGTATGAAATTAAAGAATTATATTCAAGACCTTATTGACCGAGGTGAAATCAAAATAGAGGACAATGCTTCCACTTCTTCTCAAAATCAGAAAACTCGGGATCTATCAAAATCCCCTTCCTAACCATGGCTAGAACAATGCTTCTAACTACGGTCAGCAAAAGTCTAGAAGTAAACCCAAGTCATCCACTCATCATTCCAACCACATCAATTATCATCGTGTACCCCCTCCTTACACATCACTTGTTGGCCATATCAGCCATTATCCCCATCAAGTAGCCACCATTAAAATAAAGGGTCCCTCGCAAAACCCTTAGTGTGTTGTCACTACCCAAAGGAGCCATGTGGTGGTTCAAATATCTCCTTCATCCTCTTCTAACCCAAAACTTAAATCACAATACAACATCATCACAACTTGAGATGAATCTCTATATAAATATCCATCATGGACCTTCGCAAGACTTCATCTATCCATAAGGACATTTTATATCATGCCCTCTAAGAGACATGCATCCCCACCAACATTGATCCTACACAATTTCAAGCCTTTGTTACACATATTTATCCTTATCCAACACTCCCACTCACCTTTACTCAACAAGACCTACCACCAAATGGCCCTACCCATAATCTTCCTCATTACATTGAAGTCCACATTGACAATGTTTGCATTAAAAGAGTGTTAATTGACAATGGATCGAATCTCAATCTTTGTACCCTAAATCTCATCCATCGGTTATGAAACAAGGATTTAGATCTAAAATAAGATATTATTACTATTAAAGCATATGATAATACGAAGCACAAATCAGTTGGCACCATCTATTTTTTTATCAACGTCGGGCCTGTTGTGCTTCCCACCCTCGTCCACATTATTGATATCCAATTCCTGCGTAACCTCTTGCTCAGCCAACCCTGGATTCATGAGATGTATGTGTGCAATCCACTCTACATCAATGTATCAAATTTGAACATGCTGGTACAAAAGTCACTATCCACGGTGACCCACAACCCTTCCAATAGTTTAAAGCATTGGAAGTCGAAAGTTATCAGGAACCTTATTGCCCTATCATTGAACCTGCATAGTCATTTTCACCTCCATTGTCACTTGTTACTTCATATATCTCACTAGAGAGTCTTCCATCCACATCACATAACACATCATCATCATTCATTCCCCTTCTTCCTACTCCATCCATGTCCATTCATGTGCTACACACTCTGCCACTCAAACTAAAGATGACAGTGTGTGGAGAATATCAAACCTTCAGCATTGACCAACTACCGTTGTCACCCAAACAACTCAAAAGTCCCGGTTTCTGTCCAACCAAATGGAAAACATATGTGTAGGGTTCACACACTTTTATTCATTTCGGGTATCTTGTTGATGAGTACATTGAACCATCCAATTCTACATGGCTTATTGATGACTCTATACCCTCTTGTTGCTCTAATAAAGAATACCTGATTCCCAAAAGGATAATGGCTCATATGGGTTATTCAGAATGAGGAATGGGCCTCACCAAACAAGGCATACTTGAACCCCTAGATGTTATCCCCAACCTTGATGGTCGCGGCCTTGGGTACTATCCACCTGATGAAAGTATCTGTGATGAACTTAGTGATACTTCCGACACACCTGAGGAGGCCATTGACAATATTGACACAAGTTCCATCTGTAGCCGATACGAAGACCTCGCCACCACTAATATTTTCTATGATACCGTTGTTCTCCCCATCAACATCTACCTCACCCACCCAAAACTCATTCAATGGGACCAACGATTAGAGCATGCCCCTCTTGAATTATTTCAAAATGATGAAGCAATACTTGAGTTCATGGGAACTGCAAAAATATACCCTCTGGTGATCATAAAAGGGGTTTTCGTATATGTTTAAACATTGACACCTATTTCGGTGAACATGAGCTTCCCATCTCCCCTCAATCCCAATATAATATCCCTCATCCCAACTTCTCTTGTCACCTTGACGAGGAAGATCCCCTTGCTGAATTCTTCCAAGAATCCCGAATCCCAAACATGATCTAATTATGAATCAACTTCTCCCAGCTCCTAAAACGTTATAAGATGGATCTGCGTCACTAATTGAGGAAACCATTGACATCAAAATTGACATAGAAGAAGACCCCAAGATTCTTAAACTAGGGCATCTTTATCTATCAAGGAACAAGCCACCTTTACCGCACTCCTAAAATAATTTTTAGACGTATTCACATGGTCTTATGTGGATATGCCTAGTCTGGATCCTTCTCTTGTGGTCCACAATATTGTAGTGTGTAAAGATGTTAAACCGGTAGAAAAAGCTCCAAAAATGCATCCAAAAGTTATGTTACTTGTTAAGGAATAATTACAAAGGTTGTTTGATGTCAATTTCATCCGACCCATTGATTATTTGAATGGATCTCAAATATCATCCGAGTAGGAAATAAAACTGAGGGCATTCATATCTGCACCGACTTCCGTGACATCGATAAAGGTTACACAAAATATGATTTCCTGCTCCCAAATGTTGACATGATTTTCAACTCTTTAGCTGGGCATGAGATGTTGTCTCTCATGGACGGTTTCTTTTGCTATAATAAGATCAAAATTTCTGAAGAAGATCAACATAAGAAAGTTTTTACTACACCTTGGGGCACATTTTTCTATCAAGTAATTCCCTTTGGACCTAAGAATGCCAAAGCCACCTACTAACGTGCATGACTATCATTTTTCATGATATGATGCATGATATAGTTAAAGACTACGTCAACAACATTCTAGGAAAATCTAAAACTTGTGAAAAACATCCTATGGTTCTTCGTCAAATTTTTGAATGACTTCGAGAATATAAAGTTTGTCTCGATCCCAAGAAATGTGTTTTTAACGTCACATCTGGAAAACTCCTAGGATTTATCGTCTCTAGACATGGAATTGAAATTGATCCAGATAAATTCAAAGCTGTAGTTTAAATGCCTCCACCTAAGAATCTCAAAAAACTACGTAGCCTATAAGGAAAGATTCAAGCCATCAAAAGATTTATCTCACAGCTAGTAGATAAATGCCATCCATTCCATCATCTTGCTTAAAAATGGAACAAAGTTTCATTGGAACAAAGAATATTAGGCATATTTTTAAAAATTAAAGGAATATCAGATGCATCCTCCTATTTTGGTATATCCTATGCCATGAGTTCCTCTTCTTCTCTACATATCAACTACATAGCATGCCTTAGGAGATTTGTCCTAGCACAACATGATACCCATGGAAAGGAACATGCCATCTATTATTTAAGCCGAACATCAATTGCGTATGAACTCAACTACACTCCTATGGAAAAAGTGTGTCTTGATGTAGTCTTTGACTCTCAAAACCTACGACATTACATGCTCAATAATATTGATAAGCTCATAGCTAAGGTTGATCCACTCAAATATCTACTTTCTAAATCGGCTTTCATAGGATGAATGGCTAAATGTATCATGCTTTTTAGTGAGTTTGATATTGAATATGTTAATCGAAAAGCTATTAAAGGACAAGTTCTAGCTGATCAATTGGAAGAAGCTCAATTTTGATTCTGCACCACTCACCACTTGGTTCTCAATTGAATCTATATGTACGATCATAGAGTCAAATATGTGGACATTATACTTTGATGGATCTTTCACACATCATGGCTTGGGCACAAGTATCCTATTTATCACTCCTCAAGGTGACTTAATTCCTAAAGCTTTCAGCTTGCTTTCACTTGTACCAATAATATAGTTGAATATGAAGCACTCATTGCCGGTCCCATAATGGCCATTTAATGGAATATTAAGCATATCAATATCTTTGGTGATTCAAAATTAATCATTAAACAAGTCAATGATGAATATGCCACCAAATATGATAAATTAATCCCTTACAAAATAATGGTCGACAGTTTTAAGGCTTATTTTCAACATATTCAGTTTGAACAAGTTCCTCGTACAAGAAATAAATCAGTGGTGGTTATGGCTACCATCACCTCCCTCCTAGACATACCCTCAACTACATCTAATTCACAATTTTTGGTTTAGCAAATCATGCTCCCATCCTACGATATTCATGAGTCTGAGATGGTGTGTGAGATTTTTGGTCCCAATTCCCCTTGGTACCACAAAATCTACACCTATCTCCATGATCATACCCTCCCACCAAATCTCCCTCATAACCATCACAAATTTTTCATCTAACACATTGCCCATTTCACTATCCTAGGAGATATCTTGTATCATAGAAGCTTTGACGGAACATTGTTACGATGCCTAAATTCCCAAGAGGCCAAATCAGCACTTCAGGAAGTTCACGTGGGAATTTATGGTGCTCACACTAGTGGTATAGCCCTAGCAAAAAAAAAGCTTTACGCATACTAGTTGTTATTGGCCCAACATGGTAAAAGAAGCATGCTCATATGTCCACTAGTGTGTACCTTGCCAAAAACATGATGACCTCATCCACGCACCATCACAAGCCTTACAAACCATCATTACCCCTTGGCCCTTTTCCACTTGGGGTCTCAATCCATGTGAAAATTGAATCCCACTTCTTCTCATGGTCACAAATTCATTATAACTGCAACATAATACTTCACTAAGTGGGTCAAAGCCATGCCGCTCACCTACGTCACTAAAAACAAATATCCGATTTATTCTTAACCACATCATTTTCCACTATTGTATTCCATCCACTCTTATCACAAACAATTGAAAATACTTCAAAAATCAAGACGTCCATGAACTTTGTGACCAATTCCATATCAAGCTTAAATTTTCTACTCCCTATTATCCACAAGGCAACAACCAATAAGAAGCATCTAATAAGATGTTAAAACACATTTTGGTTAATAAGTGAATCAAGCAAGATGTGATTGACATACACAAATATGTCCTACCTTGTGGGCCTATCGCACCTCCATACACACTCCCACCGGCGCCAATCCATACTCCGTCATCTTTGGCACCGAAGAAATTTTACCCGTTGAGATCGAAATCCCATTACTATGCCTTTCCCTCCAACACCTCATTGATGATGAAGACTACCCCATCCATTACCTTTAAGAACTCGAGCTCCATGATGAGAAACACCTCCAAGCCCTAGACCACCTCAAAGCCTATTAAAACATCCTTCATCATCATTATAGTAAGTGTGTAAATGATCGTGAGTTTGAAATAGTTGACCTATTCCTCAAGGAAAATCAACACAACACTAACGTTGATCGAGAAAAGAAGGGAAAGTTCAAACCAAACTGGCTCGGACCATATGTCATCATAGCTAAATTTGGTTAAGATGCTTATAAGCTTGTTACTCCAAAAAGATACAAGTTGGATGAGCCCATGAGTATCATGCATCTTCACTTCTTCTATGCTTAAGTGCTTAATGCTCCACATTATATTAAAAAAAATGTCCAAAGGTGAAAACCACTTAGGTGGCGCATTGGGAAAGTACCATGGTGAAAAATGGTTTTCGACACTATGGTAAATCTGATCCTCAGTCTACTAGCACTCTATGATTGTAGTCTCCTTTACCCCTAACCCCTTAAAATACCAAGTGTGTCATCCTATCACCTAGTGTCGGGCACTCACCCAAGGTGTGCACAGTTGTCGAGCACCTCCTTTATGTGAGATTTGTAAGAATGTTCACCATTGATGGACAAGTAATTCATAGACATAGATACATGCATTGTATATAATATACAAAGGAACTCAGACCCACATACAGATGCACCATAATAAGAAGGGAAACATTGTGATCACAGAAAGAAAACATATCTGAACCATGAGCATCATCAAGAACATAAGGGTTTGGATCCACAATCATAAAAGAAAATATACATATCAAAATCCATGACTCAAATGTTTAGAACAACCCATTGTATTGATTTATTAACATTACATTAGCCAAATACATTAAAGAATCCATTAATGGAGCTAATACAACAATATAGTCCCCATATATTCTTTATAATAGCTTCATTATAGAGATTACACCAATGTTCCTCTTATCTCTCACTCTCCATATGTGCATCCTATCCCGATTGCCATGTAAAAAATACATAAGAAAGAACTAGAAGGAATCCCCTCTAACTGCTTCATCATTATCCAAGACATGTCAATTGTCATCATGTCTTTCCCTACTCAAGTATCTTCAGAATGCAGGTTCTAGTTAAATCATAACTAACTCAACTCCTTATCCTTTTATGATAACCATAAGGATGCCTTGGAATATCCTTTCCTTGAGATGCAAGTCTCTCATATTTTACCTTTATCCATAGCTAAATTTGGTCACCTTTCTCGATCTATTCCTTTATCATGGCTTTACCCATTCTTCAAAAATTGACTAAGTCTCAAATCCACCTGCCTGGGCATGAGCCTTCACGCATCCCTTAAATTTACTTCTGCGCATTCCTTCGCGCCATGTCTCTTGTGCCACAACCCTTCGCACCTCAGTTACTTGGTCATTTTAGTGGTTCAACATCACCCAACACTAATGAGATTTCTGCCCATAGAAATCCTTCATGCTTATAAAAAAAACTTCATTGGCCAAAAATATGTTAAGGAAAAAAGGACTTACGCTATTACTACCTACAAAACCAACTAGAGAAACTCAGGGAACTCTGCATCTATTTCCCCTTTCAACTTCTTCCATGCCTCTAGCTCTATTAATGCTTTCCCTGATACTTATCTGTTATACCGGGTACTTGATCCAATGTGATTTATTCCACCTTCCCCTTCAACTCTGAATTATCACCACCAGCTCTGCACCAAGACCCTCAAACTGATCCATACGTTTGGTAATGGAGTCCCAGAGTTCACTAACTGGAACTCTAACTTCTCACGCTTGGTCTTTATTTTATCCTTCTACACTTGTGGTGTCCACTATCAGTTGTGTGCACTCATACTTGTTAGTAGGGACCTTTTCCTGCAAGGCCTTGAGGGTTGCATCCTCTTTTACTACTTATGCGTCAATGATAACCTCACACTTCTGGAAGTTTTTGAAACCCCTATCTACTAGTATCTCTTCCTCTTTGATTTGGGATAACAAGTCCTCCAACTCAGTGATTGGATTCCACAATGACCTTATTATTTTATTTCTCCTTAGTGAGATATTTAGTGGTAGGCCTCACACCATCCTTGATGTTGACTAGAAACATCCCCAAAAGGTCCTCCAGATATTCCATTTCATCACCATAGTCGGTCTTGGTTTGGCTTACTTACCAAGTTATATATTGCCCAAAATATTCTTAACAGGGATGCTCCATATGCCTCGTTGGTTCACGTCTGCTCTCCTTTTAACCCTTTGTGCAATCTCTCTATTTACTTCTCCTTCCCTTTCTTATCCATGACAAAGGTTCGAATGATTTCCCTTACATCTAAGCTGCATCTTACCACCTCTGAAGACACATTTTATAGTGTTTTCATGCTACTCATTGGTGAGGTGGTTTGGGTCTACCACCTTATATGTATCTCCTTCCTTCTTCTTCAGATGAATGGTCTCGATCACGTGATCGTTGACCTAGAACTCAAGTTCCTTTGCATGGAAATGTAGGTTCCAGCTTATCATCTTCCTTGTTCTCATCACACCCCCACTCGATCCAAAATATCCCACACATGTAGCTTCTCCATGGGGAGGGTACCCCAAAATATTATGTGTAACACATTCGTGGGATCATCCATGAAGTCCATATGTGGGGACATAGGTGTGCACTTCTTTCTCATAGCCTTGCACTTTGTTCATTGTTTCCTTGACCCTAGAATGATTCCTTTATCCTCCTTTATGAAAAAGGAGTCTCCTTTATTTTCTTCCTCTAGTTTGGTGGGTTGTGTAAGAGAAGACCCTCGCATTGGACTCCCCTCAGTCTCTTCCATAGAGTGACCCTTCTCCTTGGTGCGTGCATCAACCACCACCTTGGTGCCTACCTTCGCCCTTCTCTTCTCTTCTTCCTCGAGCTTAGCCTTGAGTTCCCCCCTAAATTTTTTGGTATCTTCTTCCGAGCCTATTTATGTTTTCGAACTAGTACCCTCATGTATCTTTTGTTTCTTCTACTTTGTCTCCTCTCCTTCAAGCAACTCATCTACCTCATGCTCTACTTACGAGTCCTCAAGGCCACGCTTATTGTGATGTACTTGCACCCCACTACTACCTCAAAATGTATAGTATTTTATTTTTCAGGAAGTGTCTAACTTCCCTTCACCCTCTTCTTCTTCCATAACCACTTCTTCATCTTCCTAGACCACTTTTATCGGTGGGATTGGTGCTTCACATGGCCTTGGGAAGGTGGCATCTCTAATCTCCACTTCAAATCCTCCCTGCATCTTGGGGCACAACTGCACAAATACCTAGTGGATGTAGCCTTTGATGGTAACATTGACCTATGGGTGTAGATCCAAAATTCAGGCTCCAAGGTCTCCACATATGTTGGCCTTGAGTTATATCCGTAGGTCGCACATAGGGTGTGCACATCAGAATCCACCTTATCCATGTTGAAGGTCAACTATTGCATGTCCTTCAACCGGTTGATGGTGCACTTCATGTATTTAGCAGTGAATGCAAATGGAAGTTTTCACCATGCCCCTAATTTTCCTTTGGCCATCATGAACCATGTAAAAAGAAGTGTTGTGTAACAACGAACTACACCTAGTCCCTAACAATCTATGGTAGCTCGTGTGGGATACACCATTCATTTTCAAAAGCTCCACACATCCTCTCATACCACTTGTTCATCCGCACTTTATAGGTGTTCGAGATGGACCCATCACAAGTGAATTGCTTGAATTATACAGCACGAGATGGGTGCACCTGTGGGTAAACCAACATGTTCCCTTCTAGTCCATATGGGACACCAATTTCCCAGAATACAATCAATAACAGTATGGACCCCCAAGTTATTTTTTCTCCTAAGTCATTCTACACTCACACCTCCTCAATGATACTATCCGCAATAAATTGTGAAAAATTGTAGTGTGACCACTTAGAAAATTTGTAGGCAATGTACAAAACCTTTTGTTAATGTCCATCCATCTCTCTGATGCTCCCAATTTGCAACTAATGAGTCGAGAGGTGACTCTCAATGTTGGGTCTGGAAGATCTGTAAAAACTTGAGCCCTTCCCACTTCTCATAGTTCAATTTTTTTGCTAATTCTTCCACTTTTGCAGTGGCACCCAAATTGAGGGCCATATCCTCACTAGCGTTTCACAAGGCCCGTTACCCTATGGATTAAATTTCTCTTGAGTCTCATCCTCCTCCCTGTAAAGTAGAAGAAGTTTTCATACACTCACGACATTAACCATCTAAAGAGCGGTGTGGATTTAACAAAAAATGGTAGCTCCCAAATCTATAAAACCCCAATCTTCTGTAACTCCTTCATCACCAAATTGTCGACCTTAGGGTTTCCTTTTTTTCAACCCTAGGATCTCCTTTTATAAATCCTTTTGCATCAATTTGTCATGGTCAGTGGTTCTATGGTTGACCTCACGATTTTACATCTATATAACTTTGAACTCCACTTCTCTACCTTAATAACTTGTGGAGGTTACTACATTTTGAATAAATTCAATGGTCTCTTCCTTTTCCACCACTGGTTTCTTATTTCTACCCTTCTTTGGTGTCATATTTTTTTTTCTCTCTCATTCCTTTGTGCTCTAGGTGCTTCCAACTTTTCCTTCTTCTTCCCAAACTTGATGACTTTCATGGTTCTCTCTCACGCAACCCCTTCATGCTCTATTGTCTTCTTCATCTCTTGCTAAACCGCAAGATCACACCACAACTCACACAACTTTACTAGTTCATGACAAGTACCTCACTCTTCTCAAAACCCTTGTCACACTTCAATCTCGGGAGCACAAAAATTTTCTAAGGAAAATTAGTCAAAATGAATACCTTTACCCTCTATTTATACTTTTTCATACCCTCAATGTCCTTGACCCATACGTTTTTAAAGTCACTTTTTAATAAAGTGCTTTTATAACTTTAGTCAACTCGTGACATCCCTTCACGCGCTGCAGTCGTAACCTTCTAGCGTCCCAACACTTCTTTACTGCCATAGACCTCCTTTGCGCACCTCACCATGCCAAAGTACTTAACCTCCGAGTTGTCCACTAAGTAGTCCCCTATATTACCACCTACCTCACATCACACTAAGCGATCATTGCTTCTCTTTTTCGTGGTCTATAATCAACTCATATTTTTCACTAAGACACCTTTATTATGACACAAATTTCGAACACCTTCTTCACTACACAAGCACACATTTGAACACCTCTACACAAATCATTCTTCTTCCTTAGAAACATGCCAATGTTTTTCAAATGTAGATGTCAATCCACCCCACAAAAAATTATGTGCGGTCCTCGATATGAAATTACTTCAAATGTATTTAGCTACAGGCATGCCAACATGCACAAAACACAAAACAAGAAGGACAAGCAAAACGACAATGAAAGGAAACACATAAAAATAAAATGCATTAAGGGAAATCCTAGGCTAACTGGCAATACTACCTTATTTACAAACACACCCGAAGGATTATTTATAGTAGGGCTTTAACCTACTCCCATGAAATAAATAGAAAACCTTGTGCCATCCAACGCTTGTAACTAGAAGTGCCTGAATCAAATATATAAGTGATATTATAGGGTCCCAACCAATGTACTTTAAACTTCCTAGATGGCACAAAAACTTCAAGTTATATAAGAGAACCATCTTCCCAACTTCCAGCTTCTTATTTTTGATGTGCCTATCATGCCACGCCTTATGCCTGGCATTTTCCATTCTTTGACTCCATCGTCCAATGACACGTCTCTCGTGTAGCTGCATCAACTTGTCAATATGTTCCTCAAGTTCTTATTCATCAGCCAAACCTCCTACACACGTAATATGTAGGGAGGATAACATGAACTCAACAGGTAATATAGCCTCCATGCCAAACATCAACTGAAAGGGTGTTGCTTTGTTCAACCTTTTGTAGGTTGTCTGATAGGACCATAACACGATAGAGAATTTTTCATCCCAATCCTATCTCCCAACATCAAAATCTTGGTCAACGTGTGACGCAAGTTTTTGTTAAAGGATTTCATTGTCCCATTATCTTGTGGGTGGTAAGAGATATTTTTGTGATGGGCCACCATAAATTTTTCCAATAAGATTATAACTATCTCATTGAGGAAAATAGTACCCCTATCACTTGTTAAAATCAGCGGGCATCCATACCTGTTGATTATATTCTCCCACAAGAACCTAGCTATAGTGGCTGCAGTGTAATCCTTTGTAGGTGCCACTTCTACCCATCGTGTAAGATAGTTTATGCAAGTGATGATGTAATGTGAACCCATCCTTCGTGTAGCTAGGGAAATAGGGCCTACAAAGTCAATCTCCCATTTCTCAAATGGATTTGCAATGGTGATAGGCCTTAATGACATTTCATCATGATGCCCAAGCTTCCCAAGGAATTGGCAATGATTACCTTTGGCATACTCCGTGCAATCCTTATATAAGGTCTCCCACCATAAACCAGTCATCAGAACCTTGTGCTTGGTGGCTCTTCCAGCATAATGTCCACCTGCAATACCGCCATGAGCCTCCTCCATAATAGTTTTGCAATCATGTTCAAGTACACACCGGCACAAAACTTCATCCCGACCTAGTTTATACAAGTCTCCACTAATCAATATGTAGGGTGTGACACGAATGAAAAGTTGTTTCTTCTCTAAGCTCCTCATTCCTTTGGGTGCCACACCTATTCATAAAAAGGTGGAAATGTCCTCCAAATCAGAGGGTGTGTATTGTATCTTGAATAACTAAGCATATGCCATTATATCTTCAATGCTCCATGTGTCCTCTCCTAAATTAACCCTCAACAAATGATCAAGTCCTAAGTTACTTTTCCCTAGTTTCACCACAACTGTAAATTAAAATTCCTGAAATAATAATACCCAATGGCATATGTGCCCTTGCAAGATTGGCTTGTTCACCAAATATTTCAAGGCCATATGGTCTATGTAGAAAATAAAAGGCATTGCCAGAAAATACTACCTAAATTTGTGCAGCGTGTAGATCATTGACAATGTTTCACACTCCATGGTAGTATAATTTTGTTCTACTGGAGTTAGCTTCCTATTAGAAAAACACAAGGGATGGTCAAAAATCCCTTCTCTAGGTTGTGATAAGACCACTCCAATTGCCATCCCTAATGCATTCACGTGTACATGAAAGGGCCTATCCCAAGAGGGAAAGCACAAGATGGGTGTAGTAATAAGTCTATCCTATAGTGTATCAAATGTCACCTATTACACCTCACCCCAATGGAATTTTCATTTATGCTTTAACAGCTCCTCCAATGGTGTTGTAACTCTAGCATAGCCCTTGATGAACTTCCTATAGAATCTTGTATGCCCTAGAAATCCACACACTACACTCTAGTTGGTGGGTTCCTTCAACCCCAAAAATTACAACAATTTTCCAGGATCCACCAATAAATCCTCCTTTCAAATGATATGACCAAGTAACATGCCAAAAGGAGTGGCGAAGATACATTTCTTAATATTTAGAGAGATGCTCGATTGCTCTGCACCTTTAAACATTAGCCTCGGGTTGTTGTCACAATGATCCTTTACTAATCCATAAACCATCTAGTCATCTAGGTATACTTTGAGAAATTTATGAATGAATTCCTGAAATGTCTGAACCACAATGCGTGAAAACACAGCAAATGCGTTCTTCAATCCAAAAGGCATGACTGTATATGCAAAAATTCCCCATTTAGTGGTGAAAGTTGTCTTTTCCTGGTCTTCCTTGGCAATTCGAACTTGGTGATATCCGAAAACCCATCTATAAATGAATATATCTCATGCCTAGCTACTCCTTCCAAGATCTCCTTAGTGAATGTGGTAGGGAAAGGATCGATAACACACACAAAATTTAAGTCTCTATAGTCAACATAAATTTGTATTCTCCCATCCTTTTTTATGTTGATTACCATGGGGCTAACCCACTCAAATTCCTTAATGGCTTCTATAATCCCGGATGTTATCATCTTATCAATCTCCTCCTTAACCTTCACGTATAGATTCAGTTCATTCTATAAGGCCTCTTCTTGACTAGTCATTCCCCTTCCTTCAATTTTATCCACATCTCTCCTAGAGAGTGATGAACCCCCTTTAACTCATGGTACCCACACTTGAACAAGTCCTAGAAATTGCACAATAGCTCAATAATCTTTGACACTTCTGATTTTTCTAGAAATCCCTAAAAATGGCCTCTTTTGGTTCCTCATCTATTCCAATTTTAACCTTCTTCATTTTTAAAGGCTCATGGTAGGCGTGTGCCTTCTCATCTACACTATCTAAGAATTCATGCGTACCTTTTATATGATCAACATCTAATTTCTCCACTTCCTCATCATTAATCACATATATCAATTTTCCTTTTTCCTTCTCTAGGTAGGCACATTCAAACTACACTTCATACCATTCCTCTTCTTCAAGGTGTGCCCCCAAATCAGGTTCTCCCAATAATTCTAATACAATGTCCTTCACCTTGAAACTATCTCCCAATGTAAGGCACTTGATCACTTGCAAGGCCTCATTCACTGATGGTTTAGAAGATAAGTACTCAAAGGTCTGAATAATATCTACTGTTAACTCTTGCCAATTTTCTATTTGTCTCCAAAATTATGAATAAACATACCATACACGCGCACAACCCTGCAAGGTGGAATAGAACTTTTACACCCACAAGGAAGGGGGAAAGGCTTTTGGTCCTTCCATCTAGGTCCTCTCACACTCCTAAACATGGTACGAGGTAGACCCCTTCATCATAGTCATGTATCCCAATAGGTGCATTACTTCTCATAAATCTAATGGAGAACACGACCCTTACCTCATGCCACTCCATAATATTATCACGATGTGTCATCCACCAACACGTAGTTGTCCCACGCAAGGTATAAACAAGAATATTCCTCCACTCTATCTCATAGGTCTAATGTACCTCCATCATGTGTAAAAAGGTATCAGGGTTACCTTCGCTAGTATAGCTCGGTAACTTCCTTCCTCCCAAGTTCCAGATTAAATGCGCCTTGACTACTCAGGTCACATTACCTTTCATCTCTCTCCCAATAAACTCATATGTACCACATGCCCAATTGTCACAAGCAACACTTGATTGTATCACTGATAGATGGTGCATCATCCCACTGAATGATCCCTTCCTTTGATGGCTGAATGAACTCAGGGTCCCTAATGATGCACACACAATATTTTTAAGTCTTCTACACCAAATGGTTCCACATAAGGCGTAGACCCTCCATCATTCAGTGGAATGATCACGTGTTCCTCCTTGTTCTCAAAACATATGTAGAATTTATTGAAATAAAGGTCAACATTGTTTGGATATCACCAAAGGTGCCCAAGTAACATCGAGAAGCTATCTCCCTTAGCAAGCGCCAAGACTTCAAAATCCCCATTGAACTTGAGCCCCTGATAATTATGAAAGCATTCTTCAAAATGCCAAGGGGATTGGCCTTAGTCCTATTTACCATATACAACACATTTGAAGATGGCTGCAATGGTGGTCTCCCCATCTGATTCCATGTATCTAGGGTGAGGACATTAACTTCTGCACCTGTATCAATCAAAATATTACTCAAGAATTAGACATCCACTACCACATTTAGTGTGCTCTCCTTGTCATAATATAGACTATGAGGGGGTAAGTTAGCATGTAGGATCTTCCTCTCATGCCAACATCCAGTGCGCGGTAATTTTTCTCTCAACCATTCTCTTAGCAGGGTAATGATGTTCTCCTGGCGCAACATCTTACACACCTCCTTGATATCATCTACATCCCTATGAGGAGTTTTGGCATTATTCGCTTGCTCCAACTTCTACGACTGCTCCTTCAAACACTGATTATCTCCCTACAGACTCCTAATCACCTCCATACTCTCTTGATTCACCTCTTTTTGGTAGATAGGATCAGGGTACTTCCCATATAGTCCCTCCTCTTTTGTAATAGCAGTGTCATCACCAATCCGGCACTATGATAATTCTTCACCGGGAACTCCTCGTGCTATGATTATTTACTAATGCACAGACTTTAGTTTGGTGGATGTAATATGGAAGCAAAACAACAACCGAACACAAGAATACCATTGACTATGATAAGACAGAATGACGACAAATCTGAAATATCAAAATAAATTATAATATTAACATGAAACTGTTACAATCTCACCCATGAGATACTTCAACAAGACTATGGGAGAAACTTTACAATTACACCTCTTGATGGTTTCTTCAACACACCTTTAAGCGATGGCTTCCTTCACACACTTCCTACTGATATTTCTCACTACTTCTTTCTATGCTAAATGAGGGGGTGGCCTCTCTATTTATAGAACTTCAGGAGCTTATCCATCCTATCTCTAAGATAGGATAAGAAAACTCCACTGACGGCGAATCATATTCCATACCTTAACTCTTATACGTACATGTAAGCTTATCATTAAGATAAGATAAACCTTATCATTTTACATGGGTTCCACATTTTTAGACTTTTTACAAATAAAATACACAAAATATTTATGACCTCACTCCTTGTCCTTATTACCAATATAATATTTCTAATTCCTAATCATGTAGACCCTACTTCTCTAATTACCCAAACTTTGACATTTTAACATTACCGGACCACTTACGACAAATATTTACTTTTTACAACATTCCTATTGTACTTTGATTTTACCGTACTCCACATTATTGGCGGCACCATACTGATGGCGCCGTTATCTTCTATCGGATGCTACTACTAATTACACTTAACAACATCCTATTCCTAATACATACATTAATGAAATAGAAATTTTGGAGGAAAATTTTAGTGTCGACATCTTCCCCCTTCCTAGCTTCTACTCCGTCCTCGGAGTAGACTATTCTGGTGCTTGGAAAATCTTCAACTTGTCGTGGTTGACCCATTTCGTAATGGGAGTGCCATCCAATTCCTCCAGTCAGTACGTACCATTTTCATGCCACAACTATTTTGTAGGGCCCCATCCATTTTGGAAGAAATTTTCTGTCTTCTTTTTTTGTATCTGGAATCATATACTAGGACCAAGTCATTCACATGAAATGGAGACCATCGGATCTTTTGATCAAAGTATTCCTTCTGCTTCATTTTCTTCTTATGGCTTGTATCCTTTGCTATTTCCCTCATTTCCTCTAGCAAATGAAGATGTACCAACCTTTCTTTTACTGAATCACTTTCATCCATCCTTTCATTTTTCATAACTCTCACAGTGGGAATATCAAACTCAATAGGAAGAACTGGATCAATGCCATAGGCCAACTGAAATGGGGAGTATCATGTTGCTGACTTTGATGTTGCCCTATATGCCCACAATGCTGCATGAATCCTTTTATCCCATTTATGTACCTGTAAGGCTGCATCTTTTGCTAGAATTTGACACAACACAAAATTTGTTCATTCCACCTGTCCATTTGTGCTTGGCTTGTATGTTGTTGCCTTCCTGTGCTTGATAGAAAACTTATTGACTAGGGCTTCTACCACCTCATTAATGAAGTGGCTTCCTTGATCTGTTACAATTTCTAATGGACAACCAAATCTGGTGACAATGCGTTCATATATGAACCTTGCCACTTCATCCATGGAAGTTGTTTTCAATGGCCTAGCTTCAACCCACTTGGTTAAATAATCTGTGGCAACTACAATATACTTATTTTGACGTGATGTAGTTGGAAGTGGACCTACAATGTCTATTCCCCATTTTTCAAAGGGACCAAGGGGAAGAATAGGACATAATGGAGCTGATGAAGTCTTACGGTTACCATGTGTTTGACAAATATCACATGTCTTACAATAATTATAACAATCTTTAAAAAAGTGGGCGGTGATAACTGCATCCAAGATCCTTCTTCTTTGTAAGTTGTCCAGAGAAGTGCCCTCCACATGTACCATTGTGGAATTCTTCTAGCAGCTCCTTTCCTTGATCACGTCCAACTGCCCTCTTGTACTGTCCATCAGGTCCTATTCGAAATAATGCTCCATGCAGAATAGAATATGGACGACTGGCTTGAGTAATCTTTCTCTTAGTCTTTGCATTGGCACCATCAGGAAACTTGAATTCATTTAGATAATTCCAAATATCTATGTATTCACTAGGGATTGTGTCAAGGGAGAACAATGTTGCATCGGGAAAATCATCATCATCACAAGATGATCCTAAACCATCATAGGCTCGAGAGAGTGCATCTGCATTGACATGCTTCTTTCTGGCCTATCTATAATATCAAATTCAAATTCTTGTAGCAAAATTATCCATCTTGCTATCCTCACGATGGGTTAGGCTTATTGACAATATATTTTGAGCACGATGATCCATTACAACTATAAATTTTGCCTAGCAAGTAATTTCTAAACTTCTTTACAGCAAAAATGATAGCCAGAGCCTCTTTTTCAGTTACAGTATAGTTTACCTTAGCACTGCTCATTTGTCTGCTCCCAAAGTAAATTGGATGTTCATTCCCATTTTCATCCTTTTGGCTCAAAGTACTACCTAGTGTCTGCATCGAGGCATCAGTGTACACAATGAATGGCTTGCTCAATTTGGATTCTTCAAAATAGGTGAAGACACTAGGGCTTCCTTGATTGTCCAAAAGCTTCATGCGCCTTGTTTCCTGGTTCATAAGCAACATCCTTCTTCAAGAAGCTGGGTTAGTGGGTCATGCGCAATCTTTGAGAAATTCTTGATGACCTTCTATAGTAACCCACATGGCCTAAAAATGATCTCAACTTACTTCTATTCATAGGAAATGGTAAATCTTTGATTTTTGAAACTTTATCAGGATCAGTACCAATACCATCTCTGGATACAACATGCCCTAACAAAACGCCTTTAGAACATCCAAAGACACACTTTGTAGGGTTTAGTGAGGCTTGTGCTTCATCTAACCTTTGAAATGTTGTCTCCATCTAGTGCAGGTGGTCTAACTTGCTCCCATAGATGTAAAAATCATCCAGAAATACTCTGATGAAGGTCCCAATGTAGGGTTCGAACACCCTATTCATCAAACGCATTTGGAATGTTTTGGAGCATTACATAACCCAAAAGGCATAACTCTATAAGCAAAGCGTTCCCCAAGGAGTGGTGAGCGTGGTCTTGGTGATCTTTCTCTGCTATACGAACTTGGTTGTAGCCGCATTATATCCATCAAGCAAAACTATAGCACTCTGGCCCATTACTTCGTCCAAGATCTGATCTCGAAAATGGAAGAGGGTAATGATCCTTCTTTGTTGCCTTATTGAGCTTCTGTAATCAACACAAATGCGTAGCTTCCATTCTTTTTATTGAGATCACAATGGGAGAAACCCATTCTGAATTCTCCATAGCAAATATGAATCCTGCATCAAGCAACTTATCTATTTCTTCTTTTACAGTCTTGGAAAAATTAGGATTCATTCTATATGGCATTTGCTTTATAGGCTTAGCACCATCTACCAGCTCAATACAATGTTCTACCCAACTTACTTGACGGAGTTCCTTGTAATCAAAAGTGAATAGGTGTATGTACCTTCAAAAGAGCTGGAGGTAGGATTCCTTCTCACTCTCCATCACAGCATCACCAATCTTTATTTGTTGGAGATGATCATCAACTTCTTCTTCAGATAATTTTATGGGGTCATGAGTTGGTGTGACTGGCAGGATATCCATGACTGAAACATCCACCTCGCTTTCTTCATCTTCAGTGTCCACTTCACTGGTACTAGAGTAATCAGAGGATGTCCAATCATCAGTTTCATCACTTGAATCCACAGGTTCTACTTTATGATGTCGAGGGATCACGTTTATCTTCACCCTCTCTCTACCACGTCCAAGTGTCATGAAACCTTCATTCCAGTAGTTTCTTGCATGAACTCTCCTTAGCCATGGTCTTCCCAGTAGCATTGGGTGCTTGCAACAATACCATTTTCATCACTGAAAGTCTACCACACATACAACACCCATAATGAGATATTGCCACATTTGAAACTACACCTTCGGTTTAGTTTTCCCTTATTTAATGACCTTAACATAAGTGTTGAAGGGCGATCAATTTTAAACCCAACATATTCATTCTGAGACTCGGTCATTACATTAAGCGCAGCACCTCCATCAACTAAGACATCATGAATTGAAATACCATTACATAATACCTCGGCTTGTGGAGCATAGGGATCGCCTCTGCCTCCCAAAGCGGGGACCTCAACCTCCTTCCTTCTTCGAGCATTGAGTCCACCTCGCAACTCCCGCCTCTTCTCAGAAGACATAGCCAAGAGTTGACCATATGTAATATTTGCAGGCCTTTTGGACAGATCTTCCAAGATGGAGTATGGTCCTTGCCCCCTGTGAAATCGAGAAAATCCTGCACACCCAACTTTCTTCTCCTATGTTTTTACTAGTTTCTTCTTTCATCTTCTTAGGATCATTTCCATCTTGATTATCTTTTTCTTTCTTTCTTTTTGTTACAAACACATCTACTTCATTATTTCTACTCTTATCTACTACATCAAAAGAATTCACAGGTGCTTTTCCTTTATCATTATCTCCCTTACGGATGTAGAAGCTCTATCGGACAATTATACTTATAATGACCCTTTTATAACAACCATAACAAACAACTTCAGAAATATTTCTTTTGGACCTCTATCTCCTCCCTGAGAACTAAATTCCTTTCCTTGAAGAAGATTAATAGTTAACTGACCCATCTTTTTGAGCAGATCTTCATACTCAGTAGATGTATTAGGAGAAATATTTGTGCTCACCGGGAGTGGTTGTGGATTCAGGACCAAAGGTGCTGGTGTAGGCTCTACTTTAGCAACAATTTCTTTGGGCTCCTCTTCCATGCTTTCTTCTTGCCTTCTTGCAATCTCCTTTGCTTGTTCAATGGTAGCTGGGTGGTCATACTTCACTCGTTGTCTGATCTTCGGCTTCATCCCAAGAATGAAGTGCTTACGAGAGGATATTATCCACGCCATTCATCAACCCATCCGCTAGTCCTTCCTTCCGGATCACGGGCATCGAGCTTCCTCCTTAGCTCTAGAACACGAGCATGATAATCCTTATCTTCTCCTTCTCTCCTTGGGATAGCTTTGTGATCTCGATCATGAGATCTGCATATTTACATTGTTCACCAAATTCTTCAAGAAAACTTTCGGTTAATAAATCCCATGAATTTTTCACATTATCACCTAGTGTTTCAAACCACCTAAGTCTTTGAACCATCCAAAAGGTAGGAAAAAATTCAGTCCATTGTTCCCTTCTTATAAGGCCATTACAAATACAAGATCGTTTAAACTCTTGAATGAAAGAAGAAGCATCTTCATTAGATTGAGCTGAAAAAATAGGAATCTTTCCCATTTTCAAAAGTAACCATCGTGAAATACCAACCCACAAGTACAATCAACAAGACTTATGTGCACAAATAATTGGAATCACTATACTAGAAAGTGACTTTACACCTTTCTACAGTAAAATAGAAATGACCATGGTAAACTATGGTAAAACTTGACTTACTACGGTAAAAACTAACTTTATTGTGGTAAACACTATTCACGGTAAAAAGAAGTTACTGCGGTAAATACTATTCACGGTAAAAAGTGACTTTACTGCGGTAATTACTATTCCCAGCAAAAAGGACTTTCCCAAGGTAACTACTATTCATGGAAAAAATGACTTTAACATGGTAACTACTATTCACGGTAAAAATGACTTTACCATGGTAACTACTATGCACAGTAAAAACAAGGTTACCCTCGATTAATTTTTGCCTAAGTGGGAATATCTCTCGGAAAATCCACCAACGAGGAATGGTCGGCAAGCGGAACCAAAATGTCATCACCAATCCGGCACTATGATAATTCTTCAGGAACTCCTCGTGCTATGATTATTTACTAATGCACAGACTTTAGTTTGGTGGATGTAATCTGGAAACAAAACAACAACCGAACACAAGAATACCATTGACTATGATAAGACAGAATGACGAAAAATCTGAAATATCAAAATAAATTATAATATTAACATGAAACTGTTACAATCTCACCCATGAGATACTTCAACAAGACTATGGGAGAAACTTTACAATTACACCTCTTGATGGCTTCTTCAACACACCTTTAACTGATGGCTTCCTTCGCACACTTCCTACAATATTTCTCACTACTTCTTTCTATGCTAAATGAGGGGGGTGGCCTCTATTTATAGAACTTCCAGGCTTATCCATCCTATCTCTAAGATAGGATAAGAAATCCACTCTGACGAATCATATTCCATACCTTAACTCTTATCTGTACATGTAAGCTTATCTGTTAAGATAAGATAAACCTTATCATTTTACATGGGTTCCACATTTTTAGACTTTTTACAAATAAAATACACAAAATATTTATGACCTCACTCCTTGTCCTTATTACCAATATAATATTTCTAATTCCTAATCATGTAGACCCTACTTCTCTAATTCCTAATCAACCCTACTTCCTAATTCCTACTTTGACATTTTACTCCACATTATTGGTGGACCATCGACGGCACCGTTATCTTCTATCGGATGCTACTACTAATTACACTTAACAACATCCTATTCCTAATACATACATTAATGAAATAGAAATTTTGGAGGAAAATTTTAGTGTCGATAAGGCCTCTACCTTGGCATTTCCTTCGCACATTATTACCAAAACAGGCTCCACCTCTATATCGACATCACCTTAGGGATATAAAATGGATTAGTGCACTTCACATTCACCATACACGCACCTTTATTCTCGCTTCTTACGATTTAGAACCATGTACTATTAATCTGGGCACTCTTCCTACTTATTTTTCTTCCCACACATGAACATTAATGAAATAGCATTCATGCTTATAATGAAAAAAGTAATATCGATGAGCAAATGACAAAAATGTATAGATAGATCTAAGAATAAACACACAGATCGACATAAGAAAGGTCGGATGCACATAACACATGTATTCAAAGACAAAGCCTCAATATTTATATTAATGTTTTCTTATGTTAAAAAAAGTACAAAGCCTTTTCTTCTCACTTCTATTTTTCATCTAAAAAATGTCCACACACCGAATACAATAAGTATTCAAGTATTTATAGGAGGAGAAGAGAGAAGGAAAAAATAAACCAAGAACTAATTACAAAATTTACAAAATATCTAAAAGTCAACTGTTGACTTTTGGGACAACTTGGTGGATGACAACATCTCATGGTGCAACATGGATGATGTCCTCATTTGTGCCAACATACTCTTAGATATTTACAAAAATAAAACCAAGAGGAGGAAGACTATTTGTTGTCGTCTCGCAGTTGGAAGGGAGTATCTTGCTTCTACTCGGGAGAAACAATGTGAAATTGAGCCCAGTATTCCATGAATTTACTGACCATCGGCTGAAGTTGATCCTGGGCAGGACCCTTGGTATGATCACCGATGACCTCACAAGTCTCCCGTTCATCTCTGAGTTTTTGAGGAACTTGAAATATTCATTACCTGCCTCCATCAGGTACCCTACAAAATCACGGCAGGCTAGAAGGTTATTGATGGATTCAGTGTCAAAAGTAACTTCTGGCCCTAATCCTTGCGAGACAATCTCTTTGAAGATCCGAATGGTTTCATCTGCCTTCCTCAAGGTGAATGACGGAGTGAGAAAGCCGGAGACATCCTTAGGACAATTTTCTCCATTTGATGCATTACATCTAGGGCTTCCTCCTTGACCTTGTCTATCTTCTCCAGGACAAATTCCATCTGATCGACCCAGTAGTCCAAAGCAGCAAGGATTTTACTGGGTACCCTGGGGTGATTGAAGATGCCAAATTTAACTAAATCATCAACTGAGTAGTCAAGCATCTTCTGGAATGTCTCATGTTGCAACCTAGCATGGTCCAACTCTTTGGAGATAGGTCCTGCAATCACCTGGAGTTCCTTGTTTACCCGACCAATGTTCTGATATAATTCGGTGAACTTGACAATTACTTCCTCACTATCTTTGAGGATCTGGTCTCTCCAGCAGATATTGCCATGCCTTGTTCACCAATCTTGGTGTATTCATTTATCTTATCCTGACTAAGGGCCTCAGGAGTTTCAGTGGCAGTTGTAGGAGGTGCACTACCCATTTTCTGCAGGGCATGGAGAAGATGCTTGTTCTGCTCTTTTAGTAGCCTCTTCTCTTCCTTTGCTTCTTGAAGCTTCTTGCAAAGGGCATCCACCACAGATAGGGCCTCTCCTTGAAGGCTCTTGGATGATGTTCCCATTGTGACTCGCATCATGGTATAATCTGTAGGGAAAGATATTTTTATCCTTTGTAGGATTGGGATACGCAATCTCCATCACTCTTTCTCCTGATGCACTCTGAGAGAAGCGGGTTATAGTATTTTTATTCTTAGCCCATTTTATCGGGATGACGGAGAAGTCCATAGGTGAAATGGGGACTTTCCTCTTATCTTTGACTCGGTGTGTTAGGAGATCCATCTTTGGACTTAAGGGAGTGGGACCAGAGGTGGAAGAGGGAGTGGCTGCAGTGGATGAGGGGAAATGGGTTGAGACACTTGGTGGTGGCATTGAGAGAGAGGCCAAGAAAGTGCTCACGGGAGGAAGAGACACTGCAGGGGAGGTAGTCATGGGAGTGGAAGGGAGCTGAGAGATGAGAGAAGAAATGGTGGGGGACAGCTCCGTGAGAGAAGAGAAAATGGAGGAAGAGGAAGGGGGAACAGTAGAAGATGGGGGAGAGGATACAACCAAAGGAATGGTCGCTTGAGTCACATGAGGAGGGGAAGGAGGAGAGGGAGAAGGGATGGAAGGAAACTCAACAGTTGTAGCAAGTGGCAACATCCTGAGTGGATGTGCCTGTTGGGACACTCTCCGCCACTTCTTTCTCTGGAGGTACCAGGGTTGCAACCTGTTCTTATGCGGTGGGAGGAGGGCTCTCAAGAGCTTCTTCTTGAGTGGAGCTCGATTCTCCCTCTTTATCTTTACCCTTGCCCTTTAGAAAATGTTTCGACCTGACAGGTGCATTGCCCAAAGGGGACGTGGTGAAATCTACTCCAAGGTAGATGAGGCCGTTCATTCTGCACCAATGCTCTATGCACTGTAATGTGCCCTTAACCCTCTCCTCAATGGTCTGAGGCACCTTTATCCTGTCAATCTCAAAGAAATGCAAATGGCCAGTTGTCCCCATCCATATCTAGATATACCTGATCAACTTCTTGATCGGTTTGTTTGAAAGCTTTTGGAACAATGGCCACGCCATATTGAATAATTTCTGCCAAGGCTAGGCTGGAGTGATCCTTTCTCCTGAGTTTGACCTTGTTATACAGGTCGATGTAGACATCCTCGATCTGTGGAACATGGATCGGATCAAGTAATACCTTTGGGAGGTAATTCTGTGGATCAAAGGTTGGCCTTTCCAAGAAATTGTGCTTTAGATTAAGCACTTCCATCTCTACGAACATTTCCTGCACCTTGGTGTGGGAAATGCAGGTGTACCTGCCCACTATGAGGGAGAAAGGAGTTCCACCCTTCTTCCTTTCAGACACTTCTCGTGATATGTTATGAGTCATGCGGACGGCTCCACAGATCATCTTAGGGCCTGCATACCTCGGTAACTTGGTGGGCTCTCCCAAGAAGTTAGCTTCCTTGAGATAGGTGAAAGTGGGGAATTGTGTAAACAACGCCCCACTTCTCGGTTTCTGTGAATATGCTCTTGGTCGTTCGACCGTGAGTCATATTGGGCCTCAATAGGTAGATGATGCCGTAGAAGAAGGCATCATTGATCTTGGTGAATTATGGGATGTTGTTCTCCAGCTTCAATTCTGGGTAGTATTCATATATTTTTACTTGGGGCCATACCCTACATTAGCTCAGCGTTGGATAGTCCCTCTCTGAGGCTACAACGTAGACTACATAGGAGTTCATGTAGAACCTCCCTATTGTGGTGAGTTATTGGAGCTGCTCAGAGATGGTGCTGCTGATGATTTCTACCCACTCAAAGCGCTGATCAGGCATGTTCTTATTCATTGTTTCCAGATACCTGAGCATCCATTTGTGGAAGTAATGGGCATCAGAAATCCCAAACACCCTGCTTAGGAATGTGATGGTATCACTCAGTTCCTTAGAGAAATCGCTATGGTGAATAACCTATGGCCACCTAGTTATTACCTTTTTATTTTTTAGGTACACCTTGTTCATTAACTAGGTGCATTTGTCTTCATTTTCCTCCCATGCCTTGGTGCAGTCCTCTTGGCTTATAGCCATAAAATGCCGGTGGTGGGGAATACCTAGCATAATCTCGAAGTGTCGGGTAGTGAGGTTGATTATGACCTCGCCCTTTTCGTTCTCGACACACCTTGTGTCTTTGTTATAACAGGGCCACCACCATCATAAATTTTTATTTACTACACTGACGGGGATTCCCCCAGTGAAATGCAGACCACTACCCACTAGCTTGTCCATCCAAGGACTGCCTGTGACTCTCCTAGTTCTGGCCCAAAAATCCTCCATGTCGATGTGGCCAAGTTCAGAATCTCTGATGTCTAGGTCACATTCTGCCTAGGACTCGGGCATTCTGACCCTTTGATATTTGTATTTCATCTCTTCCTCTGTGAGTATTGCCTCACCCTTTGACTTGGTTGGCCTTTTACTTGATGTAGACATATGCAAATCTGAGTTCAGTTGTTGATCTACAAGAAGGAGCGAAGTCCAACGTAGAAGAGCCATGTTAGCTATCAGATATTCCATCAAAGCTTTATAGAATGAGGAGTTAGCAATTAAAAATGCTCTAGGAATAGGGTGCAGTAAAATTACAGGTGTAGGGTCAAAAGTATGGCACACTGGAACGGAGTGTTACAAGGAAGAAATCAGCGCCAAAGGGCGCAGGGCGCATAAAATTTACACATAACATCAATGTTGTTGTAGAAAAATTTACGCTGTGCCAATACATAAGGTTTTAAACTAGGCGCAAATAAGTTTGGTGTTGCATGGGAGCAGGATGTGCCAATGGCGTAGATATGGGACATGTTGCATGGAATTTTGGTGCGCCAAGGGGCGCAGCATTAAAAGGTGTATCACTAACTTTATGTGCACCAAGGGGGCCTTTGGCGTGACGCAGAAGAGATTACATAACAAACTTTGTTGGTGTAAGTAGGGTTGCGCCTGTGCCTAAGGATTTTCTAGTTTTGTTTGGCGCAGGAAGGATTCGTGTTGCAATTAGGGACAGTGCACCTTCTTGGCGCGACTGTGTTTTTTGTAACAAGGATGGTGATTGCACCAAGAGAAAACTATGGGTGGAAATGATAACTTTTAGGTTTTCTCTCCTTTTTATCTTTTAGGCTTCCATAGGTAGATGAATTGTGACATTGGGGGAACACAGCAGAGAAGATCTAGGTTCATTTTTTGGGACAAAGTCCTCCAAGCCAGAAGATCTGGAAGGAGGGGAAGACTGGTTTGGGAGGAATCTACTTAGGTTTGTATATATAATCAATAACAATCAAATTCCTCAACAGAGTAACAAGAAAAACCATAAGAAAAGCAAGAGCCACTTATCGGAGATATATAGACTGGGAGGAATGAAGTGGGGTCCATGAATGTGACACGAGGATGACAGAGCACTGACAGGTGCAGAGAAATAAAATTTTCACGTGTTTTTCAATTGTGAAAATGACAGGGGATGCGCCTATATATAGCAAAAGGTGCAATAAATGCGCCACCAACTTTTGCAAAGGGCACACCAAAAAGTATGTTGACATGAAAATATTTGTTCCCTTTTTCATGGTTATGCGTCTGTCAGAAGAAACTATTTGCACCTTTGGCATGCATTAGGATCACAACATGGGATTTTGAGTGCTTTGGCGCACTGTTTAAGGGCACAAAATTTTTGTTGTTGACATGTCGGCGCATGCACCTTGGCACAATCAAGAAAGGCACATCATGGGGAGGTGCAAAAATTGATGTGTTGACATTCCAAAGGGTGCGCCAAAGGAATTACAGGGGCATAAATAACTTCCACAGACAAGAACAAAAGGTGCACCCAGCCAAAAAGAGACCAAAATGACTAAGTTCAAAAAACTGGATTTTCCCGAAAGGGATTTCATGCCATTTCAAACGCTGAGGGACCTCGCCAAAGGACCCCGAACAAAATTTGGTATGGTTACCTACAAAATTGCCCTTGTCAATTTTACAGGATAATAGTTGGCTCTTTCTGGGGACTATCTTTAAGCAAAGCTTAAGGGTAGAGAATCCCATATCAACATGTGCCTATCCATTGGGTTACAGAGAGTCAAAACAAGGGCAACCAAAAGGGAAAATATGGAACACACAACAAACATAAAGCAAACACATGACAAAAACAAACACGCAACCAAAGCAAACTGTACAAAGAAGAGAGCAAGCTCCACTTCCTGAATATTTTGAGATGTTGCCCACCGTAACACCCCTGAACTATTGTTACTTCCTCTTGAGCATTCAAGTGTTGATATATGATTTCTTCTGTATAAGGATGTGTTCCTTTGATTGTGAAGTCATGCTTGATATGGATTGTATCTTATTTTCTCTTGAAGATATTTGACTGAGTCAGGATATGCTTGGACTCTTTTATTTCTTTCATTTTTAGCACTTGAGTTCAATTTGATTTCGAGAGGAATTGTGGATTTATCCGTCTTTATGACTCAGCCTTGGATCAGTTGCATTGATCAAAGAGATGTTTTCAGTTTATTCTGGATGAACAAAAAATTATAGACCTTACAAAAGTTGCAAGGTCTGAATGTGTTGAATAAGCAATTCCAGAGTCTAACTCAGGTTGATCGTGTTAAATGAATTGGTTCCGATATCGTAATATCAGGAAGGCCTAGACCTTAAGCCAGGTAATAAATTCTGGTGTATACTGCAAGCTTATTATCAATGCCAGATAGAATCCATTTCGGGAATGTTATACCTGTTGGTTCTAATACTGATCAAACCTACTTGTGGGACCTAGAATGGATTCGTTAAGGTTAATAACCTTAACCTAAACTATAACCTATGGGTTGAATTATTGCTAATCTAACCTAGCCCTAAACTATAGGTTTAATGCTCCTAAGGTTAGCTACCTAAGCACTATGGAAGTAAGACTAATGTCTTACCGTAAGATCTAACCTATGTTTCTAACCTAACTTATGATAATGGATGAAGGGGGACCTATGAAGGGGTGCGAGCCATGGGTGGTGGTTTCCATGGCATTAAATGAGGTGGATAAGCATGAAGGACAAGGGATTTGGCGGAGATTGCAAACGGCTATTGAGACCTGACGTGGCAGAGTCGCCAAATTTGGGAATGGTTGTTTGTTTTCATTTGTCAATCACCAACTTTGGCGGTCGGTGGCAATGGAGATTAGGCGGGAATCTTGGAGTTAATGTCATTGATGAACTTCGGTTCCCGAGCGTGGATTACTTGGGAAGGCATGCAAATGGAAAACTAGTTGGTTGTTTGGTTTTCCATACGCTCCGTTTTTCTCTCTGTTTGATCACTGGTTCTTGAACCAGTCTACTTTGTGTTGCATGGAAACTATGAGAATATCTAGCTCTTTTCTCTTTCGGGGAAAGTTTATAAGGCATGAGGGTAACAAATTATTGTTGTTGAATCTATCATGGAAGAAGAGGAGAAGGCGCGAGCACATTCAGAGGTCTTCTTCAGATTTTTAAGTGACATTACCAGGCATGATAGGCCCTGACTTTTAAAAATCTTGCTTTACTCCAAATGCTTTCATTAAAACAACTTTGTTCAGGTGATTTTAGTACAGTTGGTTTGAAGCAATGTTTTGGTTCTTCTTTTCCTATGGAATTAGGAATCTCAGGTTATTCGAAGACTTTGTTGGAATGTTACTGTATTTATTCTTCCTTTTGGATTCATTTCGATTGAAGACCCGGTTGTGCTCTTATTGTTGTTGAATCCTGTTGATTCTTGCTGTGAATACTTGAAGTTTCTTCTGTTTGGAATGCTTCTTCATTGTGATTATACTACTTGACTACAACTTTAGTAGAAGTCCTCACTTGTGTTTGCAATTTTGGGATAAACTCGTTGGAAGTTTGCAAGGATTATCTACGAAAATGACTCAAAGGTGGGAGTCCTGTAATGTTTCGTATGTTTTCAACTGTCTAAGCTTGGTTGTGATTATGTGGGAGTCCTTGTAACGTAATTTATGTTTTTAACTTCAGTAGAAGTTTAGTTGATAATACTATATGGTATTGACTCCGTTGGAGTCCTTGAAACGTAATATATGTTTTTAACTTCTGTAGAAGTTTAGTTGAGAATACTATATGGTATTGACTCCGTTGGAGTCCTTGAAACGTAATTTATGTTTTTAACTTCTGTAGAAGTTTTGTTGTGAGTACTATTGGGATTCTTGAATTGTTGTCGTATGAATTCGACTTCAATCGAAACCTTGGTTATGAGTACTGGTTGGATTTGACACTGTTGGAGTCCTTGATATGCTGCGTGTTGGCTCGATTCCCGATTTAAGTCCTCGTTGTGCATGCATATCGTATAAACTCTTTCTTAATATTGTTGTGTTATGTTCAGTTTGATTCTGAAGAATTAAGGGATGGGTTTTCTTTACAAACTTGACTCTGTTTGAGACCCTGTTGCATTTCGTAATAGCTCGACTTCGGATGAAACTTTGAGGAAATTATTGATTTGGAATCGGCTTCTGTGAAGTCCTTGTTGTGATTATTCTTCTTGAAATCGGCTTCTAATATAAGTCCTTGCTGTATAATCGTAGGGATTTGATTTAGTTGAATGAAGTTGTGCATGTTTGTGTTTTGACTCAGTGTGAATGTCACCGTATTTGCATATGGAACGTCATTTGTTTTAGTGTTATCTAGTCTCGTGATTGACTGTGATAAAGAGCTCTTAGCTGTGCCATGTTAGACGATGGCGTTGGGTATATTCATGTTGATGAATGATATGAAAAAGATTTGTTGAGTCTGTTATGGTTGGATTATTTACTATTGCTTGTCGCGAGAGCTCTTGTATTGCTTAATAGCTACAGGTAATTTTTATAATTGGATTTAGATGAAACTGTAGTTCTTCTTGTAATCTTGACTATTTAGTCACATGCGTAAATGTAATTGTGTTATTCTAGAGGAGTCGGTACAGTCCAGAACATGATTGATATTGGAATCTGACTGTCTCTATTTCTTTTCCTAGGCTGTAAAGTATATGTTGATGCATAATAGGAGGAATAAGAAAATACTCTCTCCTAGTCTAGAAACTTTGTGTGCTTTCTTCTTGCATCCTTTTGTGATCTCTACGGTAAGGGCATAACAAGAATAAACTATGGTATTGTATGGAGAGACTGGTATGAAATGAGTGTTGTTGTATAAGTAGGTATACTTGTCAATACCATTGAAATATGTTATGATTATAAAAGAATCCTATCAGTTGAGCTCGCGGAATGTTATAAACCGCCTTTGTGGAAAGGTATAAACATATTTGTTGGATACACAAACTGTTAGGAAATTCATTTGTGTTGTTAAATGGAATAATTTGTGGATTATTGTTGTCCTAGTGATTCTGATGGATGGTTGTTTTGGATACATTTATTCTTATTAGTCACTAATATATATGATGAAACATCTGAAAAGTATTTAGGACTAATTAGTAACTATAATATGAGTTATGCACTAAAATTCATGTTGAATTACAGAAAGAGCATAGTCTGAATTATGTTTACATGTTTGATGAAATGTTTTCATTTAAATAGGGTGTTTAATGAGAGCAATTGGTGGATTGCAACTGCTTTTAAGAATTAGTGCTTATCATGCTCGGTTCACCGAACCGACTCGTGTTGACAATTTTTGCGGATGGTTGCCGTAAGTGGTAAAGGCACGCAGATCTAATATGATGTTCAAATTGTTTAGTTTGTTTTTATGATGAATTCAAACTTGATTCTCTAAATGTACTACTTGAAGAAAGATGTTCTTTTTTGTTGAGTATTCAGTATCAAATGAGGAGGAAGATGAAGCTGGTAACAACAATCAGCAACCTCCTGAGGACAACCCCGATATGGGTGTTGATAATAACGCTGGAAATGCACCTGTCCAACCAGAAAACAAAAAGGCCAGGTTGGCAGCGGAACTCACTAATGATATAAAAAGGATAAGTCCACCTAAATATGATGGCACCACATTAGGAGATGGAGCTGAGAACTGGCTCAGTGAAATGGAGAAGTACTTTGCAATAAGAAACTTCTCGGAGGAAACCAAAGCTATTTGGGGAGCCTATCAGCTTTCCCATGAAGCATCTTCATGGTGGGATAGTCATAAAGCTGAGCTAAATATTGATGAGACCAATATTACTTGGGATCAATTTAAGGGCTATTTTAGGCAACGTTGGCATTGCCACAACTTTTCTATGATCGAGAAAATGACAGAATTTTAGAACTTAGCTCAAGGGAAGCTAACAGTAATCGATATCGGGAGCGGTTTACAAAACTCCTCAAGTATGTACCTTAAAGATCAAACCGACAAGAATTTCAGAATACGAAAATTTATCATGGGACTGAATCCCATGATAGGAGGAGAGGTCGATGTTCACATCCCAACCACTATGGAAGGAATTGTTGAAAAGGCCATAAGACAAGAACAGAAATTAAAGGCTATTTCTGCTCATAAAGAGGAAGTGCGGAAGAAGATTGCAAACCCTTCTTCAACTTCACTTGCACCCAAAAAGGGACCATGGAAAAAGTTTGGAAGAAGTAAGTTTCCAGGGCATAATAGTAAGAAAACAATAGCAAATAAGCCTACTGGAAATGTAAGGGATAGTTTTGCCAAAAATTATAACAATGGGCAGAAGCCCTATGGAGGACAACGTGATAATTACAAGGCTGGAGGTAATTTTGAGCCTAAAAAGGGACCTGTAGGAGGCTGCTACAATTGTGGCAAAGACCACTACGCAAATCAGTTCCCTTTGAAGAAGGATGATCATAATCGAAGGATAAGATACATGCGCAGAGCGCATAAGCAAGATGAAAAGCAAGTGACACCTATAGATGTTGGGTAAGTTATTTGGCACACCGTCACTATTATTTTTGATACAGAGCTACCGAATGTTTTATTTCTAGTAAACTTGCTTCTAAACTTAAAAGAAAGGTTTGGAAAAATAGATAAATCTTGGGACTGCATAAAGTATGGTAATAACTGTTCATATAGTGAGTATGTGTCTTTTTGAAAGGCAGTCCTTGACTTACCTAACTTTTCCATGAAGTTGACCTCTATGTTGCACCTTTAGGATCCTATGACATTGTCATCGGTGTCAATTGGTTAGCTGACCATAAAGAAAAAGTAGACTCATTATGAAAAGAATATAAAATGTTTAGATGATCTACCAAGGCAAGAGAGATTCAAGGTGTGAAACGGGAAATTTCACTTAGAAAACTGTCAACTATGCAGCTTAAAAAGGCTAAAAAAAAAGGATGTACCCTTTATGCAAAGTAAAGATATCTGAATTTTCAGAAGAAGATGGTGATTCTAGGAAATGATTTCCACTTTGTTGCAAAGTTTCAAGGATGTTTTTCGGAGGAATTACTGGGTTTACCATCCAACAGGAATTTGACTTCACCATCGAAATCAAACCACGAACGGAACCTATTTCCAAAGCACCTTATCGATGACTACTATAGAGTTAGTCGAGCTTAAGGCACAATTGCAAGTACTTTTGTCTAAGGGTTTGATTAAACCAAGTGTTTCACCTTGGGAGCACCAAAGTAATATTTTTAAAGAAGAAGGATGGAACACTTAGGCTGTGTATCGATTATCGGATGTTGAACAAAGCAACAATCAAGAACAGATACCCACTTCCAAGGATCGACGATCTATTTGACCAGATGCGTGGGGCAGCGGTTTATTCCAAGATAGATCTTCGATCTGGTTATCATCAATTAAGGATTAGAGAAGAAGATATTCATAAAATAGCTTTCGAACTAGGTACGGACATTATGAATTCACGGTTCTACCCTTTGGATTAACTAATGCACCCACAGCTTTTATGAACTTAATGAATAATATCTTTCAAGAATATTTGGACAAGTTTGTACTTGTATTCTTGGACGATATTCTCATATATTCTAAAAATGTCGAGGAACACAATAAGCATTTGAAGATAGTTTTGGAAATTTTGAGAAAAAGAAAGTTATATGGTAAGTTATCCAAATGTTCTTTCTTTGATACAGAAGTTCACTATTTGGGCCATGTCATTAGTAAAGAAGGAATTGTTGTGGATCCTTCAAAAATAGTGGTAATAACTGAGTGGCCTGCACCAAAGAATGTGCACGAAGTAAGAAGCTTCATGGGTCTAAGCTGGTTATTATAGAAAATTTGTTAAGGATTTTTCTAAAGTGGCTGCACCGATAACTTCATTGCAGAAGAAGGATAAGAAATTTATTTGGAATGATAAGTGCGAAGCGCTTTCAAAAGTCCGAAAAGCCGAGTTGACTTCCGCACCTATATTAGTTGTACTGACCCTAATGGGAGCTTTGTTGTAACGGATGCTTTCGGGAAGGCCTTGGAGGTGTTTTATTACAAAATGATCAAGTCATAGCATATGAAAGTAGGAAACTTAAGTTACATGGATTTGGAGCTTGCTACCATTGCTCATGCGCTTCAAGTCCTGGAGACACTATTTACTTGGGAAACCTTTTGAGTTGAAAATTGATCACGGCTTAGGACTGAAATATATTTTCACTCAGCCTAATCTAAATGCCAGAGACGCAGAGAAGGTGGTTAGAGTTTTTATCTCAATATGATTTTGATATTAGCTACATCAAAGGGAAAGAGAATAGGGTAAAGAGATGCTCTAAGTCGCAGGAAGCACATTTCTACTCTTATAACATTAAGAACTCGGTTTAAGGATGAGGTAAAAGTGCCTCAGAATCGATATATACTTTCAAGAAGTAAAAGCAAGACTTGGCACGCAGAACCTAATGATGAAAGGTATAAAGGTTTTCATTTTGATAATGAAGGAATCTTACGTTATGAAAACAGGGTATACGTACCTATGCTGAACGATTTGAGAAAGAAGTTGTTAGTTGAATTTCATAATTCACCCTTCTCTGGACACCGGTATCACAAAAATGCTCGCTGATCTAAAACAGCAATACTTTTGGAAAGGTATGAAAAAGGATGTTATTGATTTTGTGACTCATTGTCTAGAATGTCAGCGGGTTAAGGTAGAACACATGCACCCTGCTGGACTATTATATCCCCATAGCATACCGCAGTACAAATGGCAAGTAATAAGCATGGACTTTGTACAAGGGTTACCTATGTCCAGGAATAAACATGATGTTATCCTGGTAGTTGTAGATAAACTAATTAAGGTAGGTCATTTCATCTTTGGAAATCTAAAGGATGATTCACCAAAGTGTTGGCCAAAAGATTTGTGCACAAAATTTTCAGGTTACATGGTGTATCGAATTTATTATATCCGCGAGGATCCTAGAATGACGTCAAGATTTTGGAAAACGCTTGATACATCTCTTGGAATGAAACTAAACTTCAGTTCTGCATATCATCCGGAAACAGATGGACAAACCAAGAGAGTAAATCAAGTGTTGGAAGATATGTTGCGAGTGTATTGCATGGATCAATAGTATAAATGGGAAGAGTATCTTCCACTAGTTGAATTCGCATACAACAACACTTATCACTCATCTCTTAAAATGGCACCTTTTGAAGCACTTTATGGAAGAAAGTGCAAAACCCCTGTTAGTTGGGATAGTATTCAGGATAGAGTGGTAATTGGACCAAAGATCCTCACTGAAATGGAACAGCAAGTAAAGTTGATTCGTGAACGATTAAAGGAAGTAGCAGATAGGTAGAAGAGCTATGCTGACCTTAAGCGGGTTGATCAAAGGTTTGAGCTTGGTGAGAAGGTTTTTCTTCGTGTTAAACCCAGAAAGAGTTCTATAACTTTTGGCAAGGCTGCCAAGTTGTCACCTCGTTACGTGGGACCTTTCGAAATTGTCGAAATAATCAATCTTGTAGCTTATCGATTAGCATTACCACCTGCTTTGTCTCGCATGCATGATGTTTTCCATATTTCTTTGCTTAAGAAATATGTTTCAGATTTTTCACATGTCTTAAATTAGAATTCCTTGCAGGTCCAAGACTCAGGAATAATCGTGGTTAAAACCACACGAGTGCTGGAAACTCACCAATTGCATTTGAGAAATCGTGAAATACAGCAATGTAAGGTCTAATGGGACCAGTTTAACGAAGAAAGTACAACTTGGGAAAATCTGGAAGAGATGAAAATTGCTTTTCCTTTTCTTTTTCAACAGAATGAAATCTGTTGACAAATTTTTTTATGAACTTATCTTTTTCATGTCTATATGAAAGCCAGATTGAGGAAAACATTATTCAGGCTGAATAAAATGTATCATGACATTGATTTCTGGAACTATTCAAGTTGGAAATAGTCTTATTATATTGTGAACTAATAAATTGGTTGACCTGAAGGTAAATCAAATATGTAATCATCGGGATGATGAATATTTTAGGAGGGAAGCATGTAACACCCTGAACTATTGTTACTTCCTCCTGAGCATTCAAGTGTTGATATATGATTTCTTCTGTATAAGGATGTGTTCCTTTGATTGTGAAGTCATGCTTGATATGGATTGTATCTTCTTTGCTCTTGAAGATCTTTGACTGAGTCAGGATATGCTTGGACTCTTTTATTTCTTTCATTTTTAGCACCTGAGTTCAATTTGATTTCGAGAGGAATTGTGGATTTATCCGTCTTTATGACTCAGCCTTGGATCAGTTGCATTGATCCAAGAGATGTTTTAAGTTTATTCTAGATGAACAAAAAATTATAGACCTTACGAAAGTTGCAAGGTCTGAATGTGTTGAATAAGCAATTCGGAGTCTAACTCAGGTTGATCGTGTTAAATGAATTGGTTCCCGATATCGTAATATCAGGAAGGCCTAGACCTTAAGCCAGGTAATAAATTTTGGTGTATACTGCAAGCTTATTATCAATGCCGGATAGAATCCATTTCGGGAATGTTATACCTGTTGGTTCTAATACTGATCGAACCTACTTGTGGGACCTAGAATGGATTTGTTAAGGTTAATAACCTTAACCTAAACTATAACCTATGGGTTGAATTATTGCTAATCTAACCTAGCCCTAAACTATAGGCTTAATGCTCCTAAGGTTAGCTACCTAAGCACTATGGAAGTAAGACTAATGTCTTACCGTAAGATCTAACCTATGTTTCTAACCTAACTTATGATAATGGATGAAGGGGGACCTATGAAGGGGTGTGAGCCGTGGGCGGTGGTTTCCATGGCATTAAATGAGGTGGATAAGCATGAAGGACAAGGGATTTGGTGGAGATTGCAAACGGCTATTGAGACCTGACGTGGCAGAGTCGCCAAATTTGGGAATGGTTGTTTGTTTTCATTTGTCAATCGCCAACTTTGGCGGTCGGTGGCAATGGAGATTAGGTGGGAATCTTGGAGTTAATGTCATTGATGAACTTCGGTTCCCGAGCGCGGATTGCTCGGGAAGGCATGCAAATGGAAAACTAGTTGGTTGTTTGGTTTTCCATACGCTCCGTTTTTCTCTCTGTTTGATCACTGGTTCTTCGAACCAGTCTACTTTGTGTTGCATGGCAACTATGAGAATATCTAGCTCTTTTCTCTATCGGGGAAAGTTTATAAGGCATGAGGGTAACAAATTATTGTTGTTGAATCTATCATGGAAGAAGAGGAGAAGGCGCGAGCACATTCAGAGGTCTTCTTCGGATTTTTAAGCGACATTACCAGGCATGATAGGCCCTGAATTTTAAAAATCTTGCTTTACTCCAAATGCTTTCATTAAAACAACTCTGTTCAGGTGATTTTAGTACAGTTGGTTTGAAGCAATGTTTTGGTTCTTCTTTTCCTGTGGAATTAGGAATCTCGGGTTATTCGAAGACTTTGTTGGAATGTTACTGTATTTATTCTTCCTTTTGGATTCATTTCGATTGAAGACCAGTTGTGCTCTTATTGTTGTTGAATCCTGTTGATTCTTGCTGTGAATACTTGAAGTTTCTTCTATTTGGAATGCTTGCTGTGATTATACTACTTGAATGCGACTTTAGTAGAAGTCCTCACTGTGTTTGCAATTTTGGGATAAACTCCGTTGGAAGTTTGCAAGGATTATCTACGAAAATGACTCAGTGGGAGTCCTTGTAATGTTTCGTATGTTTTCAACTTCTGTCTAAGCTTGGTTGTGATTACTGTGGGAGTCCTTGTAACGTAATTTATGTTTTAACTTCTGTAGAAGTTTAGTTGAGAATACTATATGGTATTGACTCCATTGGAGTCCTTGAAACGTAATATATGTTTTTTAACTTCTATAGAAGTTTAGTTGAGAATACTATATGGTAATGACTCCGTTGGAGTCCTCGAAACATAATTTATGTTTTTAACTTCGTAGAAGTTTTCTTTGTGAGTACTGTTGGGATTCTTGAATTATTGTCGTATGAATTCGAATTTAATCGAAACCTTGGTTATGAGTACTGGTTGGATTTGACACTGTTGGAGTCCTTGATATGTTGCGTGTTGGCTCGATTCCCGATTTAAGTCCTCGCTGTGCATGCATATCATATAAAATCTTTCTTAATATTGTTGTGTTATGTTCAATTCGATTTTGAAGAATTAAGGGATGGGTTTTCTTTACAAACTTGAATCTGTTTGAGACCCTGTTGCATTTCGTAATAGCTCGACTTCGGATGAACTTTGAGGAAATTATTGATTTGGAATCAGCTTCTGTGAAGTCCTTGTTGTGATTATTCTTCTTGAAATCGGCTTCTAATATAAGTCCTTGTTGTATAATCATAGGGATTTGATTTAGTTGAATGAAGCTGTGCATGTTTGTGTTTCGACTCAGTGTGAATGTCACTGTATTTGCATATGGAACGTCATTTGTTTTAGTGTTATCTAGTCTCGTGATTGACTGTGATAAAGAGCTCCTAGTTGTGCCATGTTAGACGATGGCGTTGGGTATATTCATGTTGATGAATGATATGAAAAAGATTTGTTGAGTCTGTTATGGTTGGATTATTTACTATTGCTTGTCGCGAGAGCTCTTGTATTGCTTAATAGCTACAGGTGATTTTTATAATTGGATTTAGATGAAACTGTAGTTCTTCTTGTAATCTCGACTGTTTAGTCGCATGCGTAAATGTAATTGCGTTATTCTAGAGGAGTCAGTACAGTCCAGAACATGATTGATATTGGAATCTGACTGTCTCTATTTCTTTTCCTAGGCTGTAAAGTATATGTTGATGCATAATAGGAGGAATAAGAAAATACTCTCTCCTAGTCTGGAAACTTTGTGTGCTTTCTTCTTACATCCTTTTTGATCTCTATGGTAAGGGCATAACAAGAATAAACTGTGGTATTGTATGGAGAGACAAGTATGAAATGATTGTTGTTGTATAAGTAGGTATACTTGTTAATACCATTGAAATATGTTATGATTATAAAATAATCACTGTCGGTTGAGCTCACGGAATGTTATAAATCGCCTTTGTGGAAGGGTATAAACATATTTGTTGGATACCCAAACTGTTAGGAAATTCATTTGTGTTTTTGAATGGAATAATTTGTGGATTATTGTTGTCCTAGTGATTCGATGGATGGTTGTTTTGGATACATTTATTCTTCTTAGTCACTAATATATATGATGAAACATCCGAAAAGTATTTAGGACTAATTAGTAACTATATTATGAGTTATGCATTAAAAGTCATGTTGAATTACAGAAAGAGCATAGTCTGAATTATGTTTACATGTTTGATGAAATGATTTCTTTTAAACAGGGTGTTTAATGAGAGCAATTGGTGGATTGCAATTGTTTTAAGAATTAGTGCTTATCATGCTCAGTTCACCGAACTGACCCGTGTTGACAATTTTTACAGATGGTTTCCGTAAGTGGTAAAGGCACGCAGATCTGATATGATGTTCAGATTGTTTAGTTTGGTTTTATGATGAATTCCAACTTGATTCTCTAAATGTACTACTTGAAGAAAGATGTTCTTTTGCTATTGAGTATTGTATCAAATATGCTGAATGCATAAATTGTATTTGATTAGCTTAGAAATGAATGAAATGAGGGAATTGTTACTTATGTGTTTGCATTCGTATCTTGATGGATTGAACTTCTTCAGTTTGAATGATTTTAAGAGCATTTTTATTATTGTATACCTTGGAGACATTTGGGATTCTCTAAGTAAACTTTGTAAAGATTAGGTGACTGAATACTTGTAAATGTTAGTAGTTCTGTTATGTTCTATCTAAAGCTAAATTGGAATTTAGATCACTGTCTTTTGAGAAGCTAAGGTTAAAATAAACCTCAACAGGAAGCTGAACGGGAAGAATAAATTATTACTTCCTAATCTTGATCTAAGTCAAGACAACGTTTAATTTGATTTTGAATCACTATATCTTAATACTAATAAGTAAGATATATTTCAGTTTTGAGAACTGATATAAACCTAAAAGGGTATGGTTAGCAACCTTATGAGAAGACTTAGGGCTATTGCCCAATTTCGTTGATTTAGAATACTGTGTATCAATGAACTCCTTGATGAGACCTCAAATCCTATTAACTTCTCTTTGTGAAATGGGTCTTAATAAGAAAGGCAATTCTAAGGTGAGGAACCCAGGGGTTGGGAAAAGACTACCCTAAAAGGAGCGTCTTAAAGTATAACTTTAACTCAACGTAAGTAACACCTTAAAGTTAAGTAGATCTTTTCGAGGTGGATTTGAAGGTTGATGGCACAAGTCAACTGCAGGGTTGTACCTTCGAGAAGAATAGGATCTTCTCGAAGATACAACAATGCAGGTGACTTATGACGACACCCTTTGCATTGATCGTTAAGATTTACACCTTAAACTCAAACAAGTTTTACTCTGGGACTGGTTAGACGCTGCCCTGGAGACTCGGGGTATCTTGACACACAGGGTTAACTAGGGTTGACCCAGTATGTCAGCGTATCCCTAGTCCTCGAGAGCATCCTTATAACGTGGTCATATTATTAATCCATTCCTGAGTGAATAACTTGGGGCGGGGAGGCTGACAGAAGTCAGTGTAAGACATTCTACATAACATAGGAATGGGGTGAAGGACGTATTCTAGATTGATGAGTATGCCATCAAGGAATACGAGACATAAGCAGTATGTTTCAAATCTTTGGCCAAAGTATCGCAAGCTACTGATTGAGTTGTCCTATGTCACCTAGTCTAAGGGACAAGATGCCGATGAATAATGGTAACAATTATTCAGATAGGTTCCTTGGACAGAGCATTCTGAATCCCAGATTAGGGAAGAGAACCGCAAGAGTGATGTGTTAAAATAAAAATGCCAACTCTTTGATACTCATGAATAGATCGGTAGATTACCGAGTCATGGAATGAATAGATCGGAGGTACTCTGAGTCATCACAGCTGCATATGGTTATCTGTTATAAGAATGATTGTTATGATCTGAGAGTTCTAAATTATGTATTTAGAACTAGGATGCACCTAAAAAAAAAAAAATCTTGTTCTAATGTACTAAAATGAGGACGTTACACCCGCTTATAGGGAAGCGAGAGCTTAGTTCCATCCAGATATGAGAGATAGAAGCTATACTCTCTGTTGAGCCACTTGATCTTGAAAGTTCCTGTTATCCAATTTTACGCACATGGAAAAATTGGAAAACAGGGCCTTATTACAATCAAATCACGACATTGGTCCCAGGGACCCACTTCTGGTCAACAGTGTCAAATCAGGAATAAAGAGATGACTCCTCGGAGGAGCTTGTGCCTTGTCCTAACTCAGTCATAACTCAGATCACAAGCCTTAGACGAGTTCATGAGTAGGAAATGTAAGCTTAGTAACTGAGTTTGGCTTGTCGTAAAGGAATCTTAATAGGAGCGGAGGATGTTTCGATGGTTGGCTCATTGAGGCAGAGAAATGACGAGCTCGACTCGGTTTAATTCAACATGGAGAGATCGATGCTTCCTCATTGGAATATGAACTCAGTTTTAATGACTCGACGGAGACAATAGCATAAATGACCGAGCCCAGTCTTGATAAGATAACCCGCAAAGAGAAATCATGTCGAGTTCACGGTGAGTCATAGTTAAAGGAATGAGTCGACCACCATACATAGAGGTCGATATGATGTTGCTCGCAATGAGACCAATGGAGCTCAAGCTTGGACTAATAAACCACCATGCATAGAGTTGGATAAAATGTGAGAAACGAGATGAAAGTGGAGGTAACACGCCTACTTCACTAGCTTGCAGCTTCATCTATAACCACCATATCAAACCCATGGGCTAGGCACTGGAATAACTTCTAGCCACTACTAGAAACAGTAGTGAACACAATCTCAGCCTCATTCGCAAAACTTGCCTCAAGATTTGATCGAGCTTCTTCCATGGAAGCGACTTTCCAAAGTGAAAAGGTGAGACAACTCAACTAAAACTTTATCTTGTTCTTCTACTACAGTGGCAAGATTTTACAACAACTGATCACGACTGTGGTCGCATGCAACTAGAACATCAGGATCAACACCAACGGTTCCTTGGGATCACCCTACGGTAGCTGTCGCAATCAACTCTCTCTGGAGGCCACTCATTTTCTGAGATAAGTTTACTTCTCTACCCTGTAGCTGCTGCATATAGCCAATTACTTCCTCACGGCACTTTCCTAGGAGAATTTCAGTTCTACACTCAAAGTGGCCAAGCATTCGATGCACAGGCATGTTGCAGTATAGTAGAAGCCTTTTTGAGCACTTCCAACAAGTAGGTTGTCCAACTATGTTGTTATCTGATCAAAGCATCGAATGCATCCTCAAATTCTGGATTTTCCTTCAAGATATTTTTATGAAAATCGATTAAGTGATAGTGAGAGTGTTACCGGGAGATCTGATGAAATTTATTACAAAGATTCTCTATCCAGACCTTACTTGTTTTACAATGTAACTCATGGAAGTGAATCTCATAGAGGTGGAACTATTTCATATTAGAATATTCATGAGGCATAATTTGCTTTACAATTATATGAGCATCTTCAACGAGTCACTAAGTTGGTGAGCATAAAGGATTCTGTCGGAATTATCACACCTTACAAGCTACAGCTGAAATGTTTGCACCGAGAAAATGATGTCTCCTCACGCTGAGCGGAAAAGTGGAAATCGGTGGCCATCTGTCCAAAACGAAATCTGGCCAAATGATAATGAAACCCCGCACTCCAATCCCAGACGTGGGAAATAAGGCGAGCAATGCCAAGTGGGTTTTTCGTGGATGGAAAGCCAAAGAAGAAATTCCACGTGGGGAGATTCAGGCAAGCACCACCAAGTGGAAATATTGGATTGGTAAACCATGATCAAACTTCCGTGAATGGGAGAAATCGGATCAAACTGCCAAGTGCAGAAATATTACGATGGCTATCCAACATGATACTTCCACACGGGCCATGTAAACAGAATTCTACAGCTTGGAGTGGTCCGAGTCTTTGTGCGAGTCACCGGGAGGATTAATAAGACAGTTGTGAATTGGAGTGGGTCATGGAGAAAACAACGCGACGTGATACCAATTTCAGCGGAGGCTACAGGCCACTCGTCTCATTATGCAGATATTTGTCAAATGATACCGAGTAACATGGCGAGTGGGGGTCAGCGCTTGTAGTTTGAATGCATGGGAAAAGGAGAACATTTCAGAATTTAGCCTGAAGAATCACTCAGTTCACCACTGTGAGGAAAGAAAGTGGCTTCGTATCTCACCCAACGAAGGCGATGCGTTAATGGCTCAGTCGGGGCTCATATGCGAAGAGTTTGACGGGAAAGCAATGCTGAAAACTCCACGACCTTCTCCTAATCCTCTGTACAGTTCTGAACTTGATGTGGTCGTGAGACAAGCTCCCATGCACAGGCAGCAGGCATGTTGCAGTACAGTAGAAGCCTTTTGAATGCTTCCAGCAAGTAGGTTGTCCAACTGTGTTGTTATCTATTCAGTATCGAATGCATGCTTATCCTTATTCTCGAACTCGATCGAATAGCGACCCATAGAAACAAATATTCAGCATCGCATATACGATGGATTGGAGTCACGCCATTCAATTCTTCATAAAATTTTCTGAATCGGGGAGATGAAGGTTTATTACGGTGCAGAATGAAACGATTCATATTGCTCAGCACTTCTTCTCCTAGAAACAAATTGAATGTGAAGGTCAACTCTGAAATACCTAGTTGGCCGTTTTGCATGCTACATCCTTGTTACTTGTAAATGGTCTCTTTGAGAAACTCGTAGGGCGTGAGGTAATATTTATACCCTTCCATTATGTACGTCGATCAATCGCAATAAAAGTATTCTTTTACCAGTTTAGAGAAGCTTGTTTTTATAATGGATGATTATTGTAATTTGTAGTTTCAAGCTAATTTTATCTAGCTTATTTCTATTAGCTTTGATCCACGACTAAGGAAGAATTCATATGGTTGTTACCTATACATTTTTCCAAGGTCCTCTTGGTTTCCCCAGTGGTTCAATGTATTTTTTGAAGGGCTCTTTGACCAAAAATCAGTCTCAAGGGTGTCTATCGACATGTTATGGGCATGAGCCTGGGTCATCATCATGGCAGCATTAGGTCTTTATTGGTAATGGCATTTTCTCATCGTTTGGAAGAAATGTTGGGTTAAGCTCGGTATTCAAGTGAGTTTGAGCCCAGGAAAGGTAAGATTGTTTGCTGGATGAAGAGCTCGGTGACTTCGCAGGGAGCTCGTGGTGATGTTTCATGAAGTTTGAACGAGGAATGCATAAATGGCCTCGAGTTAACAGAGGAAAATGATAAGAATAGAGTTTGATAGCTCCCCATTCGAAGGACTCGATGCAAAAGATCCCGATTACCAAGGCAAGGAAAGAGTTAATGTGGGGGTCAAAAAATCGAGTGCAACAGGAGTTAGAGGATTCGAAGCTCATCAAGTTTGGCTATGTGCAGACTCTATCCACATGGACCCCCCTCCTCTTCAAGTCAAACGGGTTGCGGGGGTCCAGACATTATGTTAATTAAATTAATATTTTTATTTAAATATTTTAATAATAATATTTATTATTATTACTTAAATATTCTTTTAATTAATTGAGAAGACTAGGTCATCAGCAACTAATGACCCATGATGGAACCTTCTCGGGTGGTTCAACTAAGCGTAATAAATACATCATGGGCCTTCATTTTAGGAATGTAATTATGACCATTTCCTCTTCTTTCTCACATATTCTTCTATAAATGTAAGTTGGAAGCTCATTTCAAAGGGTTCCAATAGTTCGAGATAAGTTGGACAGTTAGATATCTCAGGCAAGTGTATACTTTTCAAGAATCCTCTCTCTTCGCAAGTTGTTCTTATGTGTTAAGAGAACTTTCAAGCCTCCTCTTCAAGACCGTAATGGCAACTATTGCCTCTTACGAATGTATGATGCATTGTGCATGTTCTTGAAGCAATAAAAGTGTGTGTTTTGTGACTAATCTCTGTCCTTTCATCCTTCTCGTGCTTATTTGTGCCTTTCTCATACTGCGGGTACTTTGCAGTACAATGCAAGTTTAAGTTCTATGCAGAGTTCTTGGAGTTTGTGCTTATCGAGTGGTGAAGTATTGCATGCGGTTGAGTTGTGGTGTCTCTGTTCACCCTTCTTGAGTTCATCTTTCTTCACTAGGAAACTAGTATATTTCTCTATCTAATAAATTTTAACAAAGGGAATGCGTGTCTCTTAGTTTGTGGTATCATGTACCCTCTCTAAGTTGTAGTAGGTGAAGTTGACTCGTGGTCGAATTAACCCTTCTGAATCTGAAGACACCCTTTATTTGGAGCATCACCATCCCTAGTATAGTTTCATTTCTATAAATCTCTTTCCCTAAAACCCCATGAAAATGTTAGCATAGGACTAGATAATCATTTTTGTTACACTAGGAGTAGTACAACACTTAGTTTAGGAAGAGGAAGTTGGCCTTCTCTGGAGGTTCACCTCGAGCCCAAGTCCCACAGCTTGAGAGGTGATCCCATGTGTCCCAATCACACCGAATGTCCTATTCACATCCTAGCCATTTGGAGGGTGCAGTGATTTGGCGACAACAATTTTTGGCACGCTCGGTGGGATAGAGTTGGTACTTCTCTTCTCACTTACACAAGTCAAAGTACCTAGCGACTCTATATCTCTAGATTCCAAATCTCAGTGCAGTAACTTATGCGAAGAATTCAAACAAGAGCTTCTTCAAAGAAAGGAAAGTATCAGCATATCGAACTTTCCTTGTCTCCTCCAAAGAGAAGCAGAAGAGGCATTTCCGCATCCCCAGTTGCAGATTTACCTAGTAGGGGTCATTCAACTCCTCCTTACGGAAGATTTCCTCCACCCAGGAACAATCAACCTTTCGTTGTTATGGCGAGGAACCAAGTTTTTCCCCCTTTCAATGCAAGCAGTCCTCTCGTGTTGGCTCAACGTGACCCGATACATTGCTATGCACTCAAAAGTTTACCCTTCTACACGGGGAAACTCATGTTACTCCAGTGGAGCATATCTTTGATGTAGCTAGCATCTGTGCAGTACATAATATCACCGAAGACAACGTTGCAGTTAGACTTCTTGCTACCTCTTTCAAGGGAAAAGCACTTCAATGGTTTCGCGGGTTAGGTGTTGGCACTATAACCACTTGGGACGAGTTGGGAGAAAATCTATGTAAACAATTTGAAGACAAAAGTGATCACCTATCACTTTTGGAACAACTTACTACCATAAAGAGAGCTTCCCAAGAATACATGAGTGATTTCAACTTCCGATTCCACAGGACTTGGAATAGGATTCTGGTGCTCGTAAAGCCTTCTGCACATAATGCATTCTTGTACTATTTGTGAGCCTTGAATAGTGATGTAGCAGTTATGATCCAGTCCATGGGAGGGACTACACTTCCTGATGCTTACGAAGTTGCCATAAGTGCAGAGAATTCTTTGATTCAGGCTGGAAAGATAGCTCCACGACCACCAATGCCCTTTTCTCCAGATCTTACGAATCATCAGCCTATCATTGCTCCTATTCCAGTAGACTCCAAGCAACCATCTCAATCTTCCCCTACCTCTTCAAATGACCTATTTGAAGTCAAGTCACTACTACAAAATTTTGGAAATGAGCTCGTTGCACTCAAAAGGCAACAATTTCAATACAATCGTCCGTATCAGCCACAAAATCAGCAGTATCAAGCTAACCGTTCTCCTTTTCAAGGGAACAATCAGCCTCGAAATCAAACTACAAGTCAAGTTGCAAATGTCAGGCCCTTGAACTTTCAGAACCCTCTTGCAGCTGGCTCATCTAGAGCTATAGTACCTGTTCAAAATAATCTGGTTCAAGACTACGAATGGTGTTATCCTTGCTCTCAACCTCACAATCAAAATCTTTGTCCCAATGGGGTTCTTAGCCAGGCCCTTATGGTTCAAAGTGTATCTGCCCCTTCAGAGTTAACAAACAATTCATCTACACAAGAAGCAGCAGATCAACCACAGGCACCTGAAGAATCCGCTTTGCTAAACTGGCAAGTAGAAGATTTTTGCAGATTGAATATAGATTCTTCATCAGTGGCAGCAAACACTCGTTCCAAGAAAAGAGCAATGGAGCCTCAACCTCTCGAAGCTGATCTAGTGTCCACTTCTCAACCTGGGTTACAAATGGCAGTTGATAAAAATGCGGGAAAGAAATCACCAGAAACACCAGCTAGCCACACCGCAGGGAAAGATGGTTCTCCAGGCATCACGAGTACCCCAACAAACATTTTCCAAAGAGGACCCCAATGCCCAAAAAAAGTGTCATCAAAGTTGGAGCAATTCCCTTGACATAGTAGAACAAATGAAGAAAACCAATCTGAGCGTTACCATGTGGGACACACTCTCGATCCCTTCCCAAAGAAAACACATTTGAGAAGCTCTGAATAGTTTTAGTACAACCAGCAGATCACCAAGCCATGGAGTGACAAATGCTACAAATTTGTGTCAACCGGAAGGGAAAATCATTCCTACGGCAAACAAACCACCACCATTCTACATTTCCCTAATCATTGGCGACCACCTGGTACATAATTGCATGATCGATTCAGGTGCCAGTAGCTCTATCATGCCGAAACAAATTGCAGATGTACTAGGCATACAATCTATGCCAGTTACAAGAGGGGTTGTTTAGCTGGATGGCACAACTATTAAGACTATTGGGGTTATCAAAGGACTTCAACTTACCATTCATGCATGCCCAAGTTTTTCATTCACCCAAGACATATCGGTCATCGATCTCCCTCCTCTCTTTGCCATCTGCCTATCACGGGATTTCACTGCCAAGATGGGCGGTTACCTATCAGCCGATTGGTCGCATATGATTCTCAGGACTCGATACGGAACTAGAGTAACTATAAGGGCAAAACCAATCTGCCATAATCATGTAGAACCCTACACCTCTAGTCCCATAAATGGAAATTACACCATCGGTGATACTGAGGAAAGGAAGATACCGATCATGAACCAACCACCCTTGTTGAGGAAGTTCCCGATACTTTGCTAGATGAAGTAAGTAGAGATCATCATCGCACGATCCCTATGCTTTGATGTATTGGTAGAAGAAGAAGTTGGTTTCTTTGGTCTTGGAAGAAAGCAGATTAGGTACTTACTGTATCCATGAAGAAGATACGATCATACCACAACTTGTCAAAACACCAAGTGATTCTAAAGGATTGTGGCAATTGTTCTTCGATGGCTCAAGAAGTAAAAATGGATCCAGATCTTGGTGTTATGTTAATTTCTGCGAGAGGGAGATAAGTACTTCTCATCTTCCGGTTGCGATTCGATTGTACTAACAATGTTTTTGAATACGAGGCTCTTGTGCAAGGAATTCAGCTAGACCAAAGGAAGGGAATCAAGGCCCGACTATTTTTTTTGGAGATAGTGAGTTAGTTGTTCATCAAGTTTTGTACGTAGTGCATCAAAAATGATCTTTTAAGATCATATAAGAACCGAGTCAGGACTGATTGAATATTTTGAAGCTTTTGGAATCCATGCAATCCCTAGAGATCAAAATCACGATGTAGATAGGCTTCTGCTACAATTGGTTCACAATACAACATACCAGTTGATATCATGAAAGAAGGGCAGCAATTTGTTAAAATGGTGGTTTGACCAGCGAGTCCCCTGATAATTTGAGTAGTTAGCAAGTGTTTGATAGTGACAAATAAATTGTCCTCTTTCTACAAGAAGAGCGGAGTTTCTTCAAAGAATCAAGATAAGTTCAGAAGTCGTATGGTGAGAAAATTATTCAATTGAAAAGCAACAAGTTACCAAAATGTTTAGTCACTTTGGAATCCATTTTCAATTCAGATGACCAAGCCACAAGACAAAGCCCTAACATGGTGGTCAGAGAAGAATATTTTGAGGAAGTTGAAGTATCAAATGAAAATTTTCTTAAGATTAGAAAAGTGTGTACTTCTGAAGAGAAAGAAGCTTTCATCAAAAATTTTCAAGAGTATCATGACATCTTTGCATGGAGCTATAAAGATCTGCGTGGTTTTGATCTAGGTCTAGCACAACATACCATCGAACTGGATCCTAATGCTAAGCCAGTTCGTCAGAAACAGAGACCAATTAATCCCAAAATTGAGCCACTAATGAGAAAGGAGCTAACCAAGCTCATCGAGGCCTGTATAATTTTTCCCATCAAGCATTCCTCATGGGTAGCCAATTTGGTGCCCATGAGGAAGAAGAACGGAGAGATCCGGTTATGCGTAGATTTCAGGGATTTGAATCGTGCATCATTAAAAGACCATTATCCTCTTCCATCGATGGAGCAGATCCTTCAAACGGTGGTAGGAGCTCAAAGATTTTCTTTGCTCAATGGATATTCAGGTTACAATCAAATCCTAGTCCAAGAATCCAACCAATTCAAAATGGCTTTCACTACCAAGTGGGGCACGTATGCCTACAATAAAATGCCATTCGGATTGTCAATGCAGAGCTACTTTCAAAGAGCCATGGACATGGCATTGAAAAGTTAATATCATAATTGCATAAAGAAAATTTGAAATCTTACTCTTTATTCTTGCTCAATACATAGGAAGTATTACATCCATTTAAATAGGAGATGTTGTTCCTATATTTAAGGAGATATAATCTCCATAAATATCTCCACACATAACTCCTAAAACAACTCCATGCTATTATACGTGAGATTTTGTTTTCTCACAAAACTAATATTGTTAATGATTTGTTTACTCAACAACTCATAACAATATTTACTCACCCACTCATAATTACATTTACAATAATGTAATTAATTATTACAACACATATTATATTATCCTAGATAATATAATCACTTACATAATATTCTATGTTCACACTACAACATAGATATTCCTAACATTCGCCCCTTAGTGTGAACATGGGGTAAGAGCTCCTGGAAACATCAACCTTGTCGGAGTATTCATTGCTACTGGATCTTGCTATATCGGATCTTGATAGCTAATGATCATCCTTGTCGTATGAACATCTTCATCGATCGATCACCTTCCACCGAAGTACCTTCCACCGAAGTATGGCGGTCAGAGGACTGCGCATTACGGCGGTCGAGAGGACCGTACGTAGATGATTTCCCCCATGTAAGGTGAGTCATGCGGTTTTGCTTCTTCCACACCAAATAGACACTCGAGGCTTTTGTTAGTCTATGTGAACACATTAAAATCAAAACATGAAACTAGTTTCACCCCTTGTATATAAACACACCACATATAACCTGAAATAAAATATCACCACATCATCTGCGACCCCATCGTTGGTGAATGACGAGAGGACGCTGATTTTCCTCCTTCCTCCATTGCCTCCTTCCTCCAACAAGAAAAGAGTCTACCATAGGAAATCCTCATCACTAGGACATGAAAGTTCTTCATCAGTTGAGTAGACTTCCCAATCAGTTTCTACTTCAGCTAGAAGGGCTTTCTGATCTATCTTGTCATCAAGAAGATCCTGAGCTCTCTTTTACTGATTTCAGTATTACATGCCCAATCTCATTACAATAAAAGCATTTTATTTTTCCATGTGAAGGAACCTTCTTTGGTTTATGTTTTTCCTTCTTAGATGAGGAGCTCGGTTTGTTTCCTACATATAGTACTTCTTCATGTTCTTCATGATTTCTTTGTTCTAACAATGTAGAAATCACTCCTTCTAGACTAATAGTAATTTTACTCAAAGTAAATACAATATTTTAGTAACTCTTAGGCATGCTTTATTAAGAAGAATAGCTTTAGCATCATCATCTTTTACATGTTCTTTAATTCCAACTAGTTGATTTAGCAAAGAGCGAAAATTACTTATATGATCTGCCATTTTTGAGTTCTCTTCCATTTTCAACCCGTACAAGCGTTGCTTCAATGTAGTCTTTGCCATTTCAGCTTCAGAACCAAACAATTTGTTAAGAGACTCCCAAATTTCTTTTGCAGATTTTGTGAAATCCACATGATGTAGATAGGCTTTTGATAAGCCTAGACCAATGGTACCCAATGCTCTCTGATCTTTTGCATTCCATTTTTCCAATTCATTTCCTCCAGTGGGTGGAGTTGAATTAGACTTCACCACATCCCATAGATCCTTTTCTATTAAATGTAATTGCATCTGTAGTTGTCATGTATGGAAATCTTGTCCTTCAAACTTTTCAATCAGATTTAGTTTCTCCATTATTTTGTACAATACTGATAAAAAAATACAAAATTGAATCAAGTACTTTAAAATTTTATATTGAATACCTTTTAACCTCCAAGCAAGTCAAGAACTTGTATTAACAATTCAACATTATTGAAAATTGGAGAAAACTTTCAGTAGAAGAATTGATGTGCTTAATTTGATAGCTGCATAGTAAAATCCATATTTCTTCCAAACTACGTTCTGGGTTCTTCTGAAATTTATTTTGTAGTTTCTTGACCAGCACGTGATTCTGCACACAAAATTATAGAAAAACCCACATCTGGAAACGAAAAATATAATATATTCTTTGAGACGGATCTGATCATGAAAGCACTGAAATTTCTTGCATCAAACCTGCTCTGTTACCAAATGAAAAGTTAATATCATAATTGCATAAAGAAAATTCAAAATCTTACTCTTTATTCTTACTCAATACATAGGAAGTATTACATCCATTTAAATAGGAGATGTTGTTCCTATATTTAAGGAGATATAATCTCCATAAATATCTCCACACATAACTCCTAAAACAACTCCATGCTATTATACGTGAGATTTTGTTTTCTCACAAAACTAATATTGTTAATGATTTGTTTACTCAACAACTCATAACAATATTTACTCACCCACTCATAATTACATTTACAATAATGTAATTAATTATTACAACACATATTATATTATCCTAGATAATATAATCACTTACATAATATTCTATGTTCACACTACAACATAGATATTCCTAATGGCATTTAAGGGACTAATCAACGATATTATTTTAGTTTACCTTGATGATATAACTGTATACTCTAAGCATGCAGAAGATCACATCACGCATCTAAGGAAAGTTTTCCAAAGGTGTAGGGAATTTGGGGTTTCACTTAACCCCAAGAAATGTATTTTCGTAGTGCACGAGGGAAAATTGTTGGGGCATGTGGTTTCAGCAGAAGGATTATCAATCGATCTAGCCAGGATTCATTCAATTATGTCCTTATCTCTCCCAAGTCACAAGAAGGGCCTCCAGAGTTTTCTGGGAACCATAAATTTCGTGCGGAGATTCATCCCTCAATTCGCGACATTGGCTAAACCTTCTGACCATGCTAAAGAAAAACATGCCATTCTCATGGACAAAGGAAGGAAGAGAAAGCTTTGAAGCCATCAAAACAGCCATTTCTCAAGCTCCCACGCTTGTGAACCCCAGGTTTGACAAAGATTTTATCCTTTATGCTTTTGCAGGTCAAGAGAGCATTTCGGGGATCCTCACCCAACAAAACAACAACCTGATGGAGCAACCAATCACTTTCTTCAGTCAATCCCTCAAATACTACGAGTTCAAATACTCATTCATTGAAAAAGCAAGTCGTGACACTCCTAAATAGATGAGAATGTTGATCGAAGCTGAATGGTTATCCAAAATGAAGAGTTTCCTCTCTTCAGGAACATACTCGACAAACATGGATAAAAACCAAAGACGAACTTTCCATCTTCAATCTATCCCATATGTTTTGGTAGATAGCGTTCTCTTTCGAAAAGATTTGAACGGCATCCTCCTTTGGTGCATAGGACCAGAACAGGTCAGTAAGATACTAGAAGAATTTCATAATGGCCTATTTGGAGGACATTATTCCGCATGAACAACAAAGCCTACCAAGATCATGCGAAAGTGGCTACTATTGGCCGGATTTATTCAAGGATGCCCATCTCTGGGTAAGGAAATGTAAGGAATGTGCCTTTTTCACAGGTAAGAAGAAGCTGGCAGCTCTTCCATTGCATCCAATTCAAGTGGATCAACCCTTTGTTCAATGGGGGTTGGACTTCATCGGAATGATTAATCCTCCATCCAGTGACGGACATAAGTGGGTCCTTACCGCAACAGACTATTTTACTCGATGGACAGAGGCGGTAGCATTAAAAGAGAGCAATGAAAAGGCAGTTCTAGATTTTTTGGAGGGTATAATGACGAGGTTCGGTGTTCCATTTACAGTCATTTCAGACAATGCGCTGGCTTTTCTTGGTATGAAATTGAGTGAATGGGCTGTTAAAAATGGGGTATACCTCAAAACTTCGTCCAATTACTATCCTCAAGGAAACGGATTGGCTGAGTCTAGCAACAAAACCTCATAAGGATTATTAAGTGCATAATGGAGACTAACAAGAGGACTTGGCATACACAACTTAAGACTACCTTATGGGCAGATCGGATCACACCTAAAAGGGCCATCGGAAATTATCCTTTCGTTCTTGTATATGGAAGAGAGGAAAAACTCCCACTCTCATTGGAGTTACCTTCTTTGGAGTTAGCTCATCAACTTGAAGTTATAGAGAGTGATCCTCTGACAGTAAGGTTTTCTGAACTCATGGAGTTAGAGGAAGTACGAGACAAGGCTATGAAAACTTTGGAGCAGCATCAGGCTCAAGTTAAGAAATATTTTGACAAGAAGGCGTCTAACAGGAATTTTCAAGAGGGAGATTTAGTTCTCAAATGGGATGAAGACAGGGCCAAACCAGGCAGGCATGCCAAGTTTGACGCTCTCTGGAGTGGGCCGTATATCATCACAAGTTGCAAAGAGGCAAATTCATTTCGTCTATCTAGGCTCAATGGAGAAGAACTACCCATTCACGTGAATGGGATACATCTCAAAGCTTGTTTTTGAGAAGCGTTCCACCCCTTGTATAGTTAAATTAGGTGTTTTCCTCCAAGTGCTTATGCACATTGTTGTGTGTTGTTGTTTTGCTTTCCTTGTTGTTGTGTTTTGTGTTGTTCTGCACATTGTTTCATCATTGGAAGGTGTCAAGGAGAAGAAAGGTTCAAGGTTTCCATAAGAGTTCAAAATTTGCTTTATTCAAATTTTTGTAGTGTTCCATGGATGTCAAGCATTCAACAGATTCAGTATACTTCATGCTTAGCATTCCAGGGAGGTCAGGATATCGGCAATGCTCAAGGAGATTTTGGGATGTGTCAAAGAAAATCATACTACTTTCAGGATTCCAACATAGACTCCATGCCCAATGGATGACTTAAGGCTACTGGAATCATGCTTAGCAGGCAATCATCCCGAGAGGTCGCCAAAAATGTTATCCAATTTTACGCACATGGAAAAATTGGAAAACAGGGCCTTATTACAATCAAATCACGACATTGGTCCCAGGGACCCACTTCTAGTCAAGGTGTCAAATTGGGAATGAGGAGCTTGTGCCTTGTCCTAACTCGGTCATAACTCAGATCACAAGCCTTAGATGAGTTCATGAGTAGGAAATGTAAGCTCAGTAACTGAGTTTGGCTTGTCGTAAAGGAATCTCGATAGGAGCGGAGGATGTTTCGATGGTTGGCTCATTGAGGTAGAGAAATGATGAGCTCGACTCAGTTTAATTCAACATGGAGAGATCGATGCTTCCTCATTGGAATATGAACTCAGTTTTAATGACTCGATGGAGACAATAGCATAAATGACCGAGCCCGGTCTTGATAAGATAACCCGCAAAGAGAAATCATGTCGAGTTCGCGGTGAGTCATAGTTAAAGGAATGAGTCGACCACCATACATAGAGGTCGATATGATGTTGCTCGCAATGAGACCAATGGAGCTCAAGCTTGGACTAATAAACCACCATGCATAGAGTTGGATAAAATGTGAGAAACGAGATGAAAGTGGAGGTAACACGCCTACTTCACTAGCTTGCAGCTTCATCTATAACCACCATATCAAACCCATGGGCTAGGCGCTGGAATAACTTCCACCACTACTAGAAATAGTAGTGAACACAATCTCAGCCTCATTCGCAAAACTTGCCTCAAGATTTGATCGAGCTTCTTCCATGGAAGTGACTTTCCAAAGTGAAAAGGCAAGACAACTCAACTAAAACTTTATCTTGTTCTTCTACTACGGCGGCAAGATTTTACAACAAGCGATCACACCGTGGTCGCATGCAACTAGAAAATCGGGATCAACACCAACGGTTCCTTGGGATCACCCTACGGTAGTATTCGCAATCAACTCTCTCTCGAAGGCCACTCATTTTACGAGATAAGTTTACTTCTCTACCCCCGTAGCTGCTTTTATATAGCCAATTACTTCCTCACGGCACTTTCCTAGGAGAATTTCAGTTCTACACTCAAAGTGGCCAAGCATTCGATGCACAGGCATGTTGCATTATAGTAGAAGCCTTTTTTAGCACTTCCAACAAGTAGGTTATCCAACTATGTTGTTATCTGATCAGCATTGAATGCATCCTCAAATTCCAGATTTTCCTTCAAGATATTTTTATGAAAATCGATTAAGTGACAGTGAGAGTGTTCGGGAGACGATGAAATTTATTACAAAGATTCTCTATCCAGACCTTACTTGTTTTACGATATAACTCATGGAAGTGAATCTCATAGAGGTGGAACTGTTTCATATCAGAATATTCATGAGGCATAATTTGCTTTGCAATTATATGAGCATCTTCAACGAGTCACTAAGTTGGTGAGCATAAAGGATTCTATCGGAATTATCACACCTTACAAGCTACAGCTGAAATGTTTGCACCAAGAAAATGATGTCTCCTCACGCTGAGCGGAAAAGTGGAAATCGGTGGCCATCTGTCCAAAACGAAATCTGGCCAAATGATAATGAAACCCCGCACTCCAATCCCGGATGTGGAAAATAAGGCGAGCAATGCCAAGTGGGTTTTCATGGATGGCAAGCCAAAGAAGAAATTCCATGCGGGGGAGATTCAGGCAAGCACCGCCAAGTGGAAATATTGGATTGGTAAACCATGATCAAACTTCCGTGAATGGGAGAAATCGGATCAAACTGCCAAGTGTGGAAATATTACGATGGCTATCCAACATGATACTTCCGCACGGGCCATGTAAACAGAATTCCATGCAGCTTGGAGTGGTCCGAGTCTTTGTGCGAGTCACCGGGAGGATTAATAGGACAGTTGTGAATTGGAGTGGGTCATGGAGAAGACAACGTGACGTGATACCAATTTTAGCGGAGGCTACAGGCCGCTCGTCTCATTATGCAGATATTTGTCAAATGATACCGAGTAACATGGCGAGTGGGGGTCAGCGCTTGCAGTTCGAATGCATGGGAAAAGGAGAACATTTTGGAATTTAGCCTAAAGAATCACTCAGTTCACCACTGTGAAGAAAGAAAGTGGCTTCGTATCTCACCCAATGAAGGCGATGCGTTAATGGCTCAGTCATGGCTCATATGCGAAGAGTTTGATGGGAAAGCAATGCTGAAAACTCCACGACCTTCTCCTCATCCTCTATACAGTTTTGAACTTGATGTGGTCGCGAGACAAGCTCCCACGCACAGGAAGCAGGCATGTTGCAGTACAATAGAATCCTTTTGAACGCTTCCAGCAAGTAGGTTGTCCAACTGTGTTGTTATCTATTCAGTATCGAATGCATGCTTATCCTTATTCTGAACTCAGATCGAATAGCAGCTGCAGGAAACAAATATTCACTGCCGTGTACGATGGATTGGAGTCACGCCATTCAAGGCTTCATAAAATTTTCCTGAATCAGGAGATGAAGGTTTATTATGGTGCAGAATGAAACGATTCATATTGCTCAAGCACTTCTTCTCCTAGAAACGAATTGAATGTGAAGGTCAACTCTGAAATACCTGGTTGGCCGTTTTGCATGCTACATCCTTGTTACTTGTAAATGGTCTCTTTGAGAAACTCTGTGGGCAGTAGGCAATATTTATACCCTTCCATTATGTACATCCAATCAAACAATAAAAGTATTCTTTTACCAGGTTCAGAGAAGCTTGTTTTTATAATGGATGATTATCCTGTAGTTTCACTCTAATTTTATCTAGCTTTATTTCTATTAGCTTTGATCCATGACTAAGGAAGAATTCATATGGTTGTTACCTGTACATTTTTCCAAGGTCCTCTTGGTTGCCCAGTGGTCAAAAATCGAGTGCAACACCGAGTTAGAGGATTCGAAGCTCATCGAGTTTGGCTATGTGCAGACTCTATCCACATGGACCCCCCTCCTCTTCAAGTCAAACGGGTCAACGGGGGGTCCCAACATTATGTTAATTAAATTAATATTTTTATTTAAATATTTTAATAATAATATTTATTATTATTATTTAAATATTCTTTTAATTAATTGAGAAGACTAGGTCATCAGGCAATTAATGACCCATGATGGAACCTTCTCAGGTGGTTCAACTAACTGTAATAAATACATCATGGGCCTTCATTTTAGGAATGTAATTATGACCATTTCCTCTTCTTTCTCACATATTCTTCTATAAATGTAAGTTGGAAGCTCATTTCAAAGGGTTCCAACAGTTCAGACAAGTTGGACAGTTAGATATCTCAGGCAAGTGTATACTTTTCAAGAATCCTCTCTCTTCTGCAAGTTGTTCTTGTGTGTTGAGAGAACTTTCAAGCCTCCTCTTCAAGACTGTAATGGAAACTATTGCCTCTTCTGAATGTATGATGCATTGTGCATGTTATTGAAGCAATAAAAGTGTGTTTTTTGTGACTAATCTCTAGTCCTTTCATCCTTCGTATGCTTCTTTGTGCCTTTCTCATACTTGCAAGTACGCTATGCAAGTTTAAGTTCTATTGCAGGTTCTTGGAGTTCTGTGCTTATCGAGTGGTGAAGTATTGCATGCAGTTGAATTGTTGTGTCTATTCACCCTTCTTGAGTTCATCCTTCTTCACTGGGAAACTGGTATATTTCTCGGTCTGATAAAGTTTAACAAAGGGAACGCGTGTCTCTTAGTTTGTGGTATCCTGTACCCTCTCTAAGTTGTAGTAGGTGAAGTTGACCTGTGGTGCACACACCCTCTTCAAATTAACCCTTCCTGAATCTGAAGACACCCTTTATTTGGTGCATCACCATCCCTAGTATAGTTTCATTTCTGTAAATCTCTTTCCCTAAAACCCCATGAAAATGTTAGCATAGGACTAGATAATCATTTTTGTTACACTAGGAGTAGTACAACACTTAGTTTAGGAAGAGGAAGTCGGCCTTCTCCAGGAGGTTCACCTCGAGCCCAAGTCCCACAGCTTGAGAGGTGATCCCATGTGTCCCAATCACACCAAACGTCCTATTCACATCCTGGCCATTTGGAGGGTGCAGTGATTTGGCGACAACAGTCCCCCTCCATAGAGAATTGAATTTTCCATGCATGCCTTTTGGCTCTCTTCGCTTGTCCCATAGAAGGATGAGATCTCCCACCTGGAAATCCCTCTGCTTGGCCTTTTTATCGAATAGTCTCTTGACTTGATTCTGATGTTTGGTGATCCTGTTGACCACCTTTACTCTCTTTTCTTCAAGCTCTGCTAGATACATGATCCTCTTTTCAAGAGAATTTTGGAAAGTTTCATCTTCGATTGCTCGTGCCAAGTGCAGAGCAGGAAGTTTTGCAGAGATGGGGAGCTCAGTGTCGATTCCATATAATACTTGAAAAGGTGACATACCAAGGGACCTTTTGGGAGTAATGCGGTCCACCCACAAAGCGTCATATAACAACTTGTGCGCGACCGTTGATTCTCATCAACTAGCTTCCGTATGATGGTCACTAAGTTTTTATTACTGGATTCGGCTTGACCATTTCCCTAGGGGTAATAATCCAAGGCGTGGGCCAAGATTATCCCGTATTCATAGAAAAAATTGATAACTTCTTGAGAGGAAATATTGGAAGCATTATCAGCAACGATTTTGTGTGGAACGCCAAATCTCACGATGATATTTTCCTTGATGAAGTTGTAAACAACTTTAGAAGTGGCATTCTTAATAGGTATGGCCTCCACCCATTTGGTGAAGCAATATGTTGTTGTTATGACATAACTATGTCTAGCACTAGATTGGTTATGGAGTACTCTGATAAAGTCAATTCCCCATCGCTCGAATGGTTCGTCAATAATAACCAGCCTGAGGGGAAAAGCAGCCAATTTTGGTTTGCCAACAAACTATTGGCAAAGCTCACATTTTGCTACCCAAGTGGCTGTATCCCGAATAGTGTTGGCCAATAGTACCTGGCCCGGATGATCTTGTGTGCTGTCATGGAAGAGGAAAAATGACCACCGCATGCTGAATCATGAAAACTTTTGAGTAACTTTACCTGTTGTGGCTTGTCAACACATCGCAAGAAGATGCCATCAATTCTATGTTTGTACAAACCATCATCCCAGATGACATATCTGGCTGCTCTGAGCTTTATAGTACACTTCTCCTTTGAGGTTAGATGAGCTGGGCACTCACCATAAGTGAGAAAGAAGGCGATATCAGAATACCATTCGTCACTAGTCGCGACAAATAGAACCAAGGGTAGAGAATCAACTTTCTCCAGCTGGTCTTGTGTCCCATTAATGCAATCATCCTTTTCTTCAAGGTTTTCTGAATCTTTGTTTTTGGCCATAAGCTGGCATAGGCCCTTGCCTCTTACTAGCTTGGTCGGTTTTATATCTAGATCATACTCCTGGACCTTTGCGATCCAATTCCCCCGCAAACTCCCTAACTCCTGTTGAGTTAAGATTGACTTGACTATCGTGTCAGGGACTAGCACTACTGTATGAGAGTTTAGAATATAATACCTGAAGTTCTTGACTACTTTGACAATGGCAAAGGCATGTTTTTCCAACTGAGACATCTTCAACTCATGAGGCTTGAGGGGAGAGCTCATGAACGTGATTGGAGATTCAACATTTTCAGAATTCTTTTGCATTAAGATGGTTGATACAGTATGCTCAGATGCATAGCTATACATGATAAAATCCTTGGAGAAATCGGGACATACCAGGACTGGTGCATGAGCGATGGAGGATTTTATATCCTCGAATGATGCCTTTCCTTCTTCGCTCCACCGGAAAGTTGGCAACCCTTTCATCATGTTTGATATGTGGCGAGTCTTTTCAGCAAAGTCGGGAACGAAGCGCCTGAGAAAGTTTAACTTTTCAAGAAAGAGTGAACACTAGTCTTGCTTGTGGGTAAAGTAAGGCCCTAAATATCCCTAACCCTTTCGGCATCTATTTTTGTCCCTTCTTTGCTAACAACGTGTCCCAGCAACTTTCCTTTTGTGACCCCGAAAACAGACTTTTTCGGATTCAGGGAGATCCCATGCTCTCGGAATCTAGTCAACACTTGTTCCAAATGATCATAATGATCACTTCGCTTCTTAGAGAACATTGTTAAGTCATATAAATAAACTATGATAACCTTTCTCATCATACCTTTGAACGTGAAGTCCATTGCTCAGCTGAAAGGTGGCACCAGCGTTGGTCAAACCAAAAGGCATTCTGCTATAGGAAAATGTGCCCCAGGGGGTAGTGAATGTTGTTTTGAATTGGTCTTCAGGTGAGACTTCAACCTGGTTATAGCCCGAAAAACCATCAAGCATGGACAACATTTTTGATCTAGTTACTGCCTGCAAAACCTGATCCATTATGGGAAGCGGGTAGTTGTCCTTCAAGGATGCCTTATTCAAGTTACGAAAATCTACGCAAATGTGTATTTCGCCATTCTTCTTTCGTATTGGTACAATATTTGTGACCCAAGTACTGTGATGGATAGGAAAAATAATCCTTGCATCCAGCATCTTCTACATTTCAGCCTGGATGGTACCTGAGATCTTGGGATTATAGTGCCTCTATTTTCTGCGAAAGGGTTTGACATCTTCCTTCAATGGGATGTTATGTTGGACGTCTTTTGGCTTGAAATACTTTAGATCGGTGTAGCACCATGCCAATACATCCATATATTTCTTTAACAATGTCACAAACTTTCACTTTTCTTCAGGTGTGTAGCATTTTCCGATGTTCACAAACTGTAGATGTTCCACAGTACCTAGATTGAACGGATCGGTTTCTAGAGAGGACTTAGGATTATCGTACCTCTTCTTTCTTACAAAAAGATCATGTCTATCAAAAAAATGTTCCAGAGAGACCAAACCTTTTGGAATTTTATTTCCTTTGAGCTGACATATGCCACCACTTCCTTTTGATCCATCACCCCGATTAGTAATGATTCACGGCATGAAGTGGATCCTTCAAAATGAAGCTCACTGAAATTTTCTACCTTTTCTAGGAAGGCAATAAGTTGATTGTCGTCATTGAATACCTGCCAGTGCTGAGAGTTGTCTGGCACACTTGGGTGGAAAACTACCTCAATGGTATATGTGTCTGTTTTCAACCCTGGGTGGGGAGCATGAGGGATGCCGAGATGGCTAATGAATCGGCCATGTCATTCTGAACTCTTGGAATATATTTTATTGAAAAAGTGTCAAACTCCTCAATGTTGTCCCATATTGTGTTGCGGTAATTCCTAAGCCTTTCATTTTTACTTGGTATATCCTTTTCACTTGATTTACGACCAGCTCTGCATCACCTTGTACTTTTAGGTTCTTGATTCCCCTTTCTTTTGTAGCTTGCATGCCAAGTAGAAAAGATTCATACTCAATAGTATTATTTGTGTTGAAAAACTACAACTTGAAAGAGAGGAAAATCTCTTCCTCCGGGAAATTAACACAGCTCCAGCACCACATCCACTAGTTGCATAGCTGCCATCAAACTGCAACATCCATATCTTGTTAAGATCCTCTTCCGGATGGAAATGTCCATTTTGTCAGACTCAGTAGATAAGAAATAATTCCCATCCCTGATGATTTGAAGAGAATTTGGGCTTTGGGGTCATCGGAGTTAGTAACCAAGTACTTCTTTTGTGATTCGGCTCCAATGTTTGCATTACACCTTTGACGGGGATTCTAGCCTTAGACCAGTCCATATGAATCTCTCCACCAACCTCACTACAAAAGCTCCTCCCTAGTAGAATTCCATACATACACTGCCGAAATATCGGCAACGAGGACGGTCATCTTTACTCTTTTCTCTATGAGCACTACAAATGCAAACTGTGCATCTTTGATTTGACCGATCAACGGAACCTACTTAGTTTCCAAGGAGTAACATCTGCCAAAAGGCTTGGTAAGTGTGAGGCCCAGAGCATGGGCAACCTTTTGTCAGCATGACATTATCGGAAGCCCTAGAATCAATTATGCAGTTGCTTAGCTTGTGACCATTGATTAGGAGGGAGAGATAGAAAGGTTCTATTTTTCCTGACGCAGGAAGTCGAGGCAACATTTATGCAAGATGTAAGAGGAGTAGAAAGAATTCCTTTCTGGGGAGGTCTGAGAAGTTATGACAGCTTGGCTTTGGATATATTCGGTCAATCTTACAAGCTGCTCAGGGTTAGACTGAAGATATTTGGCTTCAGACATTTGGATCTTGGTCTTTTTAGCATGATCGATTATGTCGAATGCGAGCCAAGGGTTGCGTTGATGAAGGAATGAGTCCCTCATTTCACGATGGTAGGGTAGGATTACTGGTCTTTATGGGAATAGAAGAAGGCTGATTTGGAGGAGAGATGGGAGGAAAATATTTCTTTGTAAAAGACTTAATAGGAGGTTGAGCAAGAAGAGGATTACCTCTTTTAGAAATGGTTGGAGGCGTGTTCGACACAGCCTTCTCTTTTTGTATCCTGGCAGCAACTTCTGCTTCTTTTCCATGCGAGTGGGTGAAAACAACATATGACTACCCGCTTGCATATCCTTAGGTACCCTCTTCTTCATCAGATTTCTGCTTGTCAAATTCCATATACCCAATAGTAGATTCGCCAATCAATTCACCAACATCTTGGTCATCTTCACCTTGAGATGAAGGTTCTTCATAATTTTGCTCCTCTTCTTTGATTTCAGCTAGAGCATTGACCGGAGGGGCCTCAAGTGCCAACCGTGGAGCAGTTGCTGCAGTAAACGCCTTTGTGGGACGTTGTTGGAAGTGAAATTCCTTCGTGGGATATCCCAGTACGAAGAACTGGGGGAAGCTTGAGCTAGCTGCTTCTTTAATGCGAGCAAGTCATTCACCATCTTTTGGAATGCTGCATCTGACGAAGTGGAGGGAAAAGGAGTTGAAGCTTTAGGCTTGGACGGTTCTCGTTTTAATTCACTAGATATTAGCAAGTTATCTTCAATTCGAATGGCAGCAGCTTGGGTGAGGACCAGAGTAGTGACTTGTTCTTGCAAGAGTAAAAAACTTACTTTCGAGCTCATGGCGTTCACAAAGAAACACTTCTGATTTTCTGGCATGGGTAGCATGGTAGGCGGCACACGATTGATTATCGAGTTGAAACAGGTGATGAAATCACACATGGTTTCATTGACCTCCTTCTTCAGGTGGGTGATCTTTGTGATAGAACATGAACGCGCGTCCTCTCGAAGGCTTATACCTTTGTTCAAATGCGGTCCATGTAATGTGGCCCAACTAATGATAGATCTCAGGTGGTAAATGCTAAAACCATTCTATTGCAGGTCCTCGTAAGGTTTCAGAAGAGACGAATTGACACATCCTCATGGGTCACATCCAGATACTACATGACATGATGAATGCAGATATGTGTGAATCCATACTTTGGTTTCTACTTCCATCAAATTTGGGGAAATTCTTTCGGTTTCCATGAGGGAGCACGTGAACAGGATGTGGCAAGGCAAGTGGGCCCATAGCATTTCCCCATGGTACTACCATTTGAAAAGCTAGAAAAGGACGTGAGCCGGGAGGACAATTCCACTGAGCAGCAAAGCACTACAAAGGGATGTGGATGTTCCTTGTGAAGAATGATTCCTTCATGGAGGTGAGACACTTCGTCGTGACCGATCAATCGAACTCAAAGAATGAGAAGCATGATGGCGTAACACTGAAGTTGTGCCTTTGAAGTAGATCGAAAGTAGGATCAACTTCTCCACGAGCTCTCTTGCTACGAGTAAATGGTTCACCCACTAGTGTATCTTTCATATCTACAATATTTTTGGAGCAAATTTAAAAACTCTTTTTAGTTGTACTTGCTGATTTTCTGATTTTTCTGATAAAAATCAGCAGCATGTACCTTTTCTAAATATTTAAATTTATCCTCCTTTTGAAAACCGATTGCGGTTTAATGACAAATATTAACGAGGATAAAATAATGGCCAACTTAGTAAGCTGATTTTCAGATCTTAGAGTTGACTTTTTGCAAGGGTTTGAAATTTTGTAAAATAGTCAAAAACTCAGATCTATGGAAATATATGGGTTTTTATAAAAACTCAGCGAACTAAAGATCTCTAACTAGCCCAGATCTATGGATCCCTAAAGAAAATTTTCAGTTTGGATCACTTTTGCAAAAATTTAAATTTTGAACAAAAGTTAAGATTTGCAAACAGGTAGTGATTTTTACAGTTTTATCAAATAGATCTGTTCAATCCCAGTGGAGTCACCAAAAAAATTTTGGTCCGAAAATCTATCGGGTGGACAGATCTATGGATAGACGAGCCAACAGTGTGCGGGGCATAGCCCCTCTTTGAGACAACAAAGCAAAACTAGTTTATTGCTATTCTACTAGCAGGAATCTGCACAAGTCCTACAGTATTCTACCTTCAGGGGTTTGGGATCTCATCCCAGTAGAATTAGTTCCAAGGAAGAACATAAAGGAATGAAGGAATGGAAGAAAGATGGATCTAAAGGGAGAAAAGAAATGAATTCCAAAGTAGAAAGGACAGAGGATTTATGTTTTGGGCTGGTAGTAAATAGAGCCAAACCTACTTGCATAAATGAACAAAGCAATACTGATGAGAAAATGACAAAAAAGTAGAGATAAATCTAACAGAATAAACATACAGATCTGGCATAAGAAAGGTCTGATGCACATAACACATGTATTCAGCACAAATTCTCAATATTTATATTAATGTTTTCTTCTATTAAAAAAGTACAAAGCCTTTTCTTCTCACTTTTATTTTTTATCTAAAAAGTGTCCACACTCCGAATACAACAAGTATTCAAGTATTTATAGAAGGAGGAGAAGAGAGAAGGCAAAAAGAAACCAACAACTAATTACAAAATTTACAAAATATCTAAAAGTCAACTGTTGACTTTTGGGACAACTTGGTGGATGACAACATCCCATGGTGCAACATGGATGATGTCATCATTTGCGCCAACATACTTTTAGATATTTACAAAAAGAAAGCCAAGAGGAGGAAGGCTATTCGTCGTCATCTCATGGCTGGAAGGGAGTATCTTGCTTCTACTCAGGAGAGACAATGTGGAATTGAGCCCGGTATTCCATGAATTTACTAACCATCGGCTGAAGTTGATCCTGGGCAGGACCCTTGGTATGATCACCGATGACCTCACAAGTCTCCCATTCATCTCTGAGTTTTTTGGGGAGCTTGAAATATTCATTACCTGCCTCCATCAGGTACCCTACAAAATCACGACAGGCCAGAAGGTTATTGATGGATTCAATGTCAAAAGTAACTTCTGGCCCTAATCCTTGCGAGACAATCTCTTTGAAGATCCAGATGGTTTCATCTATCTTCCTCAAGGTGAATGACAGATTGAGCAATTCTGGAGACATCCTTAGGACAATTGGCTCCATTTGATGCATTGTTTCCAGGGCTTCCTCCTTGACCTTGTCTATCTTCTCCAGGACAAATTCCATCTAATCGATCTCGTAGTCCAAAGCAATAAGGATTTTACTGGGTACCCTGGGGTGATTGAAGATGCCAAATTTAACTAAATCATCAACTGAGCAGTCTAGCATCTTCTAGAATTTCTCATGTTGCAACCTAGCATGGTCCAACTCTTCGGAGATAGGTCCTGCAATTGCCTGGAGTTCCTTGTTCACCCGACCAATGTTCTGATATAATTCGGTGAACTTGACAATTACTTCCTCACTGTCTTTGAGGATCTGGTCTCTCCAGGCAGATACTGCCATGCCTTATTCACCAATCTTGGCATATTTGTTTATCTTATCCTGACTAAGGGCCTCAGGAGTTTCAGTGGCAGTTGTAGGAGGTGCACTGCCCATTTTCTGTAGGGCGTGGAGAAGATGTTTATTTTGCTCTTTTAGTAGCCTCTTCTCTTCCTTTACTTCTTGAAGCTTCTTGCAAAGGGCATCCACCGCAGATAGGGCCTCTCCTTGAAGGCTCTCGGATGATGTTCCCATTGTGACCTACATCACTGTATAATCTGTAGGGGACAGATCTTTTTATCCTTTGTAGGATCGGGATACGCAATCTCCATCACTCTTTCTCCTGATGCACTCTGAGAGAAGCGGGTTATAGGCTTTTTCTTCTTAGCCCCTTTTATTGGGATGACGGAGAAGTCCATAGGTGCAATGGGGACTTTCCTCTTATGCTGACTCAGGTGCTAGGAGATCCATGCTGGACTTAAGGGAGTGGGACCAGAGGTGGAAGAGGGAGCAGCTACAAAGTGGATGAGGGGAAATGGGTCGAGACACTTGGTGGTGGCATTGAGAGAGAGGCCAAGAAAGTGCTCACGGGAGGAAGAGACACTACAGGGGAGGTAGTCATGGGAGTGGAAGGGAGCTGAGAGATGAGAGAAGAAATGGTGGGGGACAGCTCGTGAGAGAAGAGAAAATGGAGGAAGAGGAAGGGAACAGAGTAGAAGATGGGGGAGATGATACAACCAAAGGAATGGTCACTTGAGTCACATGAGGAGGGAAAGGAGGACAGGGAGAAGGGATGGAAGGAAACTCAACAATTGTAGCAGTGGAAACATCCTGAGTGGATGTGCCTATGGGACACTCTCCGTTGCTTCTTTCTCTGGAGGTACCAGGGTTACAACCTATTCTTGTGTGGCAGGAGGAGGGCTCTCAGGAGCATCCACTTGAGTGGAGCTCGATTCTCCCTCTTTATCTTTACCCTTGCCCTTCGGAAAATGTTTCAACCTGACAGGTGCATTGCCCAAAGGGGACGTGGTGAAATCTACTCCAAGGTAGATGAGGCCATTCATTCTGCACCAATGCTCTATGCATTGTAATGTGCCCTTAACCCTCTCCTCAATGGTCTGAGGTGCCTTTGTCCTGTCAATCTCTAGCAAACGGCCAGTTGTCCCCATCCGTATCTAGATATACCTGATCAACTTCTTGATCAGTTGTTTGGAAAGCTTTTGGAACAATGGCCACGCCATATTGAATAATTTCAGCAAGGCCGGGAGTGATCCTTTCTCCTAAGTTTGACCTCGTGATACAGGTCAATGTAGATGTCCTCAATCTGTGGAACATGGATCGGATCGAGTTTTTCCTTTGGGAGGCAATTCCGTGGATCAAAGGTTGGCCTTGCTAGGAAATTGTGCTTTAGATTAAGCAGTTCTAGCTCTGCGAACATTTCCTAGGCCTTGGTGTGAGAAATGCAGGTGTACCTACCCACTATGAGGGGGAAAGGAGTTCCACCCTTCTTCCTTTTCAGGCACTTCTCGTGATATGTTATGAGTTGTCTGGACAGCTCCAACAGGATCAGCTTAGGGCCTGCATACCTCGGTAACTTGGTGGGCTCTCCCAAGAAGTTAGCTACTCTGAGATAGGTGAAAGTGGGGAATTGTGTAAACAATGCCCCCACTTCTCGGTTGCCGTGACTATGCTCTTGGTTGTTCGACCGTGAGTCATATTGGGCCTCAATAGGCAGATGATGCCATAGAAGAAGGCATCATTGATCTTGGTGAATTGTGGGATGTTGTTCTCCAGCTTCAATTTTGGGTAGTATTCGTATATTTTTACCTGGGGCCATACCCTACATTAGCTCAATGCTAGATAGTCCCTCTCTGAGGCTGCAGCGTAGACTACATAGGAGTTCATGTAGAACCTCCATGTTGTGGTGAGTTGTTTGAGCTGCTCAGAGATGGTACTGCTGATGATTTCTGCCCACTTGAAGCACTTATCAGGCATGCTCTTATTCATTGTTTCTAGATACCTGAGCATCCATTTATGGAAGTAATGGGCATCAGAAAGCCCAAACACTCTGCTTAGGAATGTGATGGTATCACTTAGTTCCAAAGAGAAATCTCACGGTGAATAACCTGCGGCCACCTGGTTATTACCTTTTTATTTTTCAGGTACACCTCATTCATTAACTGGGTGCATTTGTCTTTGTTTTCCTCCCATGCCTTGGTGCAGTCTTCTTGGCTTACAGCCATAAAATTCCGGTGGTGGGGAATACCTAGCATAATCTTGAAGTGCCGGGTAGTGAGGTTAATTATGACCTCACCCTTTTCGTTATCGACACACCTTGTGTCTTTGTTATAAAAACGGGCCACCACCATTATAAATTTGTTATTTACTACACCGATGGGATTCCCCAATGAAATGCACCACCGCCACCAGCTTTTCCATCCAAGGACTCGCTCGTGACTCTCCTAGTTCGGCCCAAAATCCTCCATGTCAATGTGACAAAGTTTAGAATCTCTGATGTCTAGGTCACATTCTTCCTGGGACTCGGGCATTCTGACCCTTTGATATTTGTATTTCATCTCTTCCTCTGTGAGTTTGGCTTTACCCTTTGACTTGGTTGGCCTTTGCTTGATGTAGACATATGCGAATCTGAGTTCAGTTGTTGATCTGCAAGAAGAAGGAGCAAAGTCCAACGTAGAAGAGCCATGTTAGCTGTCAGATCTTCCATCAAAGCTTTACAGAATGAGGAGTTAGCAATTTAAAAGCCTTTGGGCGCAGGGCGCAGGAAAATTGCAGGGTGCAGGGTCAAAAGTATGGCACACTGAAATGGAGTGTTACAAGGAAGAAATCAGCACCAAAGGGCGCAGGTGCATAAAATTTACACATAACATCAATGTTGTTGTAGAAAAATTTGCGCCTACGCCAATACATAAGGTTTTAAACTGGGCACAAATAAGTTTGGTGTTGCATGAGAGCAGGATGCGCTAATGGCGCAGATATGGGACATGTTGCATGGAATTTTGGTGTGCCAAGGGCGCAAACATTAAAAGGTGTATCACTAACTTTATGTGCGCCAAGGGGGCCTTTGGCGCGGTGCAGAAGAGATTGCATAACAAACTTTGTTGGTGTAAGCAGGGTTGTGCCTGCGCCTAAGTAAGGATTTTCTAGTTTTTTTTTGGTGCAGGAAGGATTCGTGATGTAATTAGGGACAGTGCACCTTCTTGGCAGGATTGTGTTTTTGTAACAAGGATGGTGATTGTGCCAAAATAAAACCACGGGTGGGAATGATAACTTTTAGGTTTCCTCTCCTTTTTATCTTATAGGATTCCATAGGTAGATGAATTCATGACAGTGGGGAAACAACAGAGAAGATCTGGGTTCATTTTTTGGGACAAAGCCCTCCAGGCCAACAGATCTGGAAGGAGGGGAAGACTGGTTTGGGGGGAAGCCACTTAGGTTTATATATCTAATCAATAACAAGCAAAACCATAGCAGAGCAACAAGCAAAACCATAAGAAAAGAAAGAGCCACTTACGGAGATATGTATCTACTGGGAGAAACGAATTGGGATCCATGAACGTGACATGAGGATGACATAGCGCTAACAGTGCGAAAAATAAAATTTTCACGTGTTTTTCAATTGTGAAAATGACAGGGCGTATGTGCCTATATATAGAAAAAGGCACAATAAATGTGCCACCAACTTTTGCAAAGGGCGCACCAAAAAGTATGTTGACATGAAAATATTTACACCCTTTAGCGTGGTTATGCGTCTATCAGCAAGAAACTATCTGCACCTTTGGCATGCATTCAGGATCGCCAACATGTGATTTTGAGCGCTTTGGTGCACCGTTTAAGGGCGCAACATTTTTTTTGTTGACATGTCAGCGCATGCGCCTTAGTGCAAGCAAGAAATTCACATCATGGGGAGGCACAACAATCATTGTGTTAACATTCCAAAGGGTGTGCCAAAGGAATACAAGGGGGCACAAATAACTTTTGTGTTGCATGAACAAAATGTGTGCCCAGCCAAAAAGGGACCAAAATGACTAAGTTTGAAAACTGGATTTTCCCGAAAGGGATTTTACGCCATTCCGAACACTGAGGGACCTCACGAAGGACCCCGAACAAACTTTGATATGGTTACTCGTAAAATTTCCCTTGTCAATTTTCCAAGATAATAGGCAATGATCCCATTCATGTGTCATAGTAATTCACACTTATGAACATGCTCCGCACCATCCTCAACACCCTTGTAATCCAACAAGTGGAGAGACATCTCATGTAACACGTGTTGTTGGGGTTGTGGTCCTTTCCAATCGGTTTAGAACCCGATTACCTTTGGTGTTTCCCCACCAGATCCACTAGATCCTCTCCCTATAGTAGGTACATGACCTGTCGACACTAAAATTTTCCTCCATAATTTCTATTTCATTAATGTATGTATTAGGAATAGGATGTTGTTAAGTATACTTAGTAGTAGCATCTCGATAGAAGATAACGGCGCCACAAGACGGTGCCGCCAATAATGTGGAGTACAAGAATACCAAAGTATAATAGGAATGTTGTAAAAAGTAAATATTTGTCGTAAGTGGTCTGGTAATGTTAAAATGTCAAAGTTTGGGTAATTAGAGAAGTAGGGTCTACATGATTAGGAATTAGAAATATTATATTGGTAATAAGGACAAGGAGTGAGGTCATAAATATTTTGTGTATTTTATTTGTAAAAAGTCTAAAATGTGGAACCCATGTAAAATGATAAGGTTTATCTTATCTTAAAGGATAAGCTTACATGTACAGATAAGAGTTAAGGTATGAAATATGATTCGTCAGAGTGGATTTCTTATCCTATCTTAGAGATAAGATGGATAAGCCTGGAAGTTCTATAAATAGAGAGGCCACCCCCTCGTTTAGCATAGAAGGAAGTAGTGAGAAATATTGTAGGAAGTGTGCGAAGGAAGCCATCGCTTAAAGGTGTTTTGAAGAAGCCATTAAGAGGTGTAATTGTAAAGTTTCTCCCATAGTCTTGGTGAAAGGCAAGTGAAGTCAATAACACTCAAGTACCTCATGGGTGAGATTGAATAATTTCATGTTAATATTATAATTTATTTTGATATTTCAAATTTTTCATCATTTTGTCTTATCATAGTCGATGGTATTCTTGTGTTATGTTGTTTTGTTTCCAGATTACATCCACCAAACTAAAGGCTGTGCATTAGTAAATAATCATAGCACGAGGAGTTCCCGGTGAAGAATTATCATAGTGCCGGATTGGTGATGACATTTTGGTTCCGTTGTCGAGACCATTCCTCGTTGGTGGATTTTCTAGAGAGATATTCCCACTTAGTCAAAAATCAATTAGAGGGTAACCTTGTTTTTACTGTGCATAGTAGTTACCATGGTAAAGTCATTTTTGCCATGAATAGTAGTTACCATGGTAAAGTCATTTTTGTTGGAATAGTATTTACCGCAGTAAAGTCACTTTTTACCGTGAATAGTATTTACCGCAGTAACTTCACTTTTTACCGTGAATAGTATTTACCGCAGTAACTTCACTTTTTACCGTGAATAGTGTTTACCACAGTAAAGTCAGTTTTTACCGCAGTAAGTCAAGTTTTACCATAGTTTACCGTGGTCATTTCTATTTTACTGTAGAAAGGTGTAAAGTCACTTTCTAGTATAGTGATTCCAATTATTTGTACACATAAGTCTTGTTGATTGTACTTGTGAGTTGGTATTTCACGGTGGTTACTTTTGAAAATGGGAAAGATTCCTATTTTTTCAGCTCAATCTAATGAAGATGCTTCTTCTTTCATTCAAGAGTTTAAGCGATCTTGTATTTGTAATGGCCTTATAAGAAGGGAACAATGGACTGAATTTTTCCTACCTTTTGGATGGTTCAAAGACTTATGTGGTTCAAACACTAGGTGATAATGTGAAAATTCATGGGATTTATTAACTAAAAGTTTTCTTGAAGAATTTGGTGAACAATGTAAATATGTAGATCTCATGATCGAGATCACAAAGCTATCCCAAGGAGAGAAGGAGAAGATAAGGGATTATCATGCTCGTGTTCTAGAGCTAAGGAGGAAGCTCAATGCCCAGATCCGGAAGGAAGGATTAGCGGATAGGTTGATGAATGGCGTGGATAATCTCCTCTCGTAAGCACTTCATTCTTAGGATGAAGCCGAGATCGACAACGAGTGAAGTATGACCACCAAACTACCATTGAACAAGCAAAGGAGATGCAAGAAGGCAAGAAGAAAGCATGGAAGAGGAGCCCAAATAAATTGTTGCTAAAGTAGAGCCTACACCAAAGCACCTTTGGTCCGTAATCCACAACCACTCCGGTGAGCACAAATATTTCTCCTAGTACATCTATGAGTATGAAGATCTTCTCAAAAAGATGGGTCAGCTTAACTATTAATCTCTTCAAGGAAAGGAATTTAGTTCTCAGGAGGAGATAGAGATCCAAAAAGAAATATTTTCAAGTTGTTTGTTATGGTTGTTATAAAAGGGTCATTATAAGTATAATTGTCTAGATAGAGCTTCTACATCCGGTAAAGGAGATAATGATAAAGGAAAAGCACTTGTGAATTCTTTTAATGTAGTAGATAAGAGCAGAAATAATGAAGTAGATGTGTTTGTAACAAAAAGAAAGAAAGAAAAATATAATCAAGATGGAAATGATCCTAAGAAGATGAAAGAAGAAACTAGTAAGAAACATAGGAGAAGAAAGTTGGGTGTGCAGGATTTTCTCGATTTCACAGGGCAAGGACCATACTCCATCTTGGAAGATTTGTCCAAAAGGCCCGGAAATATTACATATGGTCAACTCTTGGCTATGTCTTCTAAGAAGAGGCGGAGTCAGTGCAAGGTGGACTCAATGCTCGAAGAAGGAAGGAGGTTGAGGTCCCTGCTGGGAGGCAGAGGCAGATCCCTATGCTCCACAAGCCGAGGTATTATGTAATGGTATTTCAATTCATGATGTCTTAGTTGATGGAGGTGCTACATTAATGTAATGACCGAGTCTCAGAATGAATATGTTGGGTTTAAAATTGATCGCCCTTCAACACTTATGTTAAGGTCATTAAATAAAGGAAAACTAAACTAGAAGGTGTAGTTTCAAATGTGGCAATATCTCGTTATTGGTGTGGTATGTGTGGTAGACTTTCAGTGATGAAAATGGTACTGCTAGGCACTCCAATGTCAGCTTTGGGAAGACCATGGCTAAGGAGAGTTCATGCAAGAAACTACCTGGAATGAAGGTTTCATGACACTTGGACATGGTAGAGAAAGGGTGAAGATAAATGTGATCCTCGACATCATAAGGCGTAACTCGTGGATTCAAGTGATGAAACCGATGATTGGACATCCTTTGATTACTCTAGTACCAAGTGAAGTGGACATCGAAGATGAAGAAAGCGAGGTGGATGTTTCAGTCATGGATATCCTTCCAGTCACACCAACTCATGACCCCATAAAATTATCTGAAGAAGAAGTTAATGATCGTCTCCAACAAATAAAGATTGGTGATGCTATGATGGAGAGTGAGAAGGAATCCTACCTCCAGCTCTTTCGAAGGTACATACACCTATTCACTTTTGATTACAAGGAACTCCATCAAGTAAGTTGGGTAGAACATTGTATTGAGTTGGTAGATGGTGCTAAGCCCATAAAGCAAATGCCATATAGAATGAATCCTAATTTTTCCAAGACTGTAAAAGAAGAAATAGATAAGTTGCTTGATGCAGGATTCATATTTGCTGTGGAGAATTCAGAATGGGTTTCTCCCATTGTGATCTCAATAAAAAAGAATGGGAAGCTATGCATTTGTGTTGATTACAGGAAGCTCAATAAGGCAACAAAGAAGGATCATTACCCTCTTCCATTTTCAGATCAGATCTTGGACGAAGTAGCTAGCCAGGAGTGCTATAGTTTTGCTTTGATGGATATAAGCGGCTACAACCAAGTTCTTATAGCAGAGAAAATCAGTCAAGACCACGCTCACCACTCCTTGGGGAACGCTTGCTTATAGAGTTATGCCTTTTGGGTTGTGTAATGCTCCAAAGAACATTCCAGCGTTTGATGAATAGGGTGTTCGAACCCTACATGGGACCTTCATCGAGTATTTATGGATGATTTTTGCATCTATGGGAGCAAGTTGGACCAACTGCACCAAATGGAGACAACATTTTAAAGGTTAGATGAAGCACAAGCCTCACTAAACCCTACAAAGTGTGTCTTTGGATCTTCTAAAGGCGTTTTGTTAGGGCATGTTGTATCTAGAGATGGTATTGGTATCTTCGATCCCGATAAAGTTTCAAAATCAAAGATTTACCATTTCCTCTTAATAGAAGTAAGTTGAGATCATTTTTAGGCCATGTGGGTTACTATAGAAGGTTCATCAAGAATTTCTCAAAGATTACACACCACTAACCCACTTCTTGAAGAAGGATGTTACTTATGAACCAGGAAATAAGGCGCATGAAGCTTTTGGACAATCAAGGAAGCCCCGGTGTCTTCACCTATTTTGAAGAATCCAGATGGGAGCAAGCCATTCATGTGGTACACCGATGCCTCTGGGATGCAGCAAAGACTAGGAAGTACTTTGAGCCAAAAGGATGAAAATGGGAATGAACATCCAATTTACTTTGGGAGCAAACAAATGAGCAAATGCTTTGAGGTAAATTATATCAGAATCGAAAAGAGGCTCAGCTATCATTTTTTCTATAAAGAAGTTTAGAAATTACTTGCTAGGGTAAAAATTTCTAGTTATAAAGCATCATCAGTGATCTAAAATATATTGTAAATAAGCCTAACCCATCGGGGAGGATAGCAAGATGGATAATTTTGCTACAAGAGTTTGAATTTGATATTATAGATAGGCTAGAAAGAAGCATGTCAATGCAGATGCACTTTCTCGAGCCTATGATGGTTTAGGATCATCTTGTGATGATGATGATTTTCCCAATGCAAAGATTGTTATCCTCGACACAATCCCTAGTGAATACATAGATATTTGGAATTATCCGAATGAATTCAAGTTTCCTGATGGTGCCAATGCAAAGACTAAGAGAAATATTACTCAAGCCAGTCGTCCATATTCTATTCTGCATGGAGTATTATTTTGAATAGGACCTGATGCACAATACAAGAGGGCAGTAGGACGTGATCAAGGGAAGGAACTGCTAGAAGAATTCCACAATGGTACATGTGGAGGGCACTTCTCCTGGACAACTTACAAAGCAAGAAGGATCTTGGATGCAGTTATCACCGCCCCTCTTTTTAAAGATTGTTATAATTATTGTAAGACATGTGATATTTGTCAAACACATGGTAACCGTAAAACTTCATCACTCCATTATGTCCTATTCTTCCCTGGTCCCTTTGAAAAGTGGGGAATAGACATTTTAGGTCCACTTCCAACTACATCACGCCAAAATAAGTATATTGTAGTTGCCACAGATTATTTAACCAAGTGGGTCAAGCTAGGCCATGAAAACAACTTCCATGGATGAAGTGGCAAGGTTCATGTATGAACGCATTGTCACCGATTTGGTTGCCCATTAGAAATTGTAATGCAGATCAAGGAAGCCACTTCATTAATGAGGTGGTAGAAGCCCTAGTCAATAAGTTTTCTATTAAGCATGTGAAGGCAACAACATACAAGCCAAGCACAAATGGACAAGTGGAACGAACAAATTTTGTGTTGTGTCAAATTCTAGCAAAAGATGCAGCCTTACTGTGTACATAAATGGGATAAAAGGATTCATGCAAAGATTGTGGGCATATAGGGCAACATCAAAGTCAAGCAACAGGATACTCCCCATTTTAGTTGTCCTATGGCATTGATCCAGCTTCTTCCTATTGAGTTTGATATTCCCACTGTGAGAGTTATGAAAAATGAAAGGATAGATGAAAGTGATTCAGTAAAAGAAAGGTTGGTACATCTTCATTTGCTAGAGGAAATGAGAGAAATAGCAAAGGATACAAGCCATAAGAAGAAAATGAAGCAGAAGGAATACTTTGATCAAAAGATCCGGTGGTCTCCATTTCATGTGAATGACTTGGTTCTAGTATATGATTCCGTATACAAAAAAAGAAGACAGAGAAAATTTCTTCCGAAATGGATGGGGCCCTACAAAATAAAGCAGTGTGCATGAAAATGGTACGTGCACTGATGGAGGAATTGGATGGCACTCCCATTACGAAATGGGTCAACCACGACAAGTTGAAGATTTTCCAAGCACTAGAATAGTCTACTCTGGGACGGAGTAGAAGCTAGGAAGGGGGAAGATGTCGACACTAAAATTTTCCTCCATAATTTCTATTTCATTAATGTATGTATTAGGAATAGGATGTTGTTAAGTATACTTAGTAGTAGCATCGATAGAAGATAACGGTGTCGTCAAGACGGTGCCGCCAATAATGTGGAGTATGGTAACAGAAAAGTACAATAGGAATGTTGTAAAAGTAAATATTTGTCGTAAGTGGTCCAAAGAATGTTAAAATGTCAAAGTTTGGGTAATTAGAGAAGTAGGGTCTACATGATTAGGAATTAGAAATATTATATTGGTAATAAGGACAAGGAGTGAGGTCATAAATATTTTGTGTATTTTATTTGTAAAAATTCTAAAAATGTGGAACCCATGTAAAATGATAAGGTTTATCTTATCTTAAAGGATAAGATTACATGTACAGTATAAGAGTTAAGTTATGAAATATGATTCGTCAAAGTAGATTTCTTATCCTATCTTAGAGATAAGATGGATAAGCCCTGGAAGTTCTATAAATAGAGAGGCCACCCCCTCATTTAGCATAGAAAGAAGTAGTGATAAATATTGTAGGAAGTGTGCGAAGGAAGCCATCGCTTAAAGGTGTTTTGAAGAAGCCATTAAGAGGTGTAATTGTAAAGTTTCTCCCATAGTCTTGGTGAAAGGAAAGTGAATTCAATAACACTTGAAGTACCTCATGGGTGAGATTGTAACAGTTTCATGTTAATATTATAATTTATTTTGATATTTCAGATTTGTCATCATTCTGTCTTATCATAGTCGATGGTATTCTTGTGTTATGTTGTTTTGTTTCCAGATTACATCCACCAAACTAAAGGCTGTGCATTAGTAAATAATCATAGCACGAGGAGTTCCCGGTGAAGAATTATCATAGTGCCAGATTGGTGATGACAGCCTAAAGTGGTGCTACTTTTCCTTCCTAGTGTTCAGCTAAACTAAGCTCCAACAGTTTGTGAAATGGAACTAATCCTAGACATAATTCCCACGTTCTACGCACCCACACCTTCATGAAAAAACATACCAGACAAGATACCACCAAATATAGGAAACATTTTCACAGCCATAGAACTCAAAGAAAAATGATATCCACTCAATTTTTCTTTCCTACCAACTCCACCACTAATTAGACTAGTGATACCTTTCTCAGAACTTGGAAAACTAAGCGCAAGGGTCTGGTTACCATGTGGCTCCAAATTTTGTGCACCTACGATGCTTCTCCTTCCTTCATCTCGATGAGATCTCACGGAAGTCAAGAGGGTTTCTCTCCTGCACTTTCCAAGATGGGGTAGCATAGACTGTTAGGTCCCACACCCTCCGTGCGAACCTCAAATCCTCCCCACAATGTATCCCTCCATAAATCCATCACTCCAGAAACCTCACATTGTCTCGCCAACTCCCTTTCTCAAGATTCATTATACTTGATTTACCTCTCCTCTGTCTCCATTTCCATTGTAGGATCCACCATCTCCTTCCACCCCCACTTCTGTGCCCCGCGGCTAGTGGGATTTTAGCTATCCATAGGGAATGCTACTAAACTTAGAGTTATGATCAATATCTTGATGGCTAAAGGTAAAGTATGTAAGAAATATCCTCAAGGTTCTCACAAGAACTAAAACTCAGCAACCTCAGAGAAAGAATAAGTGGAGATTGTGTACTCCAACGTGTAACTATTCAACACATCTCTTTACCAATGATCATCAACACGAGTCCAAACTAGATCAGCATCATGAAGCCTCTGATAATATTCTTGATTCCACACACGAGGTTGATATAACCAACTTCTTCTCAGTGCATAAGCTAATAACCACTCATAAAGATCAACCGGAAAACAAAAAAAGAAGGTTTCATAGAGCTCATGATATAGATGCTCCTATACCCATTTACGTGCATCAAACTTAGGTCTAGTGTTGAATCTATGAGAAAACTCATCTTCCGTGTTTTTAAGCCAAGTTTCCATGATTTCCAAGGTCATTCATTCTACCATCCCTCACCATTCTTATAACAAATTCAAAAGAGGTCCCGACAACGGAACCAAAATGTAGTCTCCTTTACCCCTAACCCCTTAAAATTCCAAGTGCATCAAACTATCACCCAGTGTTAGGCATTCACCTGAGGCATGCAAAGGCACCGAGCCCCTCCTTTATGTGAGCTTTGCAAGAATTTTGACCATTAATGGATGAGTAATTCATAGACATAGATACATGCATTATATAACAAATACAAAGGAACTTAGACCCACATACAAATGCACCATAATAAGAAAGGAAACATTGAGATCACAGAAAGAAAAAATATTTGAACCATGAGCATCATTAGGAACATAAGGGTTTGGATCCACAAGCATAAAAGAAAATATACAGATCAAGATCCGTAACTTAGATGTTTAGAACAATCCATTGTATCGATTTATTAACATTATAGTAGCAAAATACATTAAATAATCCATTAATGGAGCTAAAACAACAACAAAGTCCCCATATTCTCTACAATAGCTTCATTACAAATATTACACCCATGCCTTGCTCTTAGCTCTCACTCTCCATATGCGCATCCTGTCTTGATTGCCATGAAAAACAATACATAAGAAGGAACTGGAAGGAATCTCCTCTAACTACTTCATCATTATCCAAGACATGCCAATTGTCATCATGTCTTTCCCTACTCAAGTATCTTCAGCATGTAGGTGCCAGCTAAACCATAACTAACTCAGCTCCTTATCCTATTATGATAACCATAATGATGCCCTGGAATATCCTTTCCTTGAGCTGTAAGTCTCTCATATTTTACCTTTATCCATAATTGAATCTCGTCGCCTTTCCTTTTTCTTCCTTTATCACAGATTTACCTATTTCGCAAAAAAGTGACTAAGCCCCCAATCCACCCTACCTAGCCACGAGTTTTTTTATCCTCTAAATTTACTTCCACACATGCCTTCACACCCTTTCTCTCGCGCACCACAACCCTTCGCTCCTCGTATTTGGTCATTTTATGGGCTCAACAACAACACAATGAAAAAGCACACTAGGGGTAAACTACCCCTTCCCTACATCCCTTCTATCCCCCTTTTCATCCCAATTCACCTTACCCAAATCTAGACTTCTTCCGATCTTTTCTACGAAGCACAAGATCTGTCATTGTTAAGAATATCTATCTCAATCCCAACTAAGATCACATTGTCCACAATCACACCTAGGAAATAGATTGTCTAGGGGTCTAAGTCAAACACCAAGAAATGTAACCCTTGTAAGATCCTGAGGCCTACATTTCTCTCCAGCTCCCCCAATTTTACGCCTTGTTGATATTTTCTCCCTGCTACTTTCCTCTCTCTCTCTCGCTATCATGTCACAATTAATGTCAAGGTTCTATTGTAAATATTTATACAACATTCTAAAACATTTGGCACCCATTTTGATGCACTAAAATTAGCAAGAACTTGAAAAGGTCATAACTTGTGCTCTGGGTGTCCCGTTGGGTCCATTTTTTAAAACAATTTGTTTCAACAAGACGAACACATTGACAACCAACTATGTATGTTGAAGCACATTTTGGCACTTTTTGGGCTCCACCATCTAAGGGCCAAAATTAGGATTTAATTTGTAATTTGGTTTATTTCTATTTTAGGGCATTAGTTAATGTTAGTCTCTTAGATGCATTGTGAGTTGGAAAGTTGGAAATTCCTCTAATTTAGGCATGTAGAAGATGCATGGAAATTTTTTTTCCCATACGAATAAGCATGTGAACTTACTAAGAATAGCATGTTCTAGTAAACTACTAAAAATAGTAATTTCCACCACCTAGAGTAGATTTAGTCAAAGTTAGATTTTTCTTGGACACTTGAGTTGGGATTTGTTTTCCTATTTAGGAAACATTGTAATTCATGATTCAATAACGAAGAAGGAGATCTATTTTCTTTTGAGTTCAAATTATTTTTAGTATATCAAATGTGTTCATATTTTGGCTACATTATCGGCATCGTAGAAAGTTTGAATTGTGAAAACAAAATGGGAGGAAGAGGAAGAGGAAGAGGAGGTGGTATTTCCCAGATGAATATAAACATGCAAGATCTACAGAGGTAAGTTGTTGTGCTTGCTACAATGATAACCCAGAGATGAAATCAAGGTGGAGATGACATAGATGAAGAAGAAGTTTGTGAAGAGGAGGAAACACAAGCGCCACCCTTAGCTTTTGAAGAAATGATGCTTCGAGCATTAGAAGGAAATAATGATGGGATAAGAGTTGATGTTTCAAAGTATGGAGGTAGTCTAAAACCAGAGGAGTTGATAGACTAGTTGACTAGCATGGGAAATGTTTTTGAGTGGAAGGCTATGTCATAAGAAAATAAGGTAAAATTTGCATGCACGAAATTAAAATGTCATGTTATGTTATGGTGGGATCACCTACAAAAAGAATGGTCAAGAAAGGGGAAAGAAAGGATTAGTACTTGGAGTAAGATGGAGAAGAAGCTAACAAACAAATTTCTCCCTATGGATTATGCAAAAACCCTTTTTAGGAGGTTTCAAAATCTCAGACACAACTTACAAACTGTGCAAGAATACACAGATGAGTTCTAAAAATTGGCCATTCGTGTAGAACATGAAGAAACTGAGGAATGATTGGCTTCAAGGTATGTAAATGGAGTAAAATTTTCTATTCAAGATAAAATAAACATGCACATGGTTAAGAGCATGGAGGATGCCTATCGGCTAGCCTTAAATTCCAAAGAAAAACAAAGTGTCAAATTTTTAAGAGATCACTCCGGGATGAATAGGGTATCCTCATCCTCCTTTTGGGGATGATCTTATTTCAAGTAAAGGTAGGGGATAACCACCTCATGGAGTGGAAAAGAAAGAAGATACAAGACAAGATTCCCCAAATCAGCAAAGAGGTAGAGGATTTCCTAGGGGTAGAGGATATGCTAGCAGTAGAGGATGGGAGGCTCCATGAAGACCATTTGTTTGTTACAGATGTGATGAAGAGGGGCATAGGGAGTTTGAATGCCCACATTATTATACACATGACAAGATACAAGTAGATTATCAAGGCTAAATCTTGTTCAAACCTGAATAAGAAGAAGATGAACAAAACCTAAAAATTCTACCAGATGTGGGAGAAAATATGATGATCAAAAGGATGATGATTTCTCCAAGAAAGGATATTAAGGGGGATGCATGGCTATGTAAAAATATGTTCAGAACAAGATGCACTTCTAGAGGAAAGGTATGTAATGTTATTATTGATGGTGGTAGTTGTGAGAACATGGTTTCAAATTAGATGGTTGAGAAACTAGGTTTGCATTGTGAGAAGAATCCCAACCCTTTTGTATTGCATAATTTAAGAAGGGTAATGAATTTATTGTTGATAAGAGATGTTTAATAAGTTTTACTATTGGGAAAATTTATAAGCATAAGATTTTGTGTGATGTTATTCATATGGATGCATGTCATATGTTGCTAGGAAAACCATAGCAATTTGATAGGAAAGTTATTCATGACGGGAAAAGAATACTTATACTTTTTGGAAGGATGGAAAAAAATAGATTTGACCTCTTAAGGAAGAGGGGAAGGCTGAAAAATATGCTTTCTGTAAAAGAATTTGTGAAGGAGGAAAAGAAATGGGGTTTTTTTATGCATTAGTCACAAATAAGGATGAGCCTACAAGTGCGCGAATACTAGTAGAGGTAGAAGAATTAATAGAAGAATTTTCTGATGTTATTCCCGATGAGCTACTAGATGGATTACCACCCAAAAGAGATATTCAGACCTTTGTATTGATTTGAGCCTAGGGTCTTCACTCCCAAATCAAGTAGTTTATAGGATGATCTTGACATTGCATGCAGAATTGAATAAGTAAGTGGCAGAGCTTGTGAGAAAGGGGTTAGTAAGGGAGAGCATGAGTCCATGTGCAACCCCAACTTTATCAACTTCAAAGAAGGATGGAACATGGAGAATGTGTATGGATATAAGAGTACTCAATAAAATTACAATCAAGTATAGGTTCCCAATACCTCTCCTTAATGATATGATGGATGTGCTTGTTGGATCTAGGTATTTCACCAAGGTTGATCTTAGAAGTGGTTACCATCGATTCGGATCGAGAGAAGGAAATGAGATGAAAAAAATCAAGATAGGGAATGGATTATATGAGTGGATGGTGATGCCATTCAGGTTATCTAATGCACCTAGCACTTTTATGAGGTTGATGAACATTGTTGTGGGAGTACAATGGTAAGTTTGTTGTGGTTTATTTTGATGATATCTTGATTTTCAATAAAACTAAAGAAGAGCATTTGAGGCATCTAAGGGTGATATTTGAAGTGTTAAGGAAAGAGAATCTCTATGCAAATATGAAGAAGTGCACATTTATGCAAGAGAGTTTGGTATTTTTGGGTTTTATTATTTTAGTAGATGGGGTACAGATGGACTTTGAGAAGATAAAGGAAATTATTGAATGGCCTACTCCATGGAGTATAACAGAGGTAAGAATATTTCATGGTTTAGCAACATTTTATAGAAATTTTATTAAAAATTTCAGCAGTATTGTAACACCTATAACAGATTGCACAAAAGGAAGGGAGTTTTTGTGGACTAATGCAGTGAGGATTGATTTCAATTCTTAAATAAGAAGGTGACAGAGGCACCTATTTTGGCACTACCATATTTTGATAAAGTTTTGAGGTTTATTGTGATGCCTTACATGTGGGTATTAGTGTTGTCCTAAGTCAAGGTGAAAAACCAATAGATTTCTCTAGTGAGAAACTAAAGGAGGTAAGAAATAACTACACTACTTATGATGTGGAATTTTATGCAATTATACAAACATTGAGGCATTACTTAGTTCCTAAGGAGTTTGTGTTATTTCTGAGACCACATAGCCCCCGAAGTATGTGAATACACAAAATAATTTGAATAGTAGGCATGCAAAGTGGGTATCATTTTTGCATGGTTATAAATTTTCTCTAAAGCATAAATTAGGAAAAAGAATCAAGTTTCGAGATACATTGAGTAGACATGTGACTCTATTTACAACTATGGACAATGAGGTGGTTGGTTTTTAAGAAATAAAGGATTTGTATTCTTCCAATCCTGATTTCAATAATATTGTTGAAAGGTTAATTCGTCCATTGTCAGATAATGCAGGTGATGTCCAGGATGAGTACCTTTTACAAGATGGTTATCTATCCAAGGGATGCCAACTATGTATTCTAGTTTGGTCTATAAGAGAGAATATAGTGAAAGAGCTGCATAGCGGAAGATTGGTTGGGCATTTTGGTAAGGATAAGATGATAGCTTTGGTAGCAAATAAATACTATTGGTCAAATTTGAAAATATATAAGGTAATATATGTGGAGAGGTGTAGAATTTTCCAAGTCTTGAAAGGCCATGCATGGAATACAAGGTTGTATATGACGTTGCCTATTCCCAAAGGGTCATGGAAAGATTTGAGTATGGATTTTGTTTTGGTTTTACTAAAAACACAACAAGGTAATGACTCAATTTTTGTGGTTGTTGATAGGTTTTCTAAGATGGTTCATTTTATTGCCTGCAAGAAAACTAATGATGCAACAGGACTAGCAGATTTGTTTTTCAGAGAAGTTGTTCGTTTGCATGGTAATCCAAAAACCATTACTTCAAATAAGGACACAAGGTTCTTAAGTCACTTTTGGAGGACTTTATGGAAGAAGTTGGGAACTAAACTACAATTCAAGTAGTGCCTATCATCCTTAGACCGATGGGAAAAAAAGGTGGTAAATAAGAGTTTGGAAAACCTATTAAGGTGCATAGTTGGGGAAAATCCAAAACAATGGGACTTAACATTACCACAAGTTGAGTTTTCTTATAACAGCTCCGTAAATAGATCCACATGAAAGTCTCCATTTTCTATTGTGTATGGGAGTAATCCAAACGAGGTGTTAGATTTGGTACAACCACTAGTTTATGGAAGAGTCAACGATGATGCAAAATCATTTTTGAACATATATAACAATTTCAGGAAGAAGTGTAGAAGAATTTGTAGAATAGTAATGATAAGTATAAGGAAATAACATGTATACAGATGGAGAAATGTATTTAAGGTGGGTGAGTTGGTTATGGTATACCTTTGGAAGGAAGCAGTTTCTAAAAGGAACCTATAACAAATCAAGTACAAGAATTTCCAGGAATTTTGATATTCCTCCAATAAACGGGGATGGTGCAGAAGGGGATGTTATTGACGAAGTAGTAGATTGGAGGCAATAGGTTCCGATGAAGAAGAAAGAAGAAGTGGATCAGATTCTAGACAAGAAAACAGTGCACACGTGACATGGGAAATACAAAAAATATTTGGTACATTGGAAAGGATTGGAACAAGAGGAAAACACATGGGTCATAGAGTGGGAGATTAAGAAGATGGATGCAGATAAATGGCAGAAATTTGAAGAAAACTTGTAGGAGCTGCATTTTTTCAAGCAGGGGAGAATGATGCGCTAAAATTAGCAGGAACTTGAAAAGGTCATAACTTGTGCTCGGGTGTCCGATTGGGTCCTTTTTTTTAAACCACCTATTTCGATGAGATGAACACATTGGTCAACCAACTTTGCTGGTTAGAGCACGTTTTGGCACATTTTTGGGCCCGAATTCCACCATCTAAGGGCCAAAAATTAGGATTTAATTTGTAATTCAGTTTTTTTCTATTTTAGGGCATTAGTTAATGTTAGTCTCTTAAATGCATTGTGAGTTGGAAATTTGGCAATTCCTCTAATTTATGCATGTAGAATATGTGTGGAAATTTTTGTACCCGTATGAATAAGCATGTGAAATTACTAAGAATAGCATATTCTAGTAAAATGCTAAAAAATAGTAATTTTCACCACCTAGAGTAGATTTAATTAAAGTTAGTTAGATTTTTCTTGAAACTGGTATTGGGACTGTTTTCCTATTTAAGAAACATTGTAATTCATGATTCAATAACGAAGAAGGAGATCTATTTTCTTTTGAGTTTAGATTATTTGTAGTATATTGAGTGTGTTTGGAATTTGGCTACATTACATTTCCTTTGTAAATACCATAAATTACATTCATAACATAAATAAAGTATACATCCATCCATATCCATGATCTAAATCTAACACGTCACTATCCCAATCCATAATCCATACTAAATTTCAAACTCATCAATCATAAATACTACTCATACCAACATCTAACATGAGCCAACAATCTAACACATCAAATCACAAATAAGCCATCTATATATCAAATGACATCATCATAATCATCTAATAACATTTAGTACAAATTAATATCATCCATCATCAAACCACATCATCATTCTTGTGGAAATTTCATCACACACACACACACACACACACACACACACACACACACACACACACACACACACACACACACACAGTATATATATATATATATATACACACACACATAAAAATCAACATTTTAAGAACACATCATCACATTTATACCTCATCCACAAGAAAGACAATATTCTCATAACACCCATCATAAACCAAGTCATCTAACCACTATTTCATTATCACATCATACACCCATCATGATAATCATAAAAACATTACACATTGTCAACCTCATAATAAAACAACATCATCAATCATCATCACACTACATCATCAACATCAAAAGAAATCACATCATCTCATCATATACAATATAACCATCATCATACAAATAACATACACTATACATCCAAAATGATAAGTATCCATGAACATATCCACCAAAAAAATGACCATCATAATCATCATACAATATCTCACTACATGTACATGTCATAAATACAAAAATCATACACCTCATCAAAAATGGTAATCATATATCACAAATCATCCATATACATATATACATAAAAAATATGACCATCCTGGCCATCACAATAATCGATCATCTGTACATACATCGAAATGTGACCATATTGGTCATCAACAAAAAAATACATATGATATACTAGCACTCATCAAGGTGCCGAACTCCCAGTATCATCCCCGGTGGAGGAGGTTGTTTTACACTAGATGTACTCCCAAAAGCTGTAGATCGACTCGGTCTCTAACCTGGTCTCTGTCCAAAACCTTGATCTATCTATTGTTCGGACACATAATCTACATAATGTATATAACCATGCCCCTCATGTATCACAATAACCTCATAATATCGCATCTCAGCCATTAAGGCCTAATATCATTGTAAATACATTGTCCCAGGAGGCCCCATCTACCATGATCTCCATGATGTACTAGGTGTTGTTACTACCCCTCCATCCTGTGATCCACTATGTGTCCCACTACCTCCTACTCCTTTGTCTAATGGGCCATATCTCACCCTATATGCATACCAATATCCTCAATAACGGTCTCGATGTTGCACTATATGATCTCTCTCTCTCTTGCTCTATCTATGTCAACTCTTGCTCTATCTGTGTCAACTGTCAACTCTCGCCGCAACCGTGTAATCTTTATCTCCGTCCATCTCACCACTAATGTAAATCCATGTATATCTCTCATACACACTACATCCCTCACCTATAGGCCACCTATCTCCATTGCTCATGCATGTGACTCTCTCTCTAACATCTCTATATGTGCCTGAAAATTGACACCTCATGGATGTGATCCTCCATTTCATCCTACTCATCCATATCCTCCTACTCCATCTCCTCCTACTCCTCCATCACTTGACCCATCGACCCCCCACTCCCGATCCACCCCACACCCAGAGACCCTTCCACATCTTCATGTGAAGGATATAATGTCTTTAGTGGTAAATATGTATCATCTATCTCCATCAGGTCTATCTCCTACCTCTCTCGGGCTCTGCACCGATGCTTGTACCACCGGGCCTTTTTTGTTTACCAGAGGACCACCTAAAACAATAATAGGTGGCACTCTTCGTGCCTCTTCCTCCTCCTATCATGTGGGTGTGGTTGATGAACCACCAATGCATGTCCTTGGGGTAAAACCTTATATACCTATCATCGGCCATGAACAAATCTCATACCCCTCGAGGTTATGTCAACCACACCGGTTTAATCTCGACCATCACTCTGTATGCCCTGTGCTACCCCCGGGTCCTCTACCGCTGGAAATATTGCCCATATTGCCCACGTAATTACATGTACCTTGTCTAAACTAGCTCTGGCCACTGCCTCCGAAATCATTGCACCCCAAACACACTGTCTCCTATGTCATCCGAGAAAACATATGACGACCTGCTAGTATGTCTTGCACTATCCCAAACTATCGAATAACCCTATCTCGACTAGTATCTCTACTACATGTACTGAGATGACCCCAACCAAATAATATGGAGTAAAGATCCTCCCCAAATGTTTTTGGTCTCCTCCCATGTCTCGTATTGCTATTATGACCTCCAAGTAATATCCCCTACCTGTAACTCATCAATATGTCAACAATACCAATCCAACTCTCCTAAATGCTCCCATCTCCCCCTAGTCATCGCTAACCATAAATAAAATTCTCCCCCACTGTCGTTGCTCCCGACACCAATCGGCCTCCCTAATCATATGGTCATAACTCCATATTTGTAACAAAATCCCGGTGCCAATACTCTTCCCTCCACCATAGGCTACTGCGTGTAGATCCTCATACAATTGAGCTAATACCATTGGAGCCCATGCAAATACGGTCTCCTGCTGCCACATCACATGCACTACCCCTATCAAACCGATGGTGAACCATCGACCCCCACCATTTGGGAATAATACACAACTAATCAATGAACACAACAATAGTGGAGCTCACTCCCTAAACCCCTCTCTGGAAAGTATCCCGAGATCTATCTCGCATATCATCTCGCGACACATCCTCCACATCTATCAACAACCACAGACTATCCCTTGGTCTTGATCTCTACCACACCACATGTTCTCCTTCTATTGGCAACTGATAGATATGATATACGTCCTCCAATCTCACAGTCATCTCGCCTTTCGGTAAACAGAAGGTACTTGTCTCCGAGTGCTATCGCTCGGCCCAATGTCCTGTAAACAAATCCTGATCTGCTCACATCACCGACATCCTCGCTATATGGAGTAATCCTAACACATGTAACAAAGATGCCACCTCCTACTCGCCTCTATATCTACCCCTCCTCGCAAATATTCAAAGCCACCGATCGTGGATGTCTAACCTAGACGGGTAATAACACCTCCTACACACATCAAACATGTCAATACCTTCATCTAATCAATGACAAGCACACCCCCTCCCCCTTCCCACTCTCTCTTCCCTCCCATTTCTTCTAAACAATCCATTAGTTCACAAACTTAAATGTGCCACTTTTACCATATACGCACCACTTCTATCACACATGTGTCACTCCATCCTAAATGAACTACCATAACCCATTCCTCATGTACAACCTAAATGCACTACTTCACATCATACGCACGCCAATCTATACCCTATAAACGATACTATACCCTAAACATGTTAAAATCCTCTAACCATATCCACTCACCCTCACCATGCTACTATATACAATATATGCACTAAAGTATATTACACATGCTAAAACGCATCCCACCCTACCTCTAAATGGACTAAAACAACCCAACCGTGCTAATCTATAAACTTTGTCCCTCAACCTAATAAATGCGGTACTATTTACTATCTACACACTACTTCACACTATACACGCTAAAACATACGCCTATCGACTCTACAAACACACCATTCTCTACCTCGGTTCCCCATTAACGCTAAACATGCCACTATTTAGCATATACGCGTTGTTTTAGGACCCGTACGTGATGAATAGTGCACTTTAACGCCAATTTTACCCTATAATATTCTAAAAATATCGAAAACGTGAAAGTAATTTACCAAATAACATGTACAATCACTCACCAGTAGTCCTGCCTCGTTGGACGTTGATACTTTCTCATGAAATTCGCTTGATGGTCCGCAATCCTCTCATACGACATTTTTTCCTCTCTCGAGCTCTCGTTTTCACACTATGCGTGGTGAAAATAATCCTCTCGTGGTCCCCAAAACCCTTTTATACCCACTGCGGTAACCCCAAACCTTCCGAGAGCCCATTCTTCCTCCTTGGGTCTCCGTTTTTCCTCCTATTTCTTCCTACCTTCACAAATTTCCTCATCTATAACCTAAAATCAAAAAATCGTAAAAATGCCAAAAAAATCGTAAAATGCCAAAAAATCATAAAAATTCCAACAAATCAACAAATCGTAAAAATTCAAAAAAAAAAAAGCAAAAATTCTAACAAATCAAAAAATAATAAAAATTCTAAAAATTAAAAAAATCATAACAATTCCAAAAAATCGTAAAATTCAAAAAAGCAAAAAATCGTAATAATTCCAAAAAAATCAAAAACATCTTAAAAATTACAAAAAGCAAAAATCATAAAAATCCACAAGATTGTAAATAATTCCAAAAATCATAAAAATTCCAAAAAATAAAAAAATCGTAAAAATTCCAAAAATTAAAAAATTATAAAAAATTTAAAAAAATGTAAAATCAAAAATTATTTAAAAAATTACACACTTGCCATCCACATATTGAAATAATTCCACAATATCTAAACATTCCAAATCATACATCAATGTCATATGTGTGTTTGTCTGCATTTTCATTTTGGCCGATGATATGAGGCCACTTTTGTTTTCCTTTTTGTATAAGGTCCAATGATATGAGGACCAACTTTCTATATTAATCTGCTCAATGATATGAAGATGGGGCATTTGGCAACTTAGTCATCGTGGTCTTTATACCTTGGTGCATTTTGCTCCATGCCACATTAATCACACCGCTAATGATGATAACAATGGACACTTTATGGCAACAACGCCCCTTCTATCATCATCCTTTAGTCGTATCATCATATACACCTAATCCTCATCATCCTCTAATCATCCCATGAAACGATCCCTTATCAATATACACATCCAAATCATATCATCTCGCATCCCACATCTTCACATCCTATCCCTTAACCTGGGCATCTCTAAATATAACGTCTTTAAATCCAACACCCTTACATAAAAATCCAAACTCTTCAATCCTATCCCCTCGAGTGGAGCATCATATAATCCCACATCCTATAATTCAACATCCTCCATAGTTAACCCCTTGATTGGGGCATCATCTACATCCAACCTCCTCAATCTTCATATATTGTTGACCAGGGCATCCAATATTCTCTATCCCCTCCTCTAATCTCCTACTTCTACTACTCTTCTCTCCTAATCTTCCAATTTCCTCTAATCACACTCTCTTCTAATCTTTTACTCTCCCCCTCCTCTATTGTATCATATTTTCGACCTCTTCTCCTCCTCTAATCTTCTAATCCCCTTTTCTTCTACAATCCTCAAATCTACTCCTCTCTACATCTTCTACTTCTTTAATCCTCGTGTTCTAGATCCTCTTTTCTCTCCCTGTAATCCTTCATCTTCTCATCCTATAATCCTACTTATCCTCAATCTTCTAAATTGATTCTGCACCCTCATCATCAATTTCCTCAACTCCTCTAATAATCTCTCACCCCCTTGGATATCTCTTCTTTTCGAGCGGTTACCCAACTTGTTCCTCCCCACCTAACCCCTCGAGGGGGCATCACCTCTCCATTTATCCTACCCTCTCTTATTTTCTTTGAAATGTCATTGCTACACAATAACACTTCAAAGAGGGCCAAAATGTAGACATGCAAAATGTCGACATGGTCATCATACTATAGTAACCCATCCCAATTATCAACCATATAACAATTAATTATAAAAATAATTAGTTATTATATAACTATACTTTTCTCCCATCTACTCCACAATCCCATTACATTCTTACAAATATTAAATACATCATTAATATTTTATTTGCCACACTAACTAATCCTCATTAACTTTTTCTAGCAATTTAAAAATACTCACCCACATAGACCTACCCTATGCTTAGCTTATCCATCTAATCACCTCATTAGACATACTTAATCTCACCTAATTACATGTTAAATGAACCTCCAAATCTAGAGGCTTCTATTTCTAGAAGCCTCTCCATTCTTCCCTCCGATTTTCAAATATTCAAAAAAATACACTATTCCATTGAATTTTTAATTAAATGGAGAATTCTCATGAAATCTAGAATTTTCTACAATTTCCCCTATCATCCATTCTCAACTATTGATCTAATCCACTATGGAAAGGTCTTAACCATTGATTTTTGCCTCCTCTAGCTATAAATAGAGGTGCCACCCTCCATGGCAAGCACCTTAGAAATTTCCAAGTAAATGGTGCCCAATTTTCAAGCCATCTAAGCAATCTTCATAACATTCCATCAAGCTCAATCAAGCATTTGATCAAGGGGAGGTGCTGCTGAAATTTGTTCAAGATCTAAAGCATCCTTACAACCATTCAACAAAACAAATCAAAGGAGCAAATCAAACTCATCAAAGGAGGAGGATTTCACTTGTAGGTAAGTACATGTATATCAATCTCTCCCCCTTTTTATCTCTTCTCCATCTGAGGTAGATGAACTATTTTATTAGATCTCATTTTGAATTGGTTTCATATTCATTTCATGTTTGCATGCTAACACAATCTTTCCTCTATACCATGCATAGACACCCGATGGGTGTGTTCGATCCCGTTTGCATATGTAGTCGGGAATCTAAACATGCACCAACATGGGTGTATATGTAGACCCCCATATGCATATACATCTAGGCAATCGCATGTACGAGATGCCCGACTACATACATGGATGGGAATTTGTCGGTTGTTATTCCTAACACATTTTTTCTTGAATAAATTATTCTCCTACATCACTATATGCATTTTTATCATATCGCCATCAACGCAAAATCCATTTTTGAAAATTCACCAAAAAAACCAAGTTGGATTTTGCTAGGGGGTCTTAAATTTATACTGGTAGCAGATCTAGAAGAAGAAAAAGGAGAGGATAATGCGTGTCTTGGACAAAAAGACAGGCACTACTAGGAAAGGGAACTACCATAGATATTTGGTATAGTGGGAAGGTTTGGAGCTGGAAGAAAATACTTGGATTCTTGAGTGGGAGTTGAAGAAGATTAACAAGTGGAAAGTTGAATGAATTCCATCAAGTGAATTCGGAGGAGCAAAATTCTTTTCAACTAGGGGAGAATGATGTGGGAGGATAACTTTTGGAGACCATAACTTTTGATATGACTATTGGATCGTCTTGAAATTTTCTAGGGTGGAAAATCTTGATTATTAATACACCATGATTAATGTCCATTGAAAGGTTGGGTGACTTTTCGATATATTTTTAGGGCCAAATTCCTTCATTTAGTGGTCTAAAATCAGCTCTGAACATTTTTTTGGTTTTGTTTATAACTTAAGAGTTTTAATATCTTTTGCTTTGTTTTATGTAATAAGTTAAGATTTGGCCTATGCCTGAATTGATGAAGGCATATTTAGTACGCAAAAATTGGGGTCCATCTGAGGTGTTTTACTTTTTAGAGTTTTTTGTGTTTTAGGTTTTTTTTTTCACATTTTAGGTTTTTTTAGAGATAATGGGAAATAAAAGGAAGATTGTAATGTTGTAAAAGATTAGTGTGGATTCAAGAATGAGAAGATAACTATTTTGAAGCTTCTAAAGTTTTACAAAATTGTGTGTGTGTTTTGGAGGCATTTTAACCTCTTGCAGCTAGATCCACATCAAATTGTTGATAATGACCCGGTGATGGATTTTAAGGCCATGGAATTAGCCAGCTAAGATTTTATGTTCCCTGTGATCGACAAGCCCAAGGATAATAGGATGGTTGTTTCGAACTATTGTTACACGCCTAAGGGCATTTGTGGGGCTGCACATTCCATTGTCATGACATCTCACTATGGAATAAATATTGATTAACTTTTTGAGTATGAGTACAAGTTGTTTGTCACGTGTCATTAACAATAAAATATACATCATGCACATGAATGAATTCTCTGTCAAGAACATAAATAGAAATTGAATGGTCAACTCACAAATAAAATTTGAAGATGAAAACCAACAAAGTGGATTGATTTTAACATTAAGGGATCTAAAACGGTGGAAGACAAAGAATAATAGTGAGGCTAAAAGAATAGGAAATTTGTTGTTGGTGTTTAGGGTGTTTGACAACATGTGGACATCATGTATTATGTCATAAGCCAACGACAAAAGTCTCCTCCATCGTCGATCTTTTGTGCAATAGATCAACAATAGACACCCCTTATTCTAATTTGGAGAAATGTCTATCCATGTAAATATTACTCACCTTACCTTCTAAAGCCATGAGTATTGGAATTAGTGGGTGCTTTGATCATCTTAAACTTCGTGGCATTCTCCTTTCCATAGAAAATGTTGTCTCAGGGGCTTCCTTCGAAAATAGTGGGATCTTATCCTATGAGAGCTATGTGATGTCTCAAACTCCTCAAATGAAAGCTTTTGAGGTCATTGCGATAGATGTTTATGATTCCAGTGATGGGATCATAAAACCTCTCCACCAGTACACTTACATTATATTTTTCCAATCCGCTCGGACCCACAAGAGCCATGTTCCTCCCTACATTTTTGACACTGAAATTTCTCAGAACCATGACATTTGGACAAGAAGGATATCTGAAGCTCACATCTATGGATTTCATATTTCTATCAATTCTCTCGAGCTTTAGTCCTTAAGGGGCATCTATGATTACGTGCTTCTTCACGTCAAACTTGCTCAACACTTGATTGGATGATCTTGTAACCTTTGGTAATGTCAATTGTCATTGGTGATGAGGATGAGAAATGTTTTTATGAGAGCATGGGAGTGTTATATCCTTGAATCACAAATCTATTAGAAATCAAATGCCCATGGTGAACAAGAAGGGATTGACTTGTTCCCAAACCCAATCTTGTAAACCACGGTTGTCTAAAACTTTCTCGTGTAAAGTTTGTTAAATGTGTTCAAACATATCAAACATTCTTTCTCGTGAACAAATCAACATTAAATTTTAAATGAGAGTTCTCCAACTATTTTACATCAAAGTCAATTATTAAGAAACAAATTTATGTTAAAAAAGTTATAAACATCTTCTCATCTCCACGATTTTAGCAAGAAAAAAGTTAAAAAGTATATAAACAAACTATATAAGCAAGTGGGCATTTAAAGCTTACAAACTCTTGAAGTGTCGAATGTTCCAACAGTTGTATAATTAATGACATTGTACTTAGGTAACAATGGTTTTATCCATGTCTTCACTAATATTATCTTGAGCATTGTGTTCCTCATAAACCCTAAATTTCACTTTGATGACAATTCGGACTTTGCTTATAAGCGGGGGCGGAGGTTAAATTTGACAGCCGTTTAAACGTTTTTTTATGATTTTAGCCGTAAAATACTTGCAAATATTTATAATAACCGTCACATGTAATGGCATATTTAAAATTTGACCATCTTATTTTATATAGATTTATATCTAAATTATATAGATATAATAACATCACATTTTTAAGTCATTAGTAAGCTTAAAAATCTCATGTTATTGTACACAAGTACTTAAAAAGTCCTTTTTTTTGTCTTGTTGGGAACTGGGAAGTGAACCTCCTTTGATATAATATTTAATGCGACCATAATTTCTGCGGAGTGCCTCAGAAATTTCAGGAATACGATGACATCTGTTGACCTAATCTCCACATTGTTTTCACATGTTTTTAATTTCTTAACCAGAGAATAATTTTCTTTTGGGTACGGGCAATACAGGAAAACGCGGTTTCTAATCCACAAGTGTTCAAAAGAAAAACCGGGTTTTCTTTTTTAATCTTGTCATCGACAACCTGTGACTAATCCGCACATGCTCAAATACTACCAACTGTGAATATACTACCTAGTACCAAGGGTGATTATGATTTCATCATCTCATATATAATTGGAAGAGAGGGTTAATTTTCAATTTATAGAAAAGTCATTAATCATTATGGTTTGTTTTTATTAGCAAATGGCCCGCAGTTTGAGTGTGAAAGATAATGATATTTTATTGGTAAGCTTAAAAACTAACTTAAACACCTAAAAGACGTGAAAGCGACTCCTCTATTTAATATGTTTTTTTCCTTATTTTATTAAAAGTGTGTCGGTTGGGATATGTTTCTTAAGTTGTGCATCTTCGAATATTCATTTTAGTAATATATTTCTTAATTTCGATATTTTGTAACTTTTTAAGAATTTTGAACAAAATGGAGAACACGTTGGTGGCAATTAACAAATTACTTTGATAATTATTTGCATGCCTTACGTGCCACACACGTACTTATATTTATTATGCCGAAAGGCATTTCAAAGGGAGAGGCACCTCATCTCACCGACATGCTCAACAAAATCCATGCCTTATATTGCAACGTACATCAACATGCAATACGACATAATAAGTAAATGCCGTTGATTACGTAGGAAATCGCTTATATCTTAAATTAATGCATTCAACATTTGGTGACTCTCCCTTCTACATAAAGAACTAGGGGAGGGACCTTTTTAAAGCACAGATGGCCATGTCAACGCTCATTGCACACGGAATTAGCCGTGTCATCCTTTCTTTATATACCTCTACTATCCCCAATAATTGTTCAAATCGTTTATCGACAAAGACTTATGTGAAAATAGAAAATTTGTGAGCACATGGTTTTTAACATCATGTCATCAAATGGGGATTTCATTAGAAGTGCGGGCATTTGCTCTCATGGCGGCGGTGGTTGTGGTTTTGATGGGATTTGTAGTTGTAATTTCTCAAGAGGCTTCATATCCTACTCCTCTGCCGCTGCTCTCACCAAATGTGATGGTAATAAACCCCTACCTTTTCAATTGTCAATTCTCTGCCGCTTGATTCTTTTTGGTTTTACTAACGGAATGGAATGTGTATAAATGTTGCAGTATTGCCATTGACCAAGGAATTGCCTACATTTTCATGATGTTGGCGTTGTTTTTACTTATTTCCTTCATTGATATCGCAAGGATGGAGATGGAGGTTTCTCGCGTCTCAATCACTTAGGGGAAAGGAGCCAATGCCGTGCGTGGGACAATGCTAATGATTGTGAGTGCATATGTGAAATAAAGTACCATTAGTTGTTTCAATTAAAGTGAACACATGTAGCTTTCAAAATTTAAAATCAAATATAAACTAGTCAATAAAGAAAGTCACATCAATAAAGTAACCAATGAAATGGTGACACATAGGTAGTCCATAAATGGTGACTTTATTCCTAAGTAATGGGTCACCTTAAATTTATTTGTATTCAAAAATACTTAATTTAAATCCCTTTAAAATATGTTTTCCACACAATTTTAATGCTCAAAAGAAAATTTGTATATTGAAAAAATCATGATCTATTAAAGGGTTTTTTCTTTTTTAAATTATGATAATTAAATGGCTCCAGCAACCCCTTAAGTTAGGGTTCACAATAACTAGCTCCTTTCCCCTAGCTCTTTTCCCCTAGCTCTTCATTATTATTTATTCTTTATTTGTTCTTCCTTGTATTCTTGGTCATCGTTATCGTTGAAAATTCCAATGTATAGAAATATGATTTGAAATATCAATTTCAAGGTTTTTTAAAAAATTATAAAATATACTAATTAATAATTAGGTTGAAAGGAGTATTCCAAAGGGGAGTGTGACCTCATATGTTTGACATGCATGTCAAGAATCGACAATTTTTGTTGCATTGTACGTTGACGCACATTGAGGAGGTTGGCGGACGTTGATATTTTTGAAACCACCGTATCTTAAAAGCGACGTGTGAGCCTACTCGTTCACGGCAGAAAATACCGAACATCCAACCACGCATCACTACACATTCCCGAGATATCGCAATATTTTTGGCTTGTTTAATTTTCTCCTCCACCAAGCTCACCATTTTCCTTCGGCAGGTGAGGGGCTCAACATGCAACCTCTTGCATCGAAAGACTCTTTCTACCCATACCCACTTTTCAATGGATACACAATCATGGGCTTGTATTGGAATTTCAACAACAAGGAGGATATTTTTGGCGTCAACGTAATAACATCATTTGAAGGGTAAAGAATGCCTTTTGGGACAAAGTGGATGTGTTAACCATTGATGCAATGACAATTTGTAAAAGGATCTGATAGCTCTGATTTTTATTTTTTTACGTGAATGGAAAAAAGTAGAGGAGCTTTAGGATGGTTTGCTATGAAATGTGCGGTGGGGGAGAAATTTCATTTTGAGGAAGGCAGAGTGAAGGATGTACGAACATAACTAGTGATAAGGAGGTTATTCTTGGCCTCTCAATTTACGAGAAGTAGAAACAATCGCTCTGTGACCTCCTCTAACACCTCCACAATAAAAATCCTCACAAACTAACATTGCAACTTCCACACATCCTTGTCAACATTGATAATCCCGGTGCCTAGTAGGTCATGGATATTTCCTGTAAATGGCTCGCCCTTGGTAATTCTCAAACTTGGTCCTCAGTATATGCTCCACATTCTCTGGGTTAGCCGCCTCGACCATTCGCCTATTGTCCACCCGACCGAGTGCCATTTTTTGCGTCGGGGCTGCCGCAGGCATTTTGGTATACCATTCTAGTAACCTACCGTTGTTTTTCCAGAATGAAAACAACAAGCCCACAATTGGGTACAATTTTGGGCCTTAAATTGACCTAACAGAAGCTCACTTCTTACAAAAAACCAACCACCCAATTGCTAAAAACAAATGTGGCACCAACTAGGCCATCGTTCCAAGTTTCCTTCCCCTTCTCCTTGCTCCTCCATATTTTTATACCTAAATGAAAAATGCCCACATGTGGCTAATCACTTCATAGTTCACACCAACATTTTATAGATGGTTTCTTTGACATTTTACATGAGGGCTTTACCAAAACTCGTGGCATGTTTCTTATTTCTATTCTATGAATTTTGGCGTATCAAAATCACAACATCATTATGCAAATCGAATCATTTGGCTGAGGATTTAATGCTGAAGCGGTTTAAGTGCGCCTTCTAATGGGCTCCCAAAACATATGCAAATATACTCTCCACTGGAAAAAATATGTTATTCCTAAGTTGACACACATCCCTATCCTACCATTTTCCATTATGAAGGGCCTAGATGAACCCTTTCAATGACAGATCATGTTGGGAATAATACTCACGAAAGGGTCAAGGATGATCACACTGAAAAAATAGTGATATTGTGAACTTCAATAAAAGTAAAAATATTATTTTTATTTTAAATTTCATGAAGTTAGAGGTGAAAGCATGTCATATGAATTTATTACACCGCTGTGTATACGAAAGGAGTGTGATCTCTTCTATTTGACACACACATTAACAATTGACAATTTTTGTAAGCTTCGCACATCATCACACACGGAGGGAGATCATTCTCTCGATTATTTTTGAAACCGTATCCATCTTTACCGTGGCTTATGATCCTACCTCGCATTCAAATACAAAATTCATTTGGGTGTTGTTGACTATTTTTTCCCTCTAGGAAAAGTTAGCCAACTCGGGCCCACATCCGGTTGAGCGGGCAAAAATAGAAAAATTAGGTCAAGTCTCAAAACCCCCGCATTCGGTGGACATCAGTCTCCCAAACTTGTGAAATTTCAAAAAATCCAAAAATGAGCAGGAGGTTAAAATTTACATTTTGGATCCTTATTTTCCAATCGAGTTAAAAAAACAACTCACCGAGCTACTTGGTGAGTAGCTCGACGAGTTGGAGGTATGTTAGTTTAAGGCAAGCTAATGGTGACTCGCCGAGTAGCTCTGTGAGCTACTTGGCGAGACGAGTTGGGGGTTATTTGAAGGTCAAGCTATTTCATTTCTGTGTGGATATGGTTGCTCGAAGGACGATTCACCATAACAACAAATCTTTGGTAGGGAATTCGAAGAGCTCACCAACAACACATGCCAAAACCATGAAGGATAGCTTGGTCAACGAGATCGACAAGTGAAAACTAAAATCGACCCATCAATGATAGCTCAATCGTAGCATAGTTGAATGATCCCGAAATTGGCGAAGGGAAACACGTCGGGTAGCTTAGAGAATCAAGCGAGTCATAGGAGGCCTGAGATTTTTGTTGGGGTCACAAAGAGGAGAAGGCCCAAGCTCCGGGAGCTCAAGTAAGACTAGGGCATCACATGAAGGCAATTCGAGAAACAAATTCGGAGGCCGAAGGAGCTCAAGGAAACACTTGGCGACTAGGCACGGTGTGGAGGGTGAGTTCGCTGGAAGGGTGAGTCGGTTTCGGGGGTTGACGTCTTGCTAGGAATGATAGGCTCGAGTGGAGGCATCAACGCGGGTGACGGATGATGGAGGCCGAGTCATTGGGAAAAACGAGTTTGGAAAATACACCAAACAAGTCGACTATGGACGCAAAGATGAGGCTGTGATTAAATCACAAGTAATGGCGAAGCAGAGAAGAAAGACTCGAGCTCCTCGAGCTTGGCTAAGGCAAGGGCATCACAGAGAGGTAATGCCATACAAATAGACTTTGAAGCGGCGAGCTAGAGTCGATGATGAGTGAGTTTTGGTTGAAGGCTTGACATCAACAATGGCGAAAAGGAGGAAATCTTGGGTCAGTAGAGCGAGTTGTAGAAGATGGCTTAGAGGTCGAGCTAATAAAAAGGGGAAGTGGAAGCCCAAAGTCTAAAGTATTTCAAAATTCGTAAGTTGTATGCTTTGAGGTCCGGGCTGAGTTGTTTGGGGTTGAGACGATGGAAAGCCCGAAGTTAGCTCGGTGGAGATCCCAAAGGACAAAGGCCCGAAACCCGAAGTGAGTTGGGGTGAAATGGCGAAAGATAACTTCGAGAGTCAACGCGGAGGGCCCGAGAAATTTTTATGTTTTTAGGGGAACACATTCGGAGGTTGGAGGAATGTTTTCACCGTGAAAAGTGCAAAACATCTGAAGTGACCCAATCCCCAAGTCTCAAGGCGAAAAGGTAGGTGAAGTGGTGAGTAGTAGACATTTTAAGTTTGAACCCCCTTCGAGGTCTATAGAGGTAGCATTTTAGTGTTTGAGGGTAAAGGTCCAAACTCATCGAGTCAGCAACCCTTGAAATACAAACATCCGAAAACATGAAAATGTGGGTGATGTGGAACAATGTGGTGTCTTTGGGGATAATTTTGGACTTGGAAAACACGTGGACTCTAAAGTGTTAGATGAGCCAATCCTAAAAAAGGAGTTCTAAAACTCGAAAACTATGTAACACCACCAACGCATTCAAACATTCCGCCAAATCGTGCATCGAAAGCCGAGTCGCATTGGATGTGGCGAGCGGTGGGTGGGAGTTGATGAAGTGAGTTAGTGGTTGGAAATTGGGTGAGCTGGTGTGTAATGTGAAAGAAGAGCTCATCGGGACATAGAATACAAACAAGCTCGACGGTAAAGAAAATAGCTCGACGATCTTGAAGGAAGGAGCTTGAAGAGAAAATGAAACCCTAAACTAGGCCCCGATTTCAAACCATCATAACTTAGTCAATTCTTAACCATTTTTAACAAATTTATACTTTTCTGGAAAGGGTTTTCAAAAGAGATTTCAATGGTGATGAATAAAACTAGTTTTTATGTGGTCAAATGAAGGAGAAATCCAGTCAATCCACATGCACTAAAATGATGATATCTTCCAACAGACTCACCTATTTCTTATAAATTTACAATCATTGGAAAGGTGATTTTGGGATCCATAGTATGGAAACATCAATTTCAGATTTCAGGGTTCTTGAATTTTGAAAATGGCAAACATGCTCTGGTAGGTGAAAACCATTAATGAGGTTGGTGAAAAGTAGGGCCATCATGAGTCTACAGGGGCTAGACTAGACAGGAGGTGCAATCACAATCAATTTCTTCAAGCACAAGGAAAACCATTAATGAAAAAGGAGATTTTGAAGATCTAAATGCACTCATTACATGATTAAACAATGATTTTAGAGGATTTTTAGGAAAATTTGGGATTCAGTTTTTTTCTCTCCTCCTTTGCAAATCTTCCACTATAAATTGTAATGAGGGGCATTGTTCTAATGTTGGATAATTCTGCTTTGCACCTCCCTTCTTCTCTTATCTGTAAGGATTTTTGTGGAGTTTCAAACCTCCCATTTAACTGTAAATGCAATTTTCACCTCTTGGCCATTGTAATTCACTATATCAAATCTGTGGAGTAATAATATAAGTTTGTGGATGAACTTCAACTCTTTCTTGTGTTCATTACATTCTCCGATCTCTCATTCGCAATCTTGGTTATCTGTGCATGGTTTTTGTATTACATGTTTAATGGTTTGTGTTTATTGGCTAGTGGATTCACAACAGTAGATTGATTTGTGGTGTATTTTCATCCTCCTTAATCTCGATTCTTGTTTCCATCTCCATTCAAGGAAGATGTTTATGTAGATTGAGAAACAAGGATGGAAGCCTGATTAGTTTTATTAATCTCAATCAACTAAAAACTACAGAGAATGGGCTGCAATATTTATAGATATTGCACTGCCAAATAGAAATAGAAGATTAAGTTGCACAGGTGAAACCAAGTTCCAAAATACACAAGCTTCCAATAACATCCAGGAAGCAACAATTAAATACAAACAAATATATTGTTCAAAACAATATAACAACATCTATGAAAGACAAATATGGTTTATGAACCATATAACAATACATAACAAAATATGGTTTATTTAATAACCATTATTATTTAATTAATAAAATTAATTAAATAATTATACTATGCATAATTAATTAGGATAATAATATTTTATCCTAACATTCCCCCCCTTAATTGTGCATTGTCTGAAGAGATGAGGAGAGAAACTCTCTGAACAACTCGAACTTGTCACGTGTAAGTGACTTTGTGAAAATATCTGCTCGTTGTTCAGCAGTTGGACAAAATTGAAGTTGGATGTTGTGCTTCAACACATGTTCACGTATGAAATGAACTTGAACCTCGATGTGCTTTGTTCTCTCGTGAAAAAATGGATTGCGAACAAGTTTGAGTACACCTTCATTGTCAACATACATGGTGGTCGGTTTGTCCTGTGGTATTCCAAGTCCTTCCGTATATGCGCGTAGCCAAATCACTTCCTGAGACGACTTCTCCTGCGAACGATACTCGGCAAACTTGTGGAAGAGAGAGAAACAAAGTGTTGTTTCTTACTTCCCCATGATATTGGTCTAGATCCCATAAAGAATACAAATCTAGAAGTGGATTTTCTATCATCAATGTTACCTGCATGATCTGAATCCGAATATCCAGTCAAGAAGAAGTTTTCGTTCTTCTTGTATTCTAGACCAAGATCCTCTGATCCTTTGAGATATCTCAAAATGTGCTTTGTTGCTTTCCAATGACAAACTTTGGGTTCCTGCATGAACCTGGATAGATAGCTCACTACAAAGCTGATATCTGGTCTAGTGTAGGTCAGGTAAATGAGACTCCCAATCAGCTGCCGATAGAGAGTGGCACTTACCTCAGGAGATGGATCTGAACGAGATAACTGTAATATGTTCTCCATGGGTGTAGCAATTGGTGTGCAATCCATCATCCTAAACTTCTCGAGCGTAGTCTTGGTATATTTCATCTGAGAAACAAAAATATGATTCTCTTTCTACCACACTTCTAATCCAAGACAATAGTGCATCAGCCGAGATCGGTCATGTCGAACGATCGATTAAGATCTTTCTTCGTTGCATCGATCATCCTCACTGAACTGCCAGTGATGACTAGATCATGACATAGACAACAACAATCACCATCTCCCCCTTTCTTTTTGAGGTAGAGATTGGGATCGTATGGATTTCTAACAAATCCATGTTATACGAGATGCTCATCAATCTTGATGTACCATGCCCGAGGTGCCTGTTTGAGGCCATACAGAGATTTCCTGAGTCTGCATACCTTTGTTTCTTGACCAGGTACAACATATCCCTCAGGTTGAGTCATGTAGACTTCTTCTTGTAAATCTCCATTTAGGAAGGCACTTTTTACGTCCATTTGGTGAACTTTCCATCCAAACTGAGCAGCTAGAGCAAAGATCATCCTGATCGTTTTGATCTTAGTTGTGGGAGAAAATGTCTCCTCATAGTCAATGCCTTCTTTTTTGTGCATACCCCTTTACTACAAGTCTTGCTTTGTACTTGTCCACTATCCCATCTGCTTTGTACTTAGTTTTGAATATCCATCTGCATCAATGGGTTCCTTCCTGGTGGAAGATCAACAATTTGCCAAGTGTTATTCTTCATCACGATTGATATTCAGAATCCATGGCATCTTTCAAGCTTTTGGTGTAGGGCTTCTGGGGTGTAGAGGGCTCATCGATTCAATAACTCTACTCATCAAAGCAAAGTTAACTTCTTCTCTTGCTTTCTTTGTGAGTCCGTGGTCCGAGGGGTGGATGTATCGGTGGAGCATCCAATCTTGCATCTCGTAATGTACTTGTACACCATTTAAGCATACGTTGAACTGTTCCCATGGGTTGTGGTTCTATTTGATCAACACCATCATCCCCATCATCACTTTCATCTTCTAAGGGAACATTAGCTTCAATTTTTACAATAGGTGAAAAATATACATCTTGTGAGTCGGAGGAGGAGTCTCTGCTTCCTTCTTCTCGAAAAACTCAACATCTCTGCTAGTGTAGACTTTTATGGTCTTAGGATCCATCAATCTATACCCAAGAGTCTCTTCTTGTACCCAATGAAGATGAGTTTTGTGACTTCATGTCCAATTTCTTTCATTACTGTTTGGGTATGTGCATGCTTGCTTTGCACCTGAATACTACGAGGTGTGCAATGGATGGTTTCCTTTTTGACCATGCTTCTTGTGGTGTAATTCCATCAAGAGCGTTGTGGGTGCTCTATTCAAAAATACACTGCTTTTTTTTTCATACACCCAAAATGTCTTTGCAAGTCGGAATCATCGATCATGCATCGTCACACCATTTCCATGATAGTACGATTTCTTCTCTCAACAACACCATTTTCTGTGCGGTGTGTGTGGAGGAGGCATTTGTTGATGAATCCCGTGAGTTTGTAGGTAGTCTTTGAACTCATCACTGGTGAATTCCCCCTCGATATGAGTGGAGAGTTCTGATGTGATGACTAGTTTCTTTCTCAACTGCTACTTTGAACTTTTTGAAGGTTTCAAACGCTTCACTTTTCTTATGAAGACAAAAAATCCACATTTTCCTCGAATAGTCATCAACACAAAGCATGAAGTACTGGAACCTAAAATGACTTGGCTACATTGGACCATGCAAAGATCGGTATGAACCAAGTCAAGTTTACCATGAGCTCGAAATGTACTCTTTTGGAACAAAGCTCTGTGTTGTTTTCCTGCTAGGCAGTGAGGACACTTGTTTGTATCCTTCTGAAGAGAAGGTAGCCCATGTACCATATTACGCCGTGAAGTGTTTTGAGATATTTGAAACTAACATGACCAAATCTCGATGCCACAACTGCGCTGAGGTGGAATTTTTAGCCACAAGTGCTTGATCATCTCTATAAACAAAATCAAGTTGGAACATGCGTCCCACATTGGAGGCTTTTGCAATTATTTTCGAGCCTCTTGATTTATCTCAAATAAAACATGTTTTCTTGCGGATTGACTATCAAAGTCAATTTTTAGGTTGTGATCTAGGAGTTGACTAACTGAAAGAAGATTCTTTGTCAACCTAGGGACATATAGGACATCTGATAGTCTGCATTTGCGTGAACCAAGGGGTAGAGAGATGTTCCCAATCCCCAATCTGTATATGAAGAATCATCTCCCAACGAAACATGATTTTTTGATGGCATGTCCCTCATTGAAATAAACTAGTCTCTGTGGCCGGTCATGTGTCGAGTGGCTCCCGAATCAACATACCAGACATCACTAGATGACGTGGATGGTTCACTTGATCGAGCAGTGAACAAGAAGTCTTCATTGTCTGACTGTTCTTGTTGCTCAGAAATATTACCTTGTTGGTGGGGTCTTCTTTTCAAGTTCCCCTTTTTCTGCCTATGATAATTGTTAGAATGTTCCTTGTAAGATTGTTGTTGTTGTGGTCCAGAGTTGCTTGATGAACCTTTCTTATAAGTGTTATACCAACAATCTTTTAAGTCATGTCCTCTTTTGCAAATTGGACATTGCTTCTTCTGTTGATTGTCCCCATGATACTGATTTTGATGTTGGGACTTCTGATAGGATTTAGGTTTTCCTTTACCTTTTCCTTTCCATTTTTGATGTGAAGACAGTGCCTGCTCCTCTTCATCATCCTTATTGTGCATTGCTTCCTCTTGTTGCAATAGGTTTACCAACTTGTCAAAACTAATTTTCATATCTGACAAGTTTAGAGTTGTGACAAAAATGTGGTAAGAAGAAGGGAGAGCTCTCAGAACAATGGGAACGAGAGATTCATCTTTGACCTCTTCTCCTAGGGCTAGAAGTGAAGCCCTCAACTCTGCAACTCTTCTTAAGAAAGCTTGATTTTCTCATTTGCTTGAACTTGATGTATGTAACTGACTCTGCAAATTTAGTATGACATTCTTGTTCTTGGCCTCATATATTGTGCTCAACTTATCCCACGCTTCTTTTGTTGTTGTGGCATCTCGAATGTGGGCTTGCACATCATCGGACACTCCAAACAAGATGATGAGTTTTGCTTTTGATCTGCTCTATCAAACTGTCGTTGTTGTGTTGTATCAGTTGTTGATCTGGTTAGAGTACCAGTCACAACAGGCCAAATTTCTTCAAACTCAAGTTGTGTCTTTATTTTTGTCTTCCATGTAGCATAGTTGCTTCCTCTGAGCAATTGTGAATCGGAAGAAAAAATTTGGGGGCATTGGTGCCCATTTTGCAGAGATCACTGACAGGGTTTGGCTCTTATCACTCCAGGTATTAGGTCTCCCAATCTATATATCGTCAGTTTGATATACCGAACCTTTCTATATACGCGCCCTTCCGATATACCCATCGGTACGTGGAAGAAGCTTGCCCTTTCTATATACCAGCGAGAGTACGTGAAAGAGGCGTTAACATACGTGAAAGAATTCAATACGTGGTACCAAGACAATAATGATGGGGTCTATGCGATTATTGACACCGGCTCAAAGAAATATCCTCATACGCGCGCGTAACTTCGCTATATACTTGGATAATTTCTCGATCGGATTTATGTCGTGCAATCGTTCACAGACGGATGGGATGGTTCATAGTGTGTGCACTGTGACCTTATTACTCCCCGTCGATTTATAGGGACGATGCCCAGATGACATTGTTGCAGCTATATTAGGTGTTAAGTGTAGTAGTAGTCGCGACGGCTTTACCGTAAGCGCTTCCCAGAGGCACCGTATATACCAAACGCTGTGAATGAGATCTAGGATCTCGTGAGTGTTACAGAACCAATTTTTTTATTTTTTTATTACAATTCTACCGGTTTTGAGCAATTACAAAGTTTGCAGTTGACTATGGCAACCTGCAAATTAGTACAATATGCAACAGTATACAATTTACATTCAAAAAACTGGAAAATTTGAATGGCAGGCAAAAAAATTTTGTTTCGCGGGTCCTGGTGGCCTCTTGAGCCCAATACGACCCAAAATGCTAAAAATTGCAAAAAAATAGCTGAAAATGCAATTTTTAGATGGGTCTCCTTTTGCAAAAAATGTCCAAAATGAAAAACCAGGCCGAATGGGAGAATTTTTTTACCTAAATTAGGGATTTCTCCGCTAAATTTAGTTAGTTATAACTAAATTCAAAAAATCTGCTAAATTTAGCAGTTCCACCAAAAATTCTGCCAAATGCAAAATGTGAAGTTGGGGTGGGATTTGAACCATGCACCTCCCACTTCTAAGGCTTTCCCTCTATCCAACTTGGCCGCTTAAGCATTTGTAATGTAAAATGAACAATATTGTATTTAAATAAAGGCAGATTTGACTCACCTCTTTAAAAAAAAGATGACTTGTAGAGGCTCCACGTGGCACATGCTGGTGAGAGGCGATTTAGGTTTTCTTTGCATCAAAAAATGGATCTGAAACTTTATCTTAGGCACTCCTTTTTTTTAATATCTCCTTCTATTTCTTTGTTTTTTTTCCTTCCTTTGGCCGCCGTTTTATCTTCTTTGCTCTTTCCTTGGTCGTTGCATTTTTTTCTTTGGCCGCTTTTTTTGAATGGTTTGTGTTTGCTTTGTTTGCAGGGACTGATCGCTAAGAGACCACGGTGCCCGTGGAAGACAGAAAAAAGGCGTGGATGACAGAAAATGCATAGATTTGCACTATATATTTTTATTTTCTTTGTTTGGCCGCCATTTTGTTTGTGCAGGTGTTGTGTAGAGGATGCGTAGAAAAGGAATCCACTTTTTTTTCTTTGCTGCATATACGGCGTGGAGAGATTTAATACAGCCCCTAGTTTTGTTTTCCACTACTTTTGAAATGCTAACTGCTGCTTTCTTTGTGTGCAAGGTCGTGGCAATGTAGCAGGGTCGTGGTGGAGCTAAGGTTGAGTGGGCTTGACCTGAAAAACAATGTAGCTCGGCCTCCAAATATAGCAAATAATCCTCCAAAACCAGATATACCTCTAAATGTAGAGGTTGGATAAAAAAACAGAGACTAAAAACATCTCTAATATTAGAGATAAAACCCCAAATGGGGAGAAAAATAATAATTTTTTAAAAGAATTTTTATACATATACAAATTTTGCCTAGTCTTGGGTGCACCAAAGTCAAAAAAAAAAAATTTGCGTTCCAAACACCTAGGAACTGAACAAGAGGTTGTGGGTTTGCAGGGGGTTACAGGAAGGCTGCGCAGGAGGCGACCTTGGCTCTCCTTTTGTCACAGATTTCTTCTCCATGAATTCTCCTTCTTCTGCAACCTTCTCCAACCTTGCCAGGAGCTTCAATTTGCTCTGGTACCAAATGTAGATTGAGAAACAGGGGCGGAAGCCTGATTAGTTTTATTAATCTCAATCAACCAAAAAACTACAGAGAATGGGCTGCAATATTTATAGATATTGCACAGCCAAATACAAACAGAAGATTAAGTTGCACAGGTGAAACCAAGTTCCAAAATACACAAGCTTCCAATAACATCCGGGAAGCAACAATTAAATACAAACAAATATATTGTTCAAAACAATATAACAACATCTATGAAAGACAAATATGGTTTATGAACCATATAACAATACATAACAAAATATGGTTTATTTAATAACCATTATTATTTAATTAATAAAATTAATTAAATAATTATACTATGCATAATTAATTAGGATAATAATATTTTATCCTAATGATTTAAAATTCCTTATTGGTGCATCGCCTCCATTAGAATTAGGTTTTACTTTTCTTGCATCCTTCTTCCCTATCTCCTTGGCATTTTAGAGTATGGTTTAGATTAGTTTCTCGGTGGTGAGTGGGCATAGATACATGAATAGGAATCCATCCTTTCTCCAGAGCTTTCCGATTGCAAAGTCCACACTTTGGGAAAAGCTCTATGTTATGCAATCATAGTGACTATCTCAATCCTTGAATTGCAAACAATTAGCGAGTGTTGTGATTATGCATCAATAGTTTTGGCATTCTGGTTGGACAACAAGAAGTCAAAGTTTTCATTTTTAGCAAAGTTGTTATACTTTAGATCCAAGGACACATTCAAGCCTAAGTTCAAACACTTCAATTTCAGATGTTTCCTTGTATTTCAGAGTTTAGAAGTTGCAAATTTCGGATTTTGGAGGTTTCGATTCTGGTCAAAGTCTAAAATAAATTTTTGAGCGCTTAAAATGTGCAAAAAAAGCTCAAACTACACCAAATGATATATCAGGGGCCAATATTTAAAAGGGCATCCTTAGAACTTCAAATTCATGACTTTCAAAAATTTGGGTTTTTTCAAATTTCAGGATTTCGAGAGGTTTTCATTTTGGACCTTTCCAAATTTTGGATTTTGGGATTTCAGACCTTTTGTATTTTTGGGTTTCAAAACTTTTGGGTTTTGGAGTTTGGACTTTCAGAGGTTTTGGATTTTGGGATTTGGAGGTTTCGATTTTGGAGTTTCTTCTACTTGATTTAAGAGACTATGGCATTTCAGAAATTTGGAGACAATTTGCAATGAACCAGTCCCAACCCCACAATTTTTTTGATCTCTTCAAGGTGTGCATATAGGTATCCATCTCATTTCATCAATTTTGTTGTGCACTTAGTTAAATTTTAGTCTTTAGAGACACACATTCAAAGCATAATCGACGATTCCATATGGGTCACAAACCCATCTCTCTGAGTAGCATACTTTCCATTTCTTCACCATTCATTTCCATCCATTTTTCTCTCTTCCATCTCTTTCATTTTCTTCCAATTCATGAAGTCTTGCAGTCATGACTTCATTCACCTCTTGGGATTCACATCTGGATCAACAATGATATCGGCAACCCTCCTTGAGTTACACAATTCATCTCCGTGGTTTTACCAACCATCTTCAGATCCATACTGTAATGGAAATCAAGTTCAATATGCATGCCTAGATGAACAAGAGACAAGTCAGTTTGGTTATCCACCAAACCATCCATATTTTCAAGAGTGGGGTATGTGGATTTTGAAGGACATTCTTCACCTAGAAATGTTGAGCTACAAATGAAGATCCTAAAAATAATGGCCAATATGGTGCAGTCTAGGGCTTTGACCCAAATGCAGGCATTTAAGATCAGATTCTGGACCCCTTGTCCATGGGAAGGCCCCTTTCCATATTATCTTAGCCCGTAGGAGAAACTAAGCTTCATAGTTGAGATGCTACCCCAACTAGAAGGATGGATCAAGGACATTGAACATTATGCAAGTCAACCTTATCTATAGGAGACCCTTGCATTACCCTCTCATAGTTCTTTTCCTTCACCCCAATTAGTATCATTTCAACCCAAACCTCAATTCCCAAGTTTCCCATTTGCTGCACCTATTGTGGATTCCACTTCTTCATCTTCCACCCTTCCATCTCATCTCAGTTCCTCTATCCTCTTCCCTTCCAAAAATAGTCCCCTCCATAGGAGTAGAGTTGAAAACCCCTTCCACCATCTCCACCACCAAAAAAAACTATCGAGACTCAACCCAATACTCCTCCCACTTCCCCAAATCCATGTAGGGATGAAACTCAAAAAACTAGTAAAGAAGAACAACAACAAAAGGATCCTAACATAGAAGAAATGCCTCAATTTTTAAAGAATTGGGCTACTAAGCTTGGAATAGAAAAAAATACCTTTACTGGTTAAGCCTTTGGAGGAGGCTAAAGTTGGGGAAGAGTAGGTGGTGAAGGTTGATTTGGTTGCAGTAGTTGTCGAGAAAGAACAAGTTGAGGATGATCAATAGTCAAAGTGTTCAGAATGCAACATTCACGATGACACTTTATTTTCACAAAATGTTGATCATACACAAGTTGAAAAATCAGTAGGAGGGGAGGAAGGAATAGCTCCAAATCCAAAAGAAGAGGATCATGCTCCCACTATGGAGGAGGTTGAGATGGCATAGTATGAAAATGAGGAGACAAATTATTTGTCAAACTTGGAGGATTGTTTTAATGAAGAGGAGCCTGTGAAGATTACGTCATTTTCTCCTCCATCATCTTCCTTCCAAACAAAAGATCCCATTGCTAAAGAGGAGCACATGTAATAGTAGCATATCCTTCGTAAGATCCCTCCTGAGCCAAGATTAGAGGAATTTAATCTTCCAAAGAGCATGCCATTCGAGGAGAGGGAACTCCCATGTGAGTAGCTACACTCAACCACTTTCAACAGTCCATCAATAGTTCCATTGGAGGCCGCAAGTGATTTCAAGGAGTTGTATGTTGAAGAGGAATCCCGCATTTCCACATAGGGAAAAGAGCATGAGGATACCATCTCTTCTATACCATTCATTGAGGTGATGTATCGGTTATGCTGTAGATGTGCAAGAAAAAGAGTATCCAATCATAGACAGACACCTTTTCCATGAAATTCTGCATGAAGATTTTCTTACTAAAACTTAGAGTAGCAGGCACATTCTGAGTTTCAAACCATGTCCCATCAGATATCTAGCTTCGTTAGAGCTAGAACCAAAGTTTCCACAACTGGTCATGTTCATTCCCAAACATGAGGGTGAGCTTCATAGTATTAAGGATCAGCCACATCAGTGGCAAGACCTCCAGGACTCTCATGCAATTCATTTTGAAGAGGTGTTTGTTTTATTTCAGGTTGATACCTTGATGATTTGGGTGAAGGACTGGTCCCTTATCAGTTTTTCACTCATCCATACAACCATGTCTAGTGTCAAATCATTCACGTGGCTTCCTATTGTAAGAAAAGGGAGCTACTTTACAAAAACAATGTCAGGATTTGTTTAAAACCTTCCATCTCTCTGGTTAGTGTAGGGTAGGAGTGGGGTTGTTTTCAGCATCACAAGTGCTCTTGCACACTCTGTGTGTCTACTTAGGCATGTATGATTTCTATTTTTACATATTTTTGGCTTGTGTTTGCTCCAACATAGTACATGGTGTTTTAGTAGGTCTCTTTCATGCGGGAAAGAAGTCCATATGTGTGGGAAACAATTGCAGATCTTAGAAGAAAACAAATCCATAGAAACTAAAATCAAGATTAAGGACATGTTTTGTTTAAGTTCTCATATTTCATATCCTTTCGACTAATCACAGGTGAACTTCCGGTGCCTCCATCAAATCGGGAACAACCCTGTTGCATGTCATGAGTGGAACTTTCAGAAGAAGGAGAAAATCCAAATTTAATAGAGTTCCATGATGTAAGAAATTGAAAATTATCTTATTCAAAACTCTGTAGCATGCAATACATGCCAAGAAATCATCAATTGTGTTCTTAATACTTGGTTGAATCGGGTTTGGGAGAGTCATTCCAAGTCTCGCAAAATAGGGTTGCAGAGAGGAATAGGTGAATATCTCAAGGCAAGACAATTTTCTACTCTCACAAATCTTTTTAAAAATATTTTCTTATAAAAATTGAGAGAGAAAGAAGCCATTTGAGTTCAACGATTGCAAGCGGTCTTGATTTCAGTTTCATCATATTTAAGATTAGATGTTCTAGTATAAGAGTGAATCTATGCCCAATGGACATGCCAAGGCTCTTTGGTTCGAGAACATCTAGTAGGAAGACGTCCTGTGAGGCACCAAATTATTGACTAGTTTTCCCTCTATGAAAAGTTAGCCAACATGGTCCCACATCGGTTGAGTGGGAAAAATTGGAAAAATTAGGTCAAGTCTCAAAAACCTTGCATTCAGTGGACATTAGTCTCCTGACTTGTGAAATTTCCAAAAAATACAAAAATGATCCTGGGAAATTAAAATTTACATTTTGGACCCTTATGGCCCAACGAAGCCAAAAAATAGCTCACCAATCTACTCAGTAAGCAACTCAATGAGTTGGAGGTATGTTACTTGGGGGTGAGCTAATGGTGACTTGCCAAGTTGGGGGTTAGTCAAAGGTCGAGTAATTTCGGCTTTGTGCGGATATGGTGGTCGAAAGGCTAAGTTGGCCATAACAACAAATCTTTGATAGGGAAGCGAAGATCTCGGCCAAAAAATTAGGCCGAAACCATGAAGGATAGCTCGGTTGAATGAGCTTGATAAGTGCACACCGAACTCGACCCATCGGTGATAGCATTAGGTAGCTTGGAGAATCAAGTGAGTCACGGGAGGCCGAGCTCGTTGTCGGGGTCGTAAAGAGTAGAAGGCCCGAGCTCTAGGAGCTCGGGTAAGACTAGGGCATCGCATGGAGGTGATGCCAAGAAATGAATTTGATGTCGAAGGAGCTAAGGGAAAAACTTGGCAACTAGGCGCAACATAGAGGGTGAGCTCGATGGGGAAGGGCAAGTCCGTTTGGCTGAGATGCCATGAGCGATAGGCTCAGTGGAGGCATCAACACGGGCGATGAATGATGGATGCCAGTCATTGGGAAAATCTTGGATTGAGTTTGGTAAATACACAAAAAAATTCAGCCATGGATGCAAAGACAAGGCCGTAAGTAAATCACAAGTCATGGAAAAGCAAAGAAGAAAGACCGAGCTCCTTGAGCTTGGCAAGGCAAGGGTATCGCAAAGAGGTGATGCCATACAAATGGACGCCTTGAAGTGAAGAGCTAGAGTTGATGAAATGAGTTCATGGTTGAAGGATTGATGTCAAAAATGATGGAAAGGAGGAAAGCTTGAGTCGGTTGAGTGAGTTGCGAGAAGATGACTTGGAGATTGAGCTAATAAAAAAGGGAAAGTGGAAGCTCGAAGTCGAAGTCTTTTAGACTTCGGAGGTTGTATGCTTTGGAGGTTCGAGGTGAGTTGTTTCGGGGTTGAGATGGTGGAAATCCCAAAGCAAGCTTAGTGGAGAGCCCGAAGGAAAAGGCTCAAAATCCCGAAGTGAGTTGGAGAAAAATGGTGAAAGGTGACTTCGTGGAGTTAACGCGAGAAGGTCCGAGTCAATTTCGGGTTTTTGGGGAACACGTTCCGAGGTTGGAGGAATGTTTTCACCGTGAATAGTGTAAAACATCCGGCGACCCAATCATGAAGTCTAAAGTGAAAAGGTGGGTGGCGTGATGAGTAGCGAACATTTTAGGGTTAGTGGAGGTGGTATTTAAGAGTTCAAGTGGTAAAAGGTCCGAACTCGCCGAGTTCGTAACCCCGAAATATGAAAAGCCAAAAACGTGAAAAGGTGGGTGAAGTGGCACAATGTGGTGTCTTTGGGGGTTTGTTTTGGACTTGGAAAATGTGTTAAATCCAAAGCGGTGGGTGATCTAATTTTGAAAAGAGGAGTTCTGAAATTCTAAAATTGTGCAACCCCACTAACGCATTCGAACATTCTACCAAGTCGTGTATCGGAATCTGAGTTACATTGGATGTGGCAAGTGGTAAGTGGGATTTGATGCGGTGATTTGGCACTTGGAAATTGGGTGAGATGGCTTGTAGTGTGAAAGAAGAGCTCATCAGTGCATAAAATACAAACAAGCTCGACGGTAAAGAAAACAACTTGGTGCTTGAAGGAAGGAGCTTGAAGAGAAAATGAAACCCTAAAGAAGGGCCCAATTTCAAACCATCATAACTTGGTCAATTCTTAACCATTTTTAACAAATTTATACTTTTTGGAAAGGTGTTTCACGGGATATTTCAATGGTGATGTTTAAAACTAGTTACTAGGAGGTAAAATGAAGGATAAATCTAGTCAAGCCATAGGCACTAAAATGATGATAGCTTCCAACATACTCACTTGTTTCTTACAAATTAACAATCATTGGAAAGGTGATTTCAAGATCCATAGTATGGAAACATCAATTTCAGATTTTTGGGGTTTTGGACCTCTGAAAATGGAAGACATGCTCCTAGTAGGTGAAAACCATTAATGAGGTTGGTGAAAAGTAGGGCCATCATGAGTCTACATGGGATAGATTAGACATGAGGTGCAATCACAAGTAAATTTCTTGAAGCTCAAGGAAAATCATTAATGAAAAATGATATTTTGAAGATCTGAATGCATTCATTACAAGATTAAATAATGATTTTTGGGAAAATTCAGATTCAGATTTTATCTCTCCTCCTTTGCAAATCTTCCACTATAAATTATAATGAGGGGCATTGTTCTAATGTTGGACTCTTCGATTTTCACCCTCCCTTATTCTCTTATCTGTAAGGATTTTTGTGGAGTTTCAAACCTCCCATTTAACTATAAATGCAATTTTTGCCTCTTGGCCATTGTAATGCATTGTATCAAATATGTGGAGCAATAATATAAGTTTGTGGATGAATTTCAACCCTCTCTTATGTTCATTGCATTCTCCTGATCTCTCATTGCAATCTTGGTTATATATGCATGGTTGTTGTATTACATGTTTAATGGTTTTTGTTTATTGGCTAGTGGATTCACAACAATAGATTGATCTGTGGTGTATTTTCATCCTCCTTAATTTGATTGTTGTTTCCATCTCCATGCAAAGCAGGTGTTCAACATTCCTTATTGGTGCATCACCTCTAGTAGAATTAGGTTTTACTTTTCTTGCATCCTTCTTCCTGTCTCCTTGGCATTTTAGAGTAGGGTTTAGATTATTTTCTCATGATGGTGAGTGGTGATAGATACATGAATAGGAAGCCAAAATTTCTTCAGAGAGATTTCCCATTTGCAAATTCCCACACTTTTGGAAAAGCTCCATGTTATGCAATCACATGGACTATTTCAATCCTTCGAATTGCAAACAATCATGGGTGTTGTGATTATACATCAACAAGTGTATGAAATTAAATCCTACCCACATTATTTAATTCTTCCAATGTTGGTGCACCTTGTACTTGTGCAATACAGGTGATTAATTTGAGACTATGAAAGTGATGGAAGAATTGCCTCCTATTGTGTTCTTATTTTGCCCCTTTTTGTGGTTAACAAAGAAGGTCTTGGATATGTATTTTTTTGTTTTTTAATTGTTGTTACAATTATTTAATGAGATATCAATCGAGCTACATATTTTAGTATATATTTCACTTATTTATTATTAGTTTAGTGAAATAGTAAATGAATGTGAGTACTACTGATGTATTGAGAATCGGTCTATGACATCGAGGTAGAGGTCAAAAAAACTTATTACATGAATGCCAATTCATTAATTTTTTCTTAAGTTTACCCTTTATTGTTTGATTTTGTTTACTTTTATTTTGTAGGGATGAATTTTAAATTCCAATCATGCAATTTCAAAACTGACATCTATTTCAGAGTTGTAGTTCCTTGAAATGCGAAGGAGAAAGCACCAGGTGGGTAAGTAACCCATTTTCATATTATACAATACCCTTTTGTTATCATGTAGACTTATAATTGTTAATTTCAGTTTTTATACAATTTCAATTAACATGCATTGGAAAACAACATGTGTATATTTAGTCACCCTTAAATTTATTGGGTTTCCTTTTCCTAGCTGTGTGGAGTTGTTTTCCGAATTCCTTTTCCTAGTTGTGTAGACAAGACAATTCTATTTTATAAAATTCTACTAATAAATTTATTTCATTCAAAATTGATCCTTCCCTCCTCATCCACTATTCACTCTTCCTCCCAATCCCTTTTAGCGTTCACATTGCACTACTTGCATGTGATTGCTAGTTAATAGTTTGAATTTAGAATGTCCTCTCTTATGCATGGATTAACTTCTAAGTTATAAAAGAATTGTTATTTTAGTAATATATAAATATTCATATTATCTTTTAATTAGGGAGATGTAGTCACGTCCAATACATTGATGAATGGGTGTCAGCCCAAATTTTATGACTAGGAATTTGAAAAAAAATTATTCAAAATTTCAATCATAAGTTGATGTGATAACTATTTTATGCCATGTGCATATGAACACCATCGAACATTTATTTATATTCGTTTAAATAATTTCTTTGATTTTTAATTGAGATGAGACATGTATAAATGTAATTATCTACCGAAAGGCATTTGCACAAATAGGAAGGGAAATTCGTTGTTTAACAAGTGTCGAGAAATCAAGGGAGGAAAAGACACTGGAGAAGATGTTGAAGCACACTTTAATTTGAGCAATCGATTGCAGACAAACCCTAAAAGGTGATGATCATAAACCCTTAGTATTTTCTTTCATTTTTCCTAACCAATTTAATTGCCTAGGGTTTTAGAAGTCATCCATGGCCTTAGAAAAAGGTAATATTTATTGTGAAAGCTAATTTTTAACGCAACAACATGGATACAAGTCATAGTTTTTAGAATGAATGGTTTCTTTGTGTAAATTCATAAATAAAACTACCCCCATCATCCATAATTCATGTAATTATACAAAGATGGAGGTTTTTGTCAAGTCGTGATTTCTCATAGAAGAAATCTCATGCAAGTAGTAATTCTAAGTTGTCTTCCACCTTGGATTTCCACGCCAATTTTAGGAAGTCAATTTCAAGTGCAAATCGTGGAAATTAAATTTTCCCTCCATGTGTTATTTTCATGCAAATACAAGTTTCCCCTTCCTCTCAATTTTCACGTAAATCTTAAAAGAAAAAGTCATGAAGCAAGTCGTGGTTTTGAGAAGTCAATTCCAAGTACAATTCGTAATTTTGAAGTTGCCTTCTAGGTTGGATTTTAATGCTGCAATGACTTATGTATTTTCATGCCCATGCAAGTCGCACTTTTGAAGCTGCCCTTCCACTTTATTTTCCATACCATGAATTAAGTGAAAAGTGTGATTTTTAGAGCTACCCTGCAGGTCCAAATTTAACGTTGCCTTTCCTTCATGTTTTTCACGCAAATATTAGACAAAGTCACTTATGCAAGTCGTGATTTTCAAAGCTGCCCTCCAGGTCTATTTTTCACGCTGCCGTGACTTATGAAGTTTCACACAATTTTAAAAGGAGTTTGCAAAATTGAAGCATGAATATTAGTCATCTGCCTTGCGCCCTTATGAAAATCCAAGCAATTTCTTGAGAATAAATTGTGTTGTGTGAATTTTAAGATGATCATTCCTCTTGTTCCTAATGTATCCCATGTGGAAGTCATTTGCATGCAAAATCCCTTTCGAAGCTTGTTCATGTGCTCCCAATCTTCCGGTTGAAGGCCACATTGAATCTATTTATATTTTCCTTCACCAAGAGTGCTTCCCTAAATTAACAATTGCTCATATGAAATTAAAAATAAAAAGGTGATGAGTTTTTCTTAATTGTTTACGGAAAGCATTTCAGTGGTGCACATACTTGAGAAGAAGCTGCAAAATAGTCAAGGATAAAAGGGGAAGACAGCCGGAGGAAACACCCGCAAGATAATCACAATCAACTACTTAGGGGAAATAGATTCAAGTGAGGAAGTTGGTAAAAATCTACGATGATGCCAGATCCAGTTTGGTGAGAATCAAAGGAAAAGAGTCAACCATGTGGGAGAAAGAGTTTCTCGGGTTCAGGACAAGCTATCATTCATATCATTCATTGCTAAAGTAGATGAAGTAGAGAGTACAATGCATGTTGGATCAACATGCAGAGTATGGAAGAAGAACAAAATGGAGAGTGTTGCAGCTGGAATAACTTCTTTTCTTTCTTCTTCTTTCTCTTATTTTCTCTGACAAAGCAATTGAGTAATCAATTAAAATTGTAAAACTTAGGTAATTGGCTTTAAAAGCCATTATTTCAAGTTACCGGAAGAAGTAAATTACTTGGAAATAGGTAGCGGACATATGCAAAATAGAAGGTTCATTTTCATTTGTAAAGCATTCATGTCATGCAAAGAGAAATTATAGGGGAAAATACTTAATTTGCTTCCCTTTTTCATAGTTTCCACATGCGGAAATTCATTGAAAATTTTCTATTTGTATTTTCCCTCTATGTACTACAAATAGAGGAAGAGCCCATGGGTTAAATCATCACAATTTGTTCATCAAAATTTGTTTAGCAGAGCATTTTTGAGTTTTCAAACTTTGTGCTAAAACCCTTGGTGTGATTTCTGTGAAAGTTGGGGATCAAATAAAAGGTGGATTTCTAAAGAACTTTGTGTTTACGGTGCTTTTCTCATCACTTCTATTTGAGGTTTTAGATAAACTATGTGTTATCTTAGATCTAGGTTAGAAGCTATTTATTTTCCTTACTCTTTGAATGTTGTGATTTATCTATTTATTTAATTTGTGTAGATGATACCAACTCGATAACTATTGGTTGAGTTAGAACATCTTCCTTTTTTCTTTCCCTACTATTTTCCCCCTTACGGAAATAACCCATCACAACTGCTTACTTGCTACCAAATTACCCAGCTCTAGTTCACGAGATGAGGGAATTAAAGTAAACCCCTGAAAGTAGTTATTAGGATTCACTCTTGCAAAATAAGTAAACATATTACATGGGAGCCTCTTTGTTAAATGAGGGAGATTTATTTCATGAGTGACTAGGTTTTACGACGTGCATAAAATCTAGCCAACAATTTTTGGCAACTTTACTGGGAATAACAAAAATTAGTAGACCATAGATTTTTCTTTCCGAGTTCGCTTCTTTATTGTAACCTTAACTTGGCGAACGTCCATTCACTCGGTCTAGCAGAGATCAAGGAAGGACTGATCATTTTTATAGATTGCATAAGCAATTCAATTTCAATCATCCTCCTCAAGTTAGGAGTCAGATCTAGTCTTTTACGAGTAAAAGAGTGCAAATTCCTCTGATCTAGATCACGTCAAAGACAATCCAACAAATTTGGTATTATTCACTAAGTCTATTCTCAAAGAAGATGTGTGCCTTTCATAATGAATAAAAAAACACTTGTTGTAGCACCGGTTCTATGCGGTGTACCTTTCAAACCTCTAAACCCGACTCCTCCTATGCATTAATTACCTAAAGGATCAATAAATAATTTTCCAAAATTCTATTGAGATGGAAAGAAAAATCCAAATAACCACTTGGCTATGTTTTTCATATCCTGTGGAGTTCTCACATGATAGAACACAAAGATGTATCTCGGACTCTTCATAAAGACTCTGCACAACTTGGCTGGAGAATGGTTCTACCAATTAGCTCCTAGTTCCATAACCAACTGAGCTACTATGTGAGATGCATTCCTGAAAATATTCAAGCTAGTTGAAGATTCTAGTACATTGATAATTCAATTGACTTAGCTGAAGAAGGATCCATAAGAGCACATGCGGGATTTTATTGCAAAATTCCAAAGAACACTCTACAAAATTTTGGCTTCTTCTTCTCTGAATGATGAGAATCAAAGGCATTCTTCATCAATGCATTGCTTTCAGAAGTAGGTATCAACTGGGAAGAACACATCTTGCTAACTTGTTAGTAGCCCAAAACATGGCAGTTGAAATTGAAGATGACCTCATCATGACTGGAAAGATAAAAAAACAACACTTCTAGAGCTGAAAGTTCATCTGATACTACTTGTGATTAACTATTACAAAATTTAGCAAATGAGATGTTACAAATGAAGAAAAAATAGCTCAAATGGATCAGGGAAACAACACTTCCCTTTCTCATAATTTCAACTACAACAACTGGAACCACATTGCTGGTTCCCAAAGATTAGCAATTGAAGCTACTCCCAGAAATAACGTGGAGATGAATGAAGAAGACCAAGAAGTTTTCTCTAATCAGCTCGAGAATGATGATTTTGTAGGTCATGTTGGTGACTCCAACATTAATTACCTAAGCTATAAATATAAATATGAATATGAGGAGCTTCTTGAGGGTGATTATGGTCATACATATGTAGTATTTACAAGATCACAAACTCACCAAGTTGAGGCATTAGCTGATGAACAAAGAAGGGGAAACCCTTTACCTTCTTCCTTAGCTCCCAGAGATAAGTATACGAGCTCTTCATCTTAATCACAAAAGACATCTTAGGTATCTGAATCTAACACATTTATACCTTCTTTTGACATTATTGATCATGTCAAGAAAACTAGGATTCAAATGTCAGAAGCTAAATACTTGAGAGCTTTTCTGAGTAGCTAAATAGGCTAGTCAAATATGTGTAATCACCAGGACCATCTAATGCATCAAAAGGCCTTTTTCCTAAACCCAAAGATACTCCTTCCCAAAACAATGTTGTAGTTGTTAACACCCCAACATCTTCTAAAAGAGTAGAACCTTTCTATGTTTCCCTATTGCTTAATGGTTTCAAGTTAAGTAGTTAAATTTTAGATTCAGTGCTTCGATAATGTCATGCTAGGTAAAGTTGTAGATGTTCTTGGGCTTACTTTGACAAAGATAATAGGAAGGTGTTATTCCATGGAGAGAGACGAGTCCCTTTAATCGGATAAATCAAAGACGCACAAGTTGTTACATTCGAAACTTTTCTGACAAAAGATTAAAGATGACAATCTTAGTTACTGAGATATTCTTGTCTCATATGGGATGTTCTTTGAGTAGAAAATTTTGCAAAGAGCTAGGAGGAGGAAGTGAAGATGGATTGGTCTTGTACCCACATTCCTATCAAGGGGATTAACCATAAGCTAGAGCCAGAAAAGAAGTCCAAGTACGGTTATGAAATATGAGGATCCTATATCTCATATTATTTTTAAGGAATTAGATCGTGGGGTATATTTCTTAGAAATGGATAAAAATATACCATAGTTGAAACTTCAACTAGAGTTAGAAGTTCAACCAGAGCGAGAACAAAAGAAGAAAAAAATTAGATGCTAGAGTTTAAAGGAAGTCGTTGCTCTTTTGGATCAAGGGTCAACATTCTATTAATATCTCAGATCATGAGATATTCCCATAATCCCATAAGTTCTTTGTTTGAGAACACCAATCATACGGTGAGAGTACGAAGCATTGCTGCTAGGAATGGAGAAAGCTAGAAATAAAGGAGTAAAACTCCTCAAATCCCAAGGATATCTTTGAACTTATAGTAAATCAAGTTCAAGAGAGAAAACAAGTTAAAAGAGATAAGTGAAGCATTACAAGGATATAGTGCTTTTTGCCACACTCGATTTTGCAATCTTCTCTATCAACTTCATTCCAGCAAATCATAATTCCATATAGACTATTTGGCGGTCATGACTCCACTATTAAATCAGTATAAACCGCCATCCATATTCAAATAAGGAAACTATAAAGTGGATACGGTCTATCGCCCCAAACTCCCCGATAGTGTTGAGCGGTGGTTGAATTTCAATGATGAAAAACAAATATCTCGCATTTGGGAATAAGGCAACTTTGACATGTTGTATGTTGAAGGGAGTAAATCACCACCATGATAGACAGTCCACGAGGTGGCGATTCAAATTATGATGATAGTAGTGGAGTAATCTAACTGAAAGGTAAAAAAATCCCCAAGGGTTTAGTTTCCTTAAAGGGGAATTTTGACAAGAATGATTAGTACTTGAAGAAAATTAAAGAATATGATGATAGTTCTATCTTAGAAGTGCAGTTTAGGTAAATATGGGTATGGAGGAAGTTGATGAATACTTACCCACCTCGAGAGAAAACATGATGAGCCACCACAAGATGAATTTGATGAGGATTTTCCCAAGTTGTGTAATAAGAAGGTTGGAGAAAGAAAGTTCAAGATCAAAGACTAGGTACTCTGGGGTGGGACAAGAGGCATGAAATGAAGGGCATGCACAACAAATCGATTCATTCTAGAAAAGGCCCTTCATGATCAAGAGAACTGCCGGAATGGATAGTTTCATCCTTGCCTACCAGGATGGAATTGAGTTACCATTGCCTTTCAAAGGGCAGCATTTGAAGCTCTTTAGGAACTGAGATACAGGTAAAACTTGTGTGTACATAAATACAATTTTTCTTTTGTGTTTTTTTTTTTTTTGTTTATTTTTATTGCCTAACCTTAAACCTAATAGACAAGACATGAAGCCAAAGATTTTGGGATATCATCTTCACTTATTTCATTTTGATAGAAATAAAGATTTCCACAGATAAAGCCAACTGGTGTCCCCAAGATTTCACCATGAAATCTCGGACTACCTCTTTTTAAATTTTTTGTTCTTTTTAAGTAATGGGTCATTTTCTATGTTTTGTTTTACCTATGGTTTTTCACGCTACCCAAAAGTATCCCAGGAGTTATTAAGTGAAGTTCTTCAAATATCCACATGCCAAAGCTCACTCAATTCTTTCACTAGGATTTGTCTCGAAAGTGTTTTATTTATTTATTTATTAAACAGAGATAAAGTTCTTTTAAAAATAGATTGAGCTAAAATTAGCGAATTTTAGGTTATATAAACCACCTCACCCCATCATTGTTACCACACTAGTATTACTTTCACAAAAATAAGACCTAAACTAAAGGGGGTATTAGGGTATTAATGCTAATCTAAATAGGACTAAAACACTGTAATAAAGAGGCTAAACAATAATAAATAATAGAAAACTAATATGCTAAAGCGATGTAAAGTAATTGCATGATTTGATCTAATGGAAATAAAACCCTAGAATGCAAGAGGGGAGTAAGGAAATGACTCAACTAATTGATGATGTATCACACAGGTTGTCGCAGATCTGGAACTGGAACTGGCAAAGGTGCGAAGAACACTCATGGGCCATACAGAGGGAAGATTTGGACTGTTTGAAGTGACACAGGCACCTGGAGTGTACTGAGGCGCCTCGAGGTGCCCTGGTCTGTAGTTTGGGCACTCAAAATAGTATAAATGCTCAAAACCCTATTTTTTTATGGTCGCTAATTGGCTTTGAATAGTATTTATGCAGACCTTGAATGCACCGGATGAATTAGAGCCCTGCACATGAAGAAGAAGGGGTAAAAAGCGACCTTAACCACCAAATGGAAGACTTATCGTAGAGCCCGCACTACATTACAGACCTTGATGTATTTCTGGTGAGTGTGTGTATGTCGTGCCCTAGGTGCTCTCGTGTCAGTTTCACTTTGTGAAATAACGAGCTATAATAGCTATAGAAGATGTAGATAGTAGAATAGAATGAATAAAATCCCTCCTCCTCTAAGAATGTGTGTGATGCAGACTTTCCTAGCTTGAATGTATGGTGCTATGTGGATGCAAGATGGTGCAATGGATGTAGCCCTAGATGGAGTGATAGTAGTGATAGGATGCAATGACCTAGGACCCTTATTATGGTCTTATAAGCTTTATATTTATAGGGATCTCAAGTTTAATTTCACAATTAATCCCGAAAATTCTGAAGAGGAAAAGATAAAGATGACCAACGGCTAGAAGTGACCCAAAAATAAGTGAAAGAGGTTGATACATGAGACATCGAGGCATGATGGGTGGGAATAGACACCTTGGAGCACCCCAGTACATCATGGGGCACCCTGATTTAGGGATAGAAACTCGGGAAGTTAGAAAATGGGGTGATAAGTATCATTAAATACGCGAGAAAGAAAAAATAGAAGATAAGAAAAAGGTGGCCAAAAGGTGGGATTAATTGGTACTTTGTACACTTGAGAACCTTCTAAATAATAGTATAAGATTGGGCTAAATATTGTCTAATGTGCAATATTTGTGTCTACAATAAACCACCTCACCCCATCATTGTTACCACACCAATATTACTTTCATCTCTAAGTGGAGCATTCACCCATGGAAGAGTTTTTACAGACTAGCTAATTGGTAGGTTATTTTCGAGCAATTATCTGCAACTTCTAATAGGTTTTTCATTTTTATTTATTTCTTTTGTGTTTGGTTTTTTTCTCTGTGATATGTCTGGTAATTCCCCTAGGTCTTTTATTTCATTCTCCCTAACCAGTCTAATTGCCTAGGGTTTTTAGAAGTCATCCATGGCCTCAGAAAAAGGTGAAATGTATTGTGAAAGCTGGTTTTTAATACAACAACCTGGATACAAGTTGTAATTTTTAGAGTGAGTGGTTTCTTTGTGAAAAGTCATAGATACAACTTCCCCCATCATCTAGAATTCATGTAATTATACAAAGATGGATTTTTTAGTTTGAGTTGTGGTTTTTCAAAGAATAAAGCTCATGCAAGTGGTAATTCTAAGTTGCCTTCCACCTTGGATTTCCACGCCAATTTTGGGAAGTAAATTTCAAGTGCAAATTGTGGAAATTAAAGCTGCCCTCCATGTTTTATTTTCATGCAAATCTTAACAACAGAAGTCATAAAGCAAGCCGTGGTTCTCGAATTCAATTCCAAGTGCAATTCACACTTTTTGAAGCTACCTTCTAGGTTAATTTTAACATTGCTATGAATTATGTATTTTCATGTCAAAGTTTAAGTGAAAGAGCCCATGCAAGTCATACTTTTGAAGCTAACCTTCCACTTTATTTTCCATGTCAAGACTTAAGTGAAAAGTGTGATTTTTAGAGCTTCCCTACAGGTCCAAATTTAATGTTGCCTTTCCTTCATGTTTTTCACGCAAATATTAGACAAATTCACTTATGCATGTTGCGATTTTCAAAGCTTCCTCCAGGTCTATTTTTCATGCTGCCGTGACTTATGAAGTTTCACAAAATTTTAAAAGGAGTTTCCAAAATTGAAGCGTGACTATTATCGACTATTGCCCCTTATGAAAATCCATGCAAATTTTTGAGAATAAATTGAGTTGCGTGAATTTTAAGAAGATCATCCTCTTGTTCCTAACGCAGCCCATGTGGAATCCCTTTCGAAGCTTGTGCATGTGCTCCCAATCTTCTAGTTGAAGGCCACATTGAATCTATTTATATTCTCCTTCACCGAGTACTTCCTCAAATTCAAAATTACTCATATGCGTTAAAAATAAAAAAAGGTGATGAGTTTATCTTAATTGTTTACGGAAAGCATTTAACTGGTGCACATACTTGAGAAGAACTATAAAAGATTCAAGGATAAAAGAGGAAGGCAGTCGAGAGGTAACACCCGCAAGCTAATCATAGTCGGTTGCTCGGGGTAAATTGATTCAGTGAAGAAGTTGGTAAAACTCTATGATGATGTAAGATTTAGTTTGGTGAGTATCAAAGGAAAATAGTCAACCATGTGGGAGAAAGGATTTCTCGGGTTCAAGACAAGCTATCATTCATTGCTAAAGTAGATGAAGAAAAAGTACAATGCATGTTGGATCAACATGTAGAGTATGGAAGAAAAAAAAAAGAGTGTTGCAGTTGGAATAACTTCTTTTCTTTCTTCTTCTTTCTCTTATTCTCTCGAAAAATCAATTGAGTAATCAATTAATATTTTAAAACTTAGGTAATTGGCTTTAAAATCCGTTATTTCAAGTTCTTGGAAGAGTTCAATTACTTGGAAATAGGTGGCAGACATGCAAAATAGAAGGTCCTATTTTCAGTTGTAAAGCATGCATGCCATGCAAAGAGAGATTCTAGGGGAAATACTACCAGTTGCTTCCCTTTTTCATAGTTTCCACATGTGAAAATTCATTTAAAGATTCCTATTTGTATTTTCCCTCTATGCACTATAAATAGAGGAAGAGCCTACAAGTTGAATCATCACAATTTTTTCATCAAAATTTGTTTATCAGAGCATTCTTGAGTTTTCAGACTTTGTGCTGAAACCCTTGGTGTGATTTCTATGAAAGTTGGGGGATTGAATAAAAGGTGGATTTCCAGAGAACTTTGTGTCTACGGTGCTTTGCTCATCACTTCTATTTGAGGTTTTAGATAAACTTTTTGTTATCTTAGATCTAGGTTAGAAGCTATTTCTTTCCCTTACTACTGAATGTTGTGATTTATCTATTTATTTAATTTGTGTGGATGAGACCAACTTAGATAACTATTGGTCGAGTCAAAGACATCTTCCTTTCTTCTTTCCCTACTTCTATTTTCCCCCTTACGCAAATAACCCATCACAATTGCTTACTTACTGCAAAATTACCCAGATGTGGTTCACGAGCTAAGGGAATTAAAGTAAAACCCCTGAAAGTAGTTATTAGGATTCACCCAAAATAAGTAAACATATTACATGGGAGCCTCACTATTAAATGAAGGAGATTTATCTCATGACTTCCTAGGTTTTACGTTGTGCATAAAATCTAGCCAACATTGTGAATGGTAATGGTTCATGATATTGACATGTATAATCACAAAAAAAGCTTGAGTGAATAGACCAATTTTCGGGTTACAGGAAACAATTACATATGAAAAGTATAGAGTGTGATTTTTAGTGCTAAATTTGTAGGGTTTAGATAATATTTGTGTATTTTTTGCGGGGTTTTTTCGTGGATCTTGATAGTGGGCGATACAAGTTTTGATTTCTTGTATAAATTTGAAAGGTTTTGATGATTTTGGCATATTTATTATAGGTTTGTTTCTATATCTCATCATTGGACATATTTATATTCATATTGCATATACTTGAAAATCCCATCAACTTTCAAATTACAACATCGTAGAATCATATAGGATTCTAGATGACCATTTATTGTAGATGTAGACACCTAAATTTGACTCTGATTTTTAATACTAAAATTATACTAATTATCCTCTTTCTCGCCATTTCATTATAATTAGTATTTTCGACTAATTAGCTAACATTCCCCTTCATCTCGGTCAATTAAAGACACTTCCATAATCAACTATTTTAATACTTCATCCGGATGCCAACTAATGTTGCTTCCTTAGTTATAATCCTCTTTTAATTAATTAATTAACCATTATTAATTAATTAAGCCTTTCAATATCCTATTTAATCAATAAACCCTCTTATTTGGTTAAACCCCCTTTCAAACCCTTCAAATTCTACTAATTTTCCTCTAAATCATCTCCAAATAGCTTTTATAAGCTTAATTTGGCCTATTAATTAATCCTAGTTGATTAATTAAATCACCTCCAACTCCCATGAGTTGCTAATATCTAATTAATCATACTTACCCCTTTCTAATTCTACATTCCCTTTATCCCAAATTCACTAGGTTCATAACTTCTCCCAAATTGGAAAGCTACATAAAAACCTTGTACACAATGTTTCAACTTACACTCCTTGTAAGACATTTGCACTTAATAAGAGCATTTTCATGTTATTAGAAATATTTGTTCGAACCTCCTTTCGACTTGGCCATGAATAGTAATAGAAGAACTAAAATGGAAATCAAGCTATATTGGTGAGATCTCTTCCTCTTTCTTGGAGAAATTATTTGATGGAAATGCAAAGTTGTGTTCGGTTCACAAATGAAATAACTACAATATGAAAGCACATCCAAAAATCAAAGGAGGTTTGAATTTGATGTTTGATCTAATATTTTATGCATAATTAGATAAGATTTCCTTTATGCTTTATCATGATGTTTTTGTTTGATTAAACGAAGTTATGAATCTACTTGGTGTCAAGTTCATTTCATTAAACTAGATTACTTACACATGCATACAATAGAGAATTGAGTTGGATTGTGTTTTATGTTAGCTTCAATAAATAGATATGACTTCCAAGTATGGTTACAACTTTGATATCAATGAATATTATCACCAAACTATTATTTTGTAGGTTTTTCTTGAATCTTTAGTTTTTCTTGCATTTGTCGTTGTGTGTACATTGTTTGATCATGTTTTCCCATATCTTGTAATGTTGTAGTGGCTGGCCACAAACCATGTTTAATATGGTTTCCTCCTATTCCAAAAATGGTATGCAATCATATTTTAGTGAGACATCTGAAAATCTAGATGGTCCTTCCTCTTTGCGTGCGTTTCTATGCTTCGTTGTGAGATAACATCCTTATCGAAGGATATAATTAAATGGAAATTGTATGTGCTAGGTGGTAAGGAAAAACACCAATTTTATACTCCTTTTTATGGGAAGGGACATTGTTTCTTGTTTTTGGATGTGGATTTTGTGTTCTTCCTATGAAAGCATATGTTTTCTAGATTTGGTGCTCTTACTATGTTTTACGAGGAATTTGGTAATACAATATTTCTTTTACAAATAAAAATCATATAGTTTTTATTGTATATTTTGGATCTTGATCTATTGAATAGTTTTTGTTTTATGGATGTGATGATGTGTGGTTACAAACTCATAACTATTTTATCTTTGAATATCTATTGGGCTACCTATTTTTTGTTCGTATTTTACATAACAGGACAAAAATTCGTGTCGTATAACTAAAAAATAAGAATTTACTCCTAGGTTGTCCATTTTAATGTGTAAAATATATGGTGGCAAAACATTTGTGTGGCATGCCAAGAATGTATCTCGGTGGCTTGCACTCCTAAGTCTTCTGTTCTACAAGGGTATTGAGGCAACGAATAAGAGACACACATGAACCGACATATCTTGGATGTATTTAAAGGGGCTAGAACAAGCACTAAGGTCGCATATCCGGAGGGCAATAATGCATACATTGGGTCAACCTAGGGTTTCAAGGCCCATGATCAATATAGAGGAGATTACCCTTTTAGGATATTAGTAAATGGGTGAGAAGAGGTATAGATCGATAATGGATAAGGAAAACATGCACAATATGACTTAAATGTAAATAATAAAAAGCCAAGGAGTTGATCAAATAAGAGCACTATGCTAACTAGTATAAATATAAATGTAACACTAAGCTATAAAAGATAAATGGGGAAGAGAAATGAAATAATCTAAGAGAGTTAGAGCACTTACTTGTGGGGTGGTCATTGATGCATCTATCTCTCCAGAGAAGCAACACACCGAGAGATAATCACTATTAGGTGGAGAAGGGGAACACCATTCTTGTCCTAGACTCATTATAGATGATTGATAGTGGAAGTAATCCAACCAAGAAGAAGAGTATCTAATCCAATCCAAGACAAGTGCAAGATGAACTAAGGGTTGAGCGAGAAGATGCAAAGTTGGTGTAAAAGAGTAGAGCAGATGGCAATTCCTATGATTCGGGCTTCCTTCTTTCATGAATGCCAAGATCTGGTATGTATATATCTGATGTCATCTCCGTGGGTGATGGCATCGACTAGGAAAAATAGAACATTGACACCATCACCCATGGGAAATGGCATCGGATAAGGATGCTAAATTTCATGTAAAGTGAAAAAGAGGTGTCATAAATCATAAAAATGGGTGAACAAGGTGCCAAATGGTGAAATTAGAGCAAGGTGTTGGGAGTGCAATGTGTATGAGACATAAAGGGATAATAATGACTAATCCAAGGAAAACTAAGGTTGGGACCACATAGTGATATTCCTTCTTTGTATTGTCTCTAACACATAATTATTATGTGAATAATCATACCTCATTCCTAGTAGGCCCCTTAGACACCCGCTCAAGAAATGGATGCATTAGTGACCCTTATCTCGCATAAAATAATTTTTAGTGACAAGTATGAAATATGAAAAGTAAAAATTAGGTGTATACATATGCCCCAACCATTGATCACCGCATGTCACAATAGCGAAACATGAGGTGGTCGATGGAATGAAACAATTCGTAACACCGATATCGAAAGTAGATCTTTGAAAATAACAACATAAAGGGCTAGTTGAAATGAAATATACCCACTAACGCGCACTGAGATAGTGTCGGTCGTCTTGCCACGTGTGGGTGTAATAAATGCTACAAGAACCCTGAAGAAGCAAAACTAAAAGGAAACACTAGAGGATCATAAGTAAAAAGACATAAATACCCCAACTAGGGGTCCATGGGATAGATGTCATGTCATAGTTTCGAGATGTCATATGGTGTCAAAATAGGCAAATATAGAAAGATCATTGAAAGTATGTGTGTAATATGTCAAAATGAATGGGTCAAGATTATCGTCAAGATGCGACAAATGACACATTTTACGGAATTTGGGAGAAAAAATAGAAATCATTGGAATTGTTAGGCTTAGCATGACCGAATTTGAATATAAATCTTGATTTTTATATAGTGATTTTGGTTTTTGTTTGCTTACTACTATTTTTGGAAATGAGAAAATTGAGCTCTAGAATTCCAAATTTGGGTGTATTTCTACGACATGACATGAGTAGGAGGTGGTGACGGAGGATGATAAGGTGGTGCATGCGGTAGGGTGTGACCACGTGTAAGTCAATTGCATTGAATGTTTTCGTAGATTAGGTGCCATTTGGTCTTTTTTAATTTTTTGGGGTTGTTAATGCGTCATTCTTGTCCAAATTTACATCATCGGGGAGGTTAGAACAAAATACAAGTGGGGTTGGGAGGGATTAAAATTTAATTTTGTCACTTTGTTAATTTTTGTGAGTCAACTTTAAGAAAGTTGTGGTCACATTTTGGCTAGGTGTCATTGGCCCCTTTATAACATGAGGGCCGATGTAATCAGAGTGGGGATTAAATGTTGTCGTGAGCCCAATGGCATTAGCCAAAGGGTGATGGCATGGGAAATTTTTGCGAAGGGTTGATGGCGTAGGAAATTTTATAGGTGTAAGTTGTAGATTTTGACTTTTAGTTACAAATTGATTATGCAAGATTATAATTCTTGTTTATTGTAATTTGGTGTATAGCCACAACATTGGATCCTCTTGTAAAGGAGTTTGGATGTATCATGGCTCAAAGAATTGATTTTGGGTGGCCCAAGTAGAGGTGACCGATTTAAAGGGTTAAGGATTTGGGGGCATCATGTAGATGCCCAGGATACCATTGGATTTAGATGTGTTACATATGTTCTTAGCGGCATGTGAGATGAGATACATCACCTTTTGGTGATCGATAGGATATGAGACCATGGAGATGACATTGACCTTGGAGGATATTCATGGGATTTTGGGGTTACCCATTAGAGGGACTGTATGTATTATGATTTGAGCTCAGATGTTATAGAGCGGAGATCCTTAGTCTTATTGGATAGTGGGAGTGAGACATACGACGAGAGTATGTTATGTGTTCGGCTTAGCACAATGTAGAATGCAGAGATTCTAGATATCCGAAAATTAGTTATGGGGATTGTTGTGGCATAGATAGTGTGCCACAAGGTAGATGGAGCCATCCCATTATTTTTTTATTGTAGTATGTACAAATTTTTTAGATAATGGGGTGTTGTTTAGTTGAGGTACCACCATATGGGCATATGTACGTACCAAAAATTGTAAGGTATTGCACCAAACAAAAAGATGTTACAAAGACCCCAATGATGATACGAGGTCTCATGCAAGGTGTTGAGAATCCGGAAAAGCTCGCTGAGGTATACATTTGTATCGTATGTCTCACTCAGCCCCCACATGCTTTGTTTTTCCCTCTACCCCCCTTTTTCCTTGCATTTTGATCTTGATGATGAGACCGCTACCTTGGGGCGGTGGTCCCGTGATCATCGCCAGGACAAGGTGGCGGGTCCTCAGTAACCACCGCCCCGCATGGGACGATGGTCTTGTATGCATTTTCCGAGAAAGTTCCGACGAACACATCAAATGTAAATCTTCAATTTCTACCCGCATTCTTCAGCTACTTTGCTTTGCATTTATGTTTTGGCTGCCCTATGAATAGTGTTTTCCCTTTGTTTATAGTAAAAGAGTTCAATTAGGAGTTACCCTCTGGTAAATGCATTTTCTATAAATAGCCAACTTGTTTTCAAACAAATGGCCCCTCTCCTTCTCTGTTTAAACATTCAGTCTTAGAATTTCCTGCTTAGAGTTCTATTAGTTTCATGTTTTGCATAAATTTTAGCTCTCATTTGTTGTTTAGAAGTCATTCAATCTTCTTGTTTCACCTTACTTCATTGTTGTTCCATACAATCAGCTTAGCATAGAATAACTTCATTTCTAGATTAGAATCCATTTAGAGTTGCAGGTTTTGTTTTGTCACAAGGATAGATTCTAAAACTCTCGGCACATTTGTGTTGTATTCCCACAATAAATCCCACTAGGAATTACACAGTAAAGCTCTATTCACTTGCACTATCTCTCTCTTACTCGCATTGTATTTGGTCTATATCTAAAAGATGCCATTATTCAAGTTCATTATTCTGCTAATACTATCATATACATGCTTTTCTAGATTCAAGAGAACACGAAGGAAATGAGGAGATCACACTGAGGGGACAAAGTCACACACAACTGGATTTGCCACTATTCTGTAAATGCCAGTTTGAGCTATCAAAGTTCTAGTTACAACATATCAAATAGAGTAGTGAATTATTTTATTTCAGTCAAAATTTCACTCTCGATATCACCAGGGAAGCTATGGGGATTGATAGTTTCTGAGAAACTATGATTCATTCCTCACTTCTGAGGTAGGATTGAGAGTATTTCAATTTAAAATAATTAGTTGCTTAGATATTTAGGATAAAATCACAATTGCATAGGCAAATAGCCACACTAGGCTACTTTGTTTGTTTTAATTTTATTACTAGATTAGTTGTCCATTTTCTAAATATATTAGAGTAGCTACTCTTAAATTTCATTAAAATACGTCATCGAAAATACAAAAATAGAAGAATACACGCATAGTATAAATACATCTTTCGTAATTAGTTTATTAATTTTAGTTAAAAGCTTGAATCATTTTTGCATGACAACCATAGGACCTAGAGAGCCCAGAGAATACATATTTGAACCAATAGTGCCTCAACCAAATCTACCCACAACATTAGCTGATATAGATAAAGACCTTAGGATACATGTCTTTCGAGCAACGACAAACCTACAAGCAATTAGTGAACAACTGAGAGGATTAAATATTGAAGACGACAAAGCTTACACATTTTGGTCAAACCATCCTAACTATAGACTTCCTTGATAAAATATTTGAATGACTATATAAGGATTCGAAAGAGAACAAGTATTTGGTTTTGATCCTTTAGTTCCACAACCTGACACAGGAGACCTCCTCATTGACATAGATACTAGCTTACGCATTCAAGTTGCGAGAAAACTTATAATGTATTGCGGGAAAATTATACAACTTCTAGTTCTAAACATAGAGGTTGAAAAGGCGTATGATTTCTGGATAGTCGGAAGAAGGGATTGATTCTTTACATGACCATAACAGGTCCACAATAACCATGAACTCACGGTTGTGATCCGCAAGTCCCACAACCCAACCGGCCTACAAATCAATTGAGTATTGATACCGGTTTATGAACGCTGGTATTTAGATCCTCACCACTCCCGCCAGATATCATAATGCAGTTCTTCGTATTAAATATAGAAGCCAATCAATCTAATATTTTTAGGCTAGACCAGAAAATCACCCATAGTTCACTACAAATCCACTACACCTCCTATCACCATTTTCATGACCTTGTCTGGAGATATATATGAAGCTCCCACATGTCACTTCCCATGTATCCAATAACCAATAAACAGGATCTTGGCAGAGCTCGACATTGATTGGAGCCTCTCCGAACAACTATTATATCCGAACAAACCATTACACCAATTTAGGTTAGGAGGGCCTTCTTTTCCTTAGATTCGCAGATTCCATTATTGCGTATTGAGGATATAATATTACTCGATTAGTTTTTCTGTATCCATTTATAGTCCACATTCACCAGCCGTCTCGACACGACCTCGGGAGGTTAGGTATGAGGAAGAGGTACTTGTAGATTCCCATGCTCACATGTCACTTTTCCATTGTACAAAATTGGTGAACCCGACATGAACAAACAAATATTCCCCTTTTATTTTTATTTCTTTCATCCACCTTCGCTCTTTCCCATTATTCTGCGGGTATTCATATACCCCATGAATATGTTGGGATATGACGCATATGGTTGACCTCTCTCAGGACTTGGAGCAAGTCATAGTCAAATAAGTAGACAACCATCACCCTCACTTTCTGCATGGGTTGATAACTGTTATCCAAAATTCACCCCTCAAGGTAATTTTGATAACATGCATCAAATTATTCGTTCTGAGCAAGTAGATTGATTCAAGGCCCAAAATCATGTTTTTGGACCCCCTCGGCTTCTCTCTAACTCTCCCATCCAAGAAGAAATCCCAACGAGTTAGAAAAAATGAAAAAATGCAAAAAATAAGGTTGCAGGGTTGTTTTAAAGCATTTCGGGTCTGAAGGGTTCGGGTCGTACCAGTGCGGGTCATACTGAGGTTTGTCGTACCAAGTTTGGGGCCGAAATACAAAGAAAATCAGCTAAGTCGGACATTTTTGTCCCAGGCGGTCTGCAACGGGACAGTTGGGACATCGGGACGCGAAAAGCCGAAACGGCCAAAAGTAGGGAAAATCATCAAGTTTTTGTTTCGCGCGGTTTGGGAAAGCCGGGACAAAAGTATGCGAGGGACGCGAATCAGCTGATTTTCCGAAAGACGGTCCATTTCGGGTAGTTCGGGATTTTTGTCCGGACAATCGGGAGAAAATGCGTGCGGGACGCGAGGGACGAGAAAAGGCCGCAAAAGAGAGACAAGGAATCCCGAATCAGCCGATCACGGGAGAATTTTTCCGGGACAGCCGGGACAAAGGTATGCGTGGGACACGAAAAGCTGAAACAACTGAAGGCAAAGAAGAAAAGTCAATGTTTGACCCGTGAACTTCAAACGGCCATAACTTTTGACTCCGAGCTCCGATTTTCACAAAATTGGACTTTCTGGAACGAGCACGACGTCCTCTACGCCACAAAAAAATGGATTTCTTATTTTTAATGAGGGTAGATATATTTAATTAAGAGAAACATATTCGGCTCCAGTCAGTTAATGCTCATTCCCGTCAAATGACAGAAAACGCCTGCCAGACCCAAAATAGCTGCCCGCACTCAGAAGGCCATAACTTTTGCATTTCTCAACGAAATCACACAAAATTGGTACCGTTGGAATTGTGACTCTAATACTGATGCATAAAAATCAATAAATTCTATATTTGATGAGATATTGATCAAGATTTTTAAGAAAACGTGGCTGGGTTCATAACAGTGTTTTATTTGGTGGTTGGGAGTGCAATTAAGAGGCATGGTCATCATTCTTTCTCTGCTGCAGCACCTGGGACAGTATGGGGAGCCTTTTGCAAGTAATATATAATCATTTTACTCTATTTAATGCCTCTTACAAGTGGTTGAAGGATAGATTTTGGGATTTCCATTTTCCCTTCTCTTTCTCTTCTCATTTTTTCTATAAATTGGAGTGTTGGGCTCATTGTAAAGGAGGTAGTTTTTGTAGCAGAGCTTTGCAAAAATTGCTTTGTGAAGCTTATGTGTTACAGGCCCTTGTTGTGGACTCCTTGCATGGTGATCCGAGGCCCTTATCTTGTAATAGATTGAATCCAGGTGCATATCATGAAGCAATAAAATATAAGTTTGTGGATATATCTTCCCCTGCTGTGTTTTCTTGCATTCTTCTTACCCCTTCAACCTTGATTACAATAATATTGTGTCTATTATTATGTTCATGCAGGGATCCATTATCATTGTGTATGTTTGAAATATTGTTGTGAATGCATTTTGCTAGATTATGGAGAAGCTGTCACCTACCTCTTAGTGTGCGGTTTGCTTCATATTTCATGCATTTAAAGACTACTCTCACACCCTCCTTTTACGGTGTATCACCACTTTAGTGTAGGCTTTCATTTCATGCATTCTCTCTCCCTGGTCTCTTGGAAATTTATATTAGAATAGTTATTTTCCCCGCATTAGAGTAGATTGTAGCGAGTAGTTTAGGAGCAAGAACCGGCTTTCTCGGAGGTCTATCTCAAGTATGAAGTCCCCATGACTTGGAGATAGTACCCATGTTATCCAATCACACTTTGTGAGTTCAAATATATGTGCTTGTATAAACCATATAAGGGTGCTATGATTTGGTGATAACAATAACTATTCCAGTAATTACTTGTCATCTCAAACTCCCCCTCAAAGAACTAGCTCTAGTTCTTCGTTTTGGATTGAGGAGTTGGATCAGCTTGCACAAACACAACAGCCAGAGCCCTTAGGCTCTAACAATATGACATTTACTAGAGAATCCACTTCATCTCCTTGGGTCTTGTTCAGACCATAGATCAGTAGATAGTCAGATCCACTCCCATTTTTGGATGAGGAGTACTTAGCATGTTATGCTAAAAGTGAACAACGTTTCCAAAACATGTATCCACCTATAGGGAGTTTACAAACACAATCTAATACCCTATTCCAAGAAAACACCCCCATTCCTCCACCTATGGGAAATACCCTCAGTGAAGCTTGGCAGGGTAATGATCAATTCATAGCAGGGTATCACACCCCTTTACAACCTCAAGGTATAAAACAAATGCCATTAAGGAAAAACACCGTGTCTTCACCAATAGAGGTCATTTCAGCCTTAGTTGAAAAGGTTAGAGGGCTGGAACTTGCTCAAGTAAACCAAAATTCATATTTTGGGAAAGTAGGGATCCCTAACCCTCCGCATCATCCCAGTCAGGTTGACCTCCTTACAGGAACAAGCACGTTAGGCATGCCTCCTCAAAATCCTTATAATTACCCACAACAAACACCAACTAGGACCACATTTTCAAATGCTGCTCCAGTTGAAAACATGACACCTCCCGGCTTGGCACCAAACAACCCATACCAAAACAATGCTCCTCCTTACTTAAACATTTATTCAAAGTCACCATAAGGAGACATGTTCTCTTCTCCCGGGATGTTCATTCAACCACAAGGATTCCCTTATGTCCCTATAAACACATATGCTATGCCATATCAACAACCCTTTCCACCTCCACCCCTCAGCAAGCACCATCAATGGTCGAGGCCTATGTAGTAGGGACTTATTCAAAATATTTAAAAGATCCCCTAGACTTCACCATACAAAGTGTTATGCTTCCAATACCTCTTCCTGATTTACCCAAATATAAAGGGGAAGGTGATCCAAATGCACACATTAAGGCCTATGCCACAACCATATGGGAATTAATTCCTTGGGACGAGGTTGTTGCTAATATATTCCCTAAAACCTTATAAGGTATTGCCCTTGATTGATATTATATAATACATGAAGCCTCGATACACTCATTTAAACAACTGTGTGTGTAAGAGTTCATCAAAGCTTTTGATATGAACAAATTGTTAAGAACAAGGATTAGGGAATTCTTGCATATTAAATAAGAACATAATGAATCTGATGCTCATTTTATTCAAAGATGGCCTACGGTTATCTACTCATCAACAAGTGCTCCAAACATGTATCAAATGGAACTATGTGATTTATTCCTTAATTCTCTCAATAGAGAGATAAAGGAAGAAGTCAGAAGTTCCCACTAAGAACTTATGATGAAGTACTCGAGAGTGCTCTCCAAATTGACCAAGCAGTGATAGATAGTGGTCGTAAGACATATGGAACAAACGGGAAATTAACCACTCCCAATCAAAACGCGTGGCCTATCCTAATGCCGGGAACACTAATCAAGGACCTAAGATCCTTAACAAGAACTGCGGAGTTACAACAGATGGAGTAACTGACCAAACTAAAAGAGCAAACATTGTAAACATTTCGCCACCTATTAATAATCAACGAAATAAAAATTTTACTCCAACAATCAACGCGGTGGATTTTAATCGTCCACCATGACAACAATAACAACGACAAAAAAAAATCCAAACACAAGGTCCAAATCAAAACCCACATGAATATCAGAGTTAAAACCAAAGGAAACAACCTCAAAATTTTAAATCTAATAACCAACAACCTTATCCAAATTTTGGGCCACAATGGGTTTTAAATCAACAACCTCGAAATTATAATCCCAATTTGTATTGTAACTTCCACAAGATTCAAGGCCACGATACTAGGACTTTTCGTGACTATAATAAATTCATGCAGCGTTTTCCAGAAGATCAAAAGCAACTCTTTATAGATATGTTTTTAGCAAATTCTATAGTACCCATGCCAAACACTTATACAAGGGCAATTTCCCCTCAAAATGCACCCCTCAAGATCTTTAATGATCCACTCCCAAACCATTCTAACAATAATAGGCTAGATCCTAATAGAACAAAAAAGGGTGTTATAACATGAAACAATGATCATGAAGCCTCAACTTCATTAAATCCACCAGTCGCACCCCAACTAGGAACTCGACCCCAAACTAAGATAGTTGGCCTAGTGGAGTTAGACACCGAGCTACCCGTAGAAACCATAACAAGAACACGGGATTATTCTTCTCAACCAACTCCAAGTTATCCATTGGAGACAACAATCAGAAAATGTTGGTAAAACCCAAACCTATGATTTAATTAATGACTTAACTAAAACCTTCTCTCACATTTCCTTTTGGATTTGTTAAAAAATTCTCCCACCCATAGGGCTGCCCTCTTAGAAGCATTAGGCCTTGGTCATTTAATCAACATCACTCCTCCTCGGAAACACAAGTAAACCATGTATACTTTGACATTTATCCTTCGGGGAAGCCAGATAGGGATATTGAATTTATATTTGATATAAGCAAAATGCCAATAGATGCATTGAGATTGCACGAAGAGGCGACCCAACTTTACATTTACAAGTATGGATTTACAATAATTATGTTAAACGTGCAATGGTTGATGATGGGGCAGCAGTTAACATAGTCCCCTTCACTTTTCTTCAAAATTTAGGATATGGAGAGACAAACTATTCCACAACACGAAATACGTTAAGAGGATATGATAGCCTCAAGGCCACTTCAATTGGAACCATAGTTTTACCAGTCACTTTAGGACCCAAGACCGTCCTCACTGAATTTTATATTATAGATCGGAAACCAACTATAATATGATCCTCGGTCGGCCATGGATACACCGCATGAAGGAAATCCCTTCCACGTTATTCCAAGAAATAATATTTCTACACTTAGGGAAAATATTTGTGGCACAAGGTGACCCAAAACCCTTCGATATACACCTAGCTGATTTGAAGAAAAGACCGGGTGTTCACTCCAAGTTTGAACTCCCAATAAATCAACTCATCAAACCAATTAATTCAAAATCAAAAGAGAAGTTGATACCCACCATAGAATTGGAAATTACAAATCTAGCCGAAGACATTCCAACACTCAAAAATGAGACCAACGTTATAGAAATAGTGTCACTAGGCACTACCACAAAAATTGTCGAGTTCTTACTAGAGAAATAATTACTAATTCTCCTACCATTTGATTCTATGGGTATGGGACGCACACCTGGGAATTGCTTATCTTCCATCAGACGAATTTTTATGGTAGAAGTAATTGAAGAAAAAGAAATAGATACGAGAGATATCCCGACATCCATTTTTCCAAGCAAGTATTGGACTCTCCACTTTGATGGAGCTAGATGTCGCTTTGGAGTGGGGCAGAGTGATATTTACTTCACCGAGGGAAAGATCCTACCTTTCACCTTTAAATTAAAATTTGAATGTACAAACAATGGGTCTGAGTAAAAATCTCTCCTCCTCGGCCTCTTCCTAGCCAAAAGAATGGGTGTCGATGACATTAGAGTGCTAGGAGACTCGCAACTAGTTGCAAACCAAGTCTCTGAGGTATATGAAACTAGGGCTGAGCATTTATAACTCTATAAAATATCAGTATTAGATCTAAGCAAGGGATTTAACTTCATATCAATTGAAGCAATCCCATGAGAGCAGAACCTTCTCGTAGACTCAATAGCAACCTCAACTTCCCGTTTCACTCCAAATAGTGAGTTGGAAGATACAAATTTCACGGTATCACTTCGTAACAAACCATTAGTGCGTAAAATACCAAAAAATTCACTCCTAACTCATGGAGAATCTGAGGATGATTTTTCTATCATGGATCACTTTGACGATGATAGGGTCACTCTCAAATATCTAAACGCCTATGCGGAGCTACACCTTGCTCACCTCATAGTGGATCTTTGGCTAATACCACATTCCTCTTCCTATTTTGGAAATCCCATGGTAGAGTCTCCTCCATAGAAGGATCTCGATATCTACGAGATAGAAGATGGAGAAAGCTTGGAACTACCTCCAGCCCCACCTAAATTTGAAGAAGGTAACACTTCTTTAATAGAAGAAACCATTGACATAAACATTGGAACGGAGGAAGAACCAAATTTTTTGAAGTTGGGATCCTCGTTAACTCTGGAGGAGATAGAAATACACACCCAAATCCTCAAAGAACATCAAAATTCTTTCACATTTAACTATAAAGAAATGATGGGCATTGCACCACACATCGCGGTACATAACCTTGTCACTAAACTAGATGCAAAACCAATTAAATAGAAGTCAAGACCAATGAAGCCAAAAGTGGCTCTCATGGTAAAAGAGGAAGTAATAAAACTTCTCCAAGTGGGATTCATCAAACCCATTGACTATTCACAATGGGTATCTAATATCATCCCTATTCTAAAAAAGAATGGGAAGATACACATTTGCATAGATTTTGGGATATTAACAAAGCTTGTCCCAAGGATGACTTCCCATTACCATCCATTGATGTTATCATTGATGCAACAACTAGATTTGAACTATTATCCCTCATGGATGGGTTCTCATGGTATAATCAGATTAAAATATCTAAACAAGATCAAGCCAAAACTACATTCATAACTCCCTGGGGAACTTATTGCTACGTTGTCATGCCATTTGGTCTTAAGAATGCCGACGCTATGTATTAGTGGGCAATGACATATATATTCCATGATCTTATCCATAAAATTGTGGAATCCTATGTGGATGACTTATTGGCCAAGGCCAAGAAGTGTTGTGATCATCCAAAAGTGCTCCGTATCATCCTCTCATGATTAATTGAATATGGCGTCACATTAAACCCAGAGAAGTGCGTGTTTGGTGTGACAGGAGGAAAACTTCTAGGCTACATTATATCTTCATGAGGGATTGATGTCGATCCAGCCAAAATACGGGTTGTTCTCGAAATGATCCCACCATCAGACGAGTCTGGAATCAGGTCATTTCTTGGGAAACTCGGTGCAATCCGAAGGTTCATCAGATTTAAGTTTTTCCATTCATCCAATCAACAATCTATTAAAGAAAGATTATAGCATTGATTGGATTGAAGAATGCAACGAGGCCTTCAAAGTAGTTAAACACTTCTTGTTGTCTCCACCCATGCTAATGCCTCCCAAACCAGACCACCCTTTGATCTATACTCACGAGCCACTCATGTCTCACTAGCCTACATGCTGGCTCAAGAAGACAATGATAAACAAGAATGTGCGGTCTATTTCATTAGCCGAATGTTTCTCGATTATGAAACACATTATACACAGGCATAGAGAGAATGCCTTGCCATAGTCTTTACAACAAAATGTTTAAGACATTACATGTTAAACCAAGAAACAAGGGTCATTGTAAAAATAGATCATTTACGAACATTCCTCACGTAAGGGTCTTTATCTAAAAAGGTTGGGCGTTTCATAACCTTAATGGGTGAATTTGAGTTAACATTCGTAAACCAAAAATCCGTTAAGGGACAAATCATTGCAAACTAGTTAGCTAACAATCCATTAGATGGAGGTGATCTGGTAAATCTGGACTTTCCTGATGAGTGTATATACTTCATCGAAACCAGGCCCCCCATCTCTACATGTCCCTAGTACACTGATATCATTAATTTTATCATAGACCACACATACCGGAAGGTGCCACATCACAACAAAGAAGGTGGTTACACATTATCACCGCTAAATATGTTGTTTTAGAACAAGTACTCTATCATAAAGCCTTGACGGTATGCTTCTAAGATGTGTCGACATAGAAGAATCCAAGAAGATTCTTCATGAATCCCACAGTGGGATATGTGGAGGCCACTTCGGTGGTCACTCCACTTCGTAAAATACATCGGATGGGCTATTTTTGGCCCACTCTCTAACATGATGTACGGTTTGTACGTAAGTGCCACAAATGCCAAGAATTCTCTCACGAGATTCACATGCCAAAGCCAATCCCTCAACCAATAAGCGACCCCGTGGCCCCTTTCCACATGGGGTCGGACTTGATAGGAAATTCTCTCCCTCATCAACCGATAGCCATAATTTCATAATTATAGCCACGAAATATTTTACCAAATGGGAAGAGGCCATGCCCTCACCACCATACTAGGTTGGTAATTGCCAAATTCATTCGAACCAAATCATTTAAGTATGGTGTTCCACAAGTCATTATATTAGATAATGCCACGTCTTTTAAAAACAATGAGGTCCATGAGTTATGTGGCAAATTCAAAATAAACCATCACACGGCCTCTCTTTACTACCCTCAAGCAAATGGGCAAGCTGAAGTGAAAAACAAAACATTAAAGGTTATTCTCCTCAAAACGGTCAAGGAGAACAAGTGAGATTGACATTTAAAATTATATCCGGCCTTATGGGCCCATCGAACTGTCGACACTAAAATTTTCCTCCATAATTTCTATTTCATTAATGTATGTATTAGGAATAGGATGTTGTTAACTATACTTAGTAGTAGCGTTTGATAGAAGATAATAAATTTGTCGATGCGGTGCCGCCAATAATGTGGAGTACGGTAACAGTCAAAGTACAATAGGAATGTTGTAAAAAGTAAATATTTGTCGTAAGTGGTCCGGTAATGTTAAAATGTCAAAGTTTGGGTAATTAGAGAAGTAGGGTCTACATGATTAGGAATTAGAAATATTATATTGGTAATAAGGACAAGGAGTGAGGTCATAAATATTTTGTGTATTTTATTTGTAAAAAGTCTAAAAATGTGGAACCCATGTAAAATGATAAGGTTTATCTTATCTTAAAGATAAGCTTACATGTAAAGATAAAGAGTTAAGGTATGAAATATGATTTCGGAAGTGGATTTCTTATCCTATCTTAGAGATAAGATGGATAAGCCTGGAAGTTCTATAAATAGAGAGGCCACCCCCTCATTTAGCATAGAAGGAAGTAGTGAGAAATATTGTGAGGAAGTGTGCGAAGGAAGCCATCATTTTAAAGGTGTGTTAAAGAAGCCATTAAGAGGTGTAATTGTGAAGTTTCTCCCATAGTATTGGTGGAAGGCAAGTGAAGTCAATAACACTTGAAGTACCTCATGGGTGAGATTGTAACAATTTCATGTTAATATTATAATTTATTTTGATATTTCAAATTTATCATCATTCCTTCTTATCATAGTCGATGATATTCTTGTGTTATGTTGTTTTGTTTCAGATTACATCCACCAAACTAAAAGTTGTGCATTAGTAAATAATCATAGCACGAGGAGTTCCCGGTGAAGAATTATCATAGTGCCGGATTGGTGATGACATTTTGGTTCCGTTGTTGGGACCATTCCTCGTTGGTGGATTTTTTGGAGAGATATTCCCACTTAGTCAAAAATCAATTAGAGGGTAACCTTGTTTTTACTGTGCATAGTAGTTACCATGGTAAAGTAATTTTTGCCATGAATAGTAATTACCATGGTAAAGTCATTTTTGCTGGAATAGTATTTACCGCAGTAAAGACACTTTTTACCGTGAATAGTATTTACCGCATAACTTCACTTTTTACCGTGAATAGTATTTACCATGAGTAACTTCACTTTTTACCGTGAATAGTGTTTACCACAGTAAAGTCAGTTTTTACCGCAGTAAGTCAAGTTTTACCATAGTTTACCGTGGTCATTTCTATTTTACTATAGAAAGGTGTAAAGTCACTTTCTAGTATAGTGATTCCAATTATTTGTACACATAAGTCTTGTTGATTGTACTTGTGAGTTGGTATTTCACGGTGGTTACTTTTGAAAATGGGAAAGATTCCTATTTTTTCAGCTCAATCTAATGAAGATGCTTCTTCTTTCATTCAAGAGTTTAAGCGATCTTGTATTTGTAATGGCCTTATAAGAAGGGAACAATGGACTGAATTTTTTCCTACCTTTTTGGATGGTTCAACACTTAGGTGGTTTGAAACACTAGGTGATAATGTGAAAAATTCATGGGATTTATTAACTGAAAGTTTTCTTGAAGAATTTGGTGAACAACAGAAATATGCAGATCTCATGATCGAGATCACAAAGCTATCTTAAGGAGAGAAGGAGAAGATAAGGGATTATCATGCTCGTGTTCTAGAGCTAAGGAGGAAGCTCGATGCCCAGATCTGGAAGGAAGGACTAGCGGATGGGTTGATGAATGGCGTGGATAATCTCCTCTGTAAGCACTTCATTCTTGGGATGAAGCCAGAGATCAGACAACGAGTGAAGTATGACCGCCCAGCTACCATTGAACAAGCAAAGGAGATTGCAAGAAGGCAAGAAGAAAGCATGGAAGAGGAGCCCAAAGAAATTGTTGCTAAAGTAGAGCCTACACCAACACCTTTGGTCCAGAATCCACAACCACTCCGGTGAGCACAAATATTTCTCCTAGTACATCTACTGAGTATGAAGATCTGCTCAAAAAGATGGGTCAGTTAACTATTAATCTTCTTCAAGGAAAGGAATTTAGTTCTCAGGGAGGAGATAGAGGTCCAAAAAGAAATATTTCTGAAGTTGTTTGTTATGGTTGTTATAAAAAGGGTCATTATAAGTATAATTGTCCAAATAGAGCTTCTACATCGGTAAAGGAGATAATGATAAAGGAAAAGCACTGTGAAATCTTTTGATGTAGTAGATAAGAGCAGAAATAATGAAGTAGATGTGTTTGTAACAAAAAGAAAGAAAAAAAAGATAATCAAGATGGAAATGATCCTAAGAAGATGAAAGAAGAAACTAGTAAGAAACATAGGAGAAGAAAGTTGGGTGTGCGGGATTTTCGATTTCACAGGGAAAGGACCATACTCCATCTTGGAAGATCTATCCAAAAGGCCTACAAATATTACATATGGTCAACTCTTGGCTATGTCTTCTGAGAAGAGGCGGGAGCTGCAAAGTGGACTCAATGCTCGAAGAAGGAAGGAGGTTGAGGTCCCCTGTTTTGGAGCGGTAGATCCCTATGCTCCACAAGTTGAGGTATTATGTAATGGTATTTCAATTCATGATGTCTTAGTTGATGGAGGTGTTATAGTTAATGTAATGACCAAGTCTGTAATGAATATGTTGGGTTTAAAAATTGATCGCCCTCAACACTTATGTTAAGGTCATTAAATAAAGGAAAAACTAAACCAGAAGGTGTAGTTTCAAATGTGGCAATATCTGTTATGGGTGTGGTATGTGTGGTAGACTTTCAGGTGATGAAAAATGGTATTGTTGCATACCCAATGTTGTTGGGAAGACCATGGCTAAGGAGAGTTCATGCAAGAAACTACTAGAATGAAGGTTTCATGACACTTGGACGTGGTAGAGAGAGGGTGAAGATAAATGTGATCCCTCGACATCATAAGGAAAGAGAACTGTGGATTCAAGTGATGGCGATGATTGGACATCCTCTGATTACTCTAGTACCAGTGAAGTGGACACTGAAGATGAAGAAAGTGAGGTGGATGTTTCAGTCATGGATATCCTTCCAGTCACACCAACTCATGACCCCATAAAATTATCTGAAGAAGAAGTTGATGATCGTCTCCAACAAATAAAGATTGGTGATGCTGTGATGGAGAGTGAGAAGGAATCCTACCTCCAGCTCTTTCGAAGGTACATACACCTATTCACTTTTGATTACAAGGAACTCCATCAAGTAAGTTGGGTAGAACATTGTATTGAGCTGGTAGATGGTGCTAAGCCCATAAAGCAAATGCCATATAGAATGAATCCTAATTTTTCCAAGACTGTAAAAGAAGAAATAAATAAGTTGCTTGATGCAGGATTCATATTTGCTGTGGAGAATTTAGAATGGGTTTCTCCCATTGTGATCTCAATAAAAAAGAATGGGAAGCTACGCATTTGTGTTGATTACAGGAAGCTCAATAAGGCAACAAAGAAGGATCATTACCCTCTTCCATTTTCAGATCAGATCTTGGATGAAGTAGTTGGCCAGGAGTGTTATAGTTTTTTTGATGGATATAGCGGCTACAACCAAGTTTGTATAGCAGAGAAAGATCAGCTGAAGACCACGTTCACCACTCCTTGGGGAACGTTTGCTTATAGAGTTATGCCTTTTGGGTTGTGTAATGCTCCAACAACATTCCAACGTTTGATGAATAGGGTGTTCGAACCCTACATTGGGACCTTCATCAGAGTATTTCTGGATGATTTTTGCATCTATGGGAGCAAGTTGGACCACCTGCACCAAATGGAGACAACATTTCAAAGGTTAGATGAAGCACAAGCCTCACTAAACCCTACAAAGTGTGTCTTTGGATGTTCTAAAGGTGTTTTGTTAGGGCATGTTGTATCCAGAGATGGTATTGGTACTGATCTTGATAAAGTTTCAAAAATCAAAGATTTACCATTTCCTCTTAATAGAAGTAAGTTGAGATCATTTTTAGGCCATGTGGGTTACTATAGAAGGTTCATCAAGAATTTCTCAAAGATTACATAGCCACTAACCCAGTTCTTGAAGAAGGATGTTACTTATGAACCAGGAAATAAGGCGCATGAAGCTTTTAGACAATTGAAGGAAGCCCTGGTGTCTTCACCTGTTTTGAAGAATCCAAATTGGAGCAAGCCATTCATTGTGTACACTGATGCCTCAGATGCAGCACTAGGAAGTACTTTGAGCAAAAGGATGAAAATGGGAATGAACATCCAATTTACTTTGGGAGCAGACAAATGAGTAGTGCTGAGGTAAATTATACTGTAACTGAAAAAGAGGCTCTGGATATCATTTTTGTTGTAAAGAAGTTTAGAAATTACTTGCTAGGGTAAAAATTTCTAGTTGTAACAGATCATCAGGCTCTAAAATATATTGTAAATAAGCCTAACCCATCAGGGAGGATAGCAAGATGGATAATTTTGCTACAAGAATTTGAATTTGATATTATAGATAGGCCAGGAAAGAAGCATGTCAATGCAGATGCACTCTCTCGAGCCTATGATGGTTTAGGATCATCTTGTGATGATGATGATTTCCCCGATGCAGCATTGTTATCCCTTGACACAATCCCTAGTGAATACATAGATATTTGGAATTATCTGAATGAATTCAAGTTTCCTGATGGTGCCAATGCAAAGACTAAGAGAAAGATTACTCAAGCCAGTTGTCCATATTCTATTCTGCATGGAGTATTATTTCGAATAGGCCACGATGGGACGATCTGAAGAGGGAGTTGGACGTGATCAAGGAAAGGAGCTGCTAGAAGAATTCCACAATGGTACATGTGGAGGGAACTTCTCTGGACAACTTACAACAAGAAGGATCTTGGATGCAGGTTATCACTGGCCCACTCTTTTTAAAGATTGTTATAATTATTGTAAGACATGTGATATTTGTCAAACACATGGTAACCATAAGACTTCATCAGCTCCATTATGTCCTATTCTTCCCCTTGGTCCCTTTGAAAAGTGGGGAATAGACATTGTAGGTCCAATTCAACTACATCACACCAAAATAAGTATATTGTAGTTGCCACAGATTATTTAACCAAGTGGGTTGAAGCTAGGCCATTGAAAACAACTTCCATGGATGAAGTGGAAAGGTTCATATATGAACGCATTGTCACCAGATTTGGTTGCCCATTAGAAATTGTAACAGATCAAGGAAGCCACTTCATTAATGAGGTGGTAGAAGCCCTAGTCAATAAGTTTTCTATTAAGCACAGGAAGGCAACAACATACAAGCCAAGCACAAATGGACAGGTGGAACGAACAAATTTTGTGTTGTGTCAAATTCTAGCAAAAGATGCAGCCTTGCAGGTACATAAATGGGATAAAAGGATTCATGCAACATTGTGGGCATATAGGGCAACATTAAAGTCAGCAACATGATACTCCCCATTTCAGTTGGCCTATGGCATTGATCCAGTTCTTCCTATTGAGTTTGATATTCCCACTGTGAGAGTTATGAAAAATGAAAGGATGGATGAAAGTGATTCAGTAAAAGAAAGGTTGGTACATCTTCATTTGCTGGAGGAAATGAGAGAAATAGCAAAGGATACAAGCCATAAGAAGAAAATGAAGCAGAAAGAATACTTTGATCAAAAGATCCGGTGGTCTCCATTTCATGTGAATGACTTGGTTCTAGTATATGATTCAGATACAAAAAAATAAACAGAAAATTTCTTCCAAAATGGATGGGGCCCTACAAAAAAGAGCATTTGTGCATGAAAATGGTACATACCGACTGGAGGAATTGGATGGCACTCCCATTACGAAATGGGTCAACCATGACAAGTTGAAGATTTTCCAAGCACCATAATAGTCTACTCTGAGGACGGAGTAGAAGCTAGGAAGGGGAAGATGTCGACACTAAAATTTTCCTCCATAATTTCTATTTCATTAATGTATGTATTAGGAATAGGATGTTGTTAAGTATAATTAGTAGTAGCGTTTGATAGAAGATAACGGCACCATCAGTATGGTGCCGCCAATAATGTGGAGTATGGTAATAGTCAAAGTACAATAGGAATGTTGTAAAAAGTAAATATTTGTCGTAAGTGGTCCGGTAATGTTAAAATGTCAAAGTTTGGGTAATTAGAGAAGTAGGGTCTACATGATTAGGAATTAGAAATATTATATTGGTAATAAGGACAAGGAGTGAGGTCATAAATATTTTGTGTATTTTATTTGTAAAAAAGTCTAAAAATGTGGAACCCATGTAAAATGATAAGGTTTATCTTATCTTAAAGATAAGCTTACATGTAAGAGATAAGAGTTAAGGTATGGAATATGATTCATCGAGTGGATTTCTTATCCTATCTTAGAGATAAGATGGATAAGCCTGGAAGTTCTATAAATAGAGAGGCCACCCCCTCATTTAGCATAGAAGGAAGTAGTGAGAAATATTGTATGAGAAGTGTGTAAAGGAAGCCATCGGTTTAAAGGTGTGTTAAAGAAGCCATTAAGAGGTGTAATTGTAAAGTTTCTCCCATAGTCTTGGTGAAAGGCAAGTGAAGTCAATAACACTTGAAGTACCTCATGGGTGAGATTGTAACAGTTTCATGTTAATATTATAATTTATTTTGATATTTCAGATTTATCATCATTCCTGTCTTATCATAGTCGATGGTATTCTTGTGTTATGTTGTTTTGTTTCAGATTACATCCACCAAACTAAAGGTTGTGCATTAGTAAATAATCATAGACGAGGGTTCGGTGAAGAATTATCATAGTGCCGGATTGGTGATGACATAACCTCAATAAGAAAACCAACAGGAGCGGCCCCTTTCTCACTGGTATTCGGGGGAAAAGTAGTTCTCCCACTTGAGGTTGAAATACCTAGTCTCCGCATCTCATTACAAGGGATTTTGGATGAAGAAGCTTATAGGGAGGCACACCTCTCTCAATTGGAAAGCCTTGACAAGGCCAGGCTAAATGCCGAACAACGACACAGAGCCTATGCCGACCGGATGTGCCGGCAGTATAACAAAAAAGTCTATGAGTGAGAAATATATGAGGGAGATCTAGTTCTAAGGCTAGATAGTCGGATCGATAAGAAAACCGGTGAAGGAAGGAAGTTCGGCCCAAGTGGTTGGGCCCATACCAAGTCATGAAGGACTACGGAAATGGTGCATATCTTTTGTGCACACTAGAAGGTGAGGAATTCAATGAAACTGTCAATTCCTTGCATCTTAAATAGTTTTACGCATAAAACATTAGAATCACCACTTGTACATTATAGTTACCTACATTGCATTAGTCATTTAGTTGTTTCATTCTGTCCACTCATTTTATAAAAATTGTAGTCTAGGAACTTACTCTTAAGAAATCTATTACAAATTTATGAAAGTATTGGAAAAAGCATTCAAAACACATCTCTTCAAACATCATCAAGTATTTTCAAATCTTCTCATCAAGTTTGACAGACAAGTATTGACGAAAACCATACCAAGTCCTGCATACTTGGTTTTTCTCTTTCTTTCTACTAGGTGAAGTTGTCCTTACCTATGGTTTGTTCTAGAAGCTTCTTGGTGTCACATCTATCCCTATTAAATCTCTTTGAAAGAAAGGATATCCCAAAGTTATAGGTCAGAAAATTCAAAATCAAATGGAATCAAAGGCACCAAGCAAACAAAATATTTTATTTTACACACTTCTTTTCCCCATCAACCTTCGGTGATAAGCTCGCATCTCTTACTAGTGGTGTGAGGTTAGGAAAGGAAAGAAGTGCCCTTAATCGCCTATATCCTGCCTTTGGTGACAAACCTGTGCTTCTTACTAGTGGCATGAGGCAAGATGTGGGGGATCCATTCACACAAATTAAAAAATCTTGGTATGCTAGAAGCACAAATCAAATTATATTAATAGAAAACAAATGTCCAAATTCCAAAGAGATCAAATCCTCAAAACTAGATTTTGTCAACCAAGTTGCCATTTATAAATCTAAGTCTAGATAAACCGGAAAGTAATTATCCTTCTAATCTTGGTGGTAGTTTTGAGTAAGGTAAGTGTGTAGGTCTAAGTTTGGTTTACATTCTTGCTTTGTCTATCTCTATCATTCCATTTGTCAAACTCATATAATTTGTGCCCTTCCTAACTCTTGGTGTAGAGCCCTCGGCATCTTACTAGTTGCGTGGAGCTAGGAATGGGGCAAGTTCATCTCTTTATCACTATACATTCATCACGCTTTTCATACATAAGAAGAAATCATAGACGTTTCCCAAAAGATCGAAATTTCAATACTACAATGTGTTAATCATCACATATCAACATTAAAAAGCATAAAAGAGAAACATTTTCTCAACATTTGTTATCATTTGTCATCCATTGCATAAATTCTAAAAGCATGAAAAAATACTCTAAAAACATTTAGTATACATGTGGAAACAAATCACAAAATTCTAGGCACCAAAGTCTAGATCCAAAAGATATATATATATATATATATATATATATATAATAAAGTTTCATATACAATGCCATCATGCACTAGGCATGGTCAAAACGCTCAATGAGCCCGAAAAGTACAAAAACACTCATAAATATCGACAAAAACTACAAAAATAGCCTCTCAATCCCTTATGGGATCCCCGAGGGCGTCATGACCACGCCTAGGACTCAGCTACGCCGACGCTCCAAATGCACCGAGGGCTCACGGTCACGGCCAATAGCTGCCGTCTCACTATGAGAATGACTCCTCCTCATCAAGTGCTCAACCGTCCTATATCCATCTACCTCAACATGGAGAGAAGTCATGATCTTCGCCGCATGCTAGATAGAGGAAAAAACATCGGTATGCCTACCTGGCTGTTGAAGGCTCCCCATGTCCACGGAAAGCTCAGCACGAGTCTTCTTCAAGGGGAGCAACAAGGTATCTATGCATACTCGGCGAATCAAGTCTCGCCACTCATCAGCAGTTGCTGCAAATAAAGGAGAAAACAAGTTAGAAAATGATCAAAAATAAAACCAAGAATAAACGAAACAAAAAGAAATAACAACTAAGACAATTCTAACTAAAACAAAGTCAAGAGAAGAGTGATAACTCACTCGGATCTCCGGGCCTCAAGAAGGATCTCTAGGATCCGTGCCTACCACTAATGCCACTGCTGATTGGTGTCCCTCTCCCACATTCGGAGAAATGTGATGGCTGTGACGAACTCACCATCTCCCCCTAAACCACGAGAGAGCATCTCTTCCGAGACCGAGTCACCCTCTCTATGCTTCGCTCCGCCCTCTCGTCCCAGTAGGATATCCTGAGTGGCATGCCACTCAAAAATACTGTCATCCTCCCCACTCGACCCTTTGATCTCCATCTCCTCTGTCTCCTCCTCTATCTCTCCCCCAGTGAACTCCTTAGACTTGGAGTCCATGTCAATAGGCTCATCGTTGCTATGGGCGGGACTGGTGGCAATCCAAAGTAAAGGTACATGATGAGCACTAGCTCCCCCTCGAGCACATACCACCCTCCTGGCCGTGATAGGAACACCAGGAGTAACAGTAGTCCAACCCCAGCCTCTAGGACCTCCCAGGAGCCTCGTAAATAGATCTATACACTAGCCTCATTTGGAGGAAGCATGTTAATGTACGGTAGGCCGAAGTCGTGGTACTCTATCAAAGGGTGGATCTCAACTTCCTGCATCCTTTCTATCACTGGTGGTATGCGTAGTCTGATAAGCAATCAATGTGAGAGTCTTCTCTCCCCATAGCCCTACCATGGCACGATAAGGAGTGGCCTCCATCTGCGGTGGTCAAAGAGGCCACTTAGTTGGTGAGGCACTCTAAGAATAGTCATCCATGTCCACCTCGCTGCCCACCGACGGCCCCGGGATCCTCCACCTCTATACCTCTCCCATACGGAGTGATATGCTCATACACCCAACTCATGACAAGAGTGGGGTGGCTCAAGTGACTATCCTCGAAGTCGAAAAACCTGTATAAATCATGGTAGGTGGTCCCGAGGATGTCTGCTCCCCAAAGAGACACATATATGGCCCTCAATCTATGTAATGATGGGGCCCAACAATATAAGAGGGTGTCCTCTCCCTTGTCCCCAATCAATATTGAAGCAAGGATGCCCATAATAGCCTTGTGGAGCACAAGAATGTCTCGACTTAACAATGGAGCGGATCCTCACATCCTTCTTGACCCCATCGAAACAATCTGCATCCCCATATATGTGGCCCATGAACCACCGAGATCTTGATCACTGCTTTGTCTTAAGAGACAACTTCCTCCTAAGGATCGAAATCCCTAGTATACGGTAAACATCCTCTAGGGTGATGGTCCACTCACCCCTAACTCTTGACAATCGAAGGTGTTTTGATCCGCATCCCAGTATGAAAATAATTCACATAGTATGTGACTAGCAGCAGAGTAATGTGAGAGAGTTGTGTAAACCTCCAAATGCCATCCCCCGAAGAGTATCCCACTCTACGAGAGTGCCTCTAACACTACTGGGAGCCAATCACACTCCCTCTCCTAGCTCCATCTAATATACTCCTCCTTCTTACGCATACATGCAAAAACACAAAAAAGGAGTAAGTTAGTATCAAGATCCGATTGGCAAAGCTATCAATAACATGTAAAAGTGCTAAAATGCAAAAATAAGTAAAGAAAATCATTGTTTTTACTTTTTGTCACGAACCGTTGCCTTGTGTAGAGTGGCGGTTCCATAACCACCACCTTCTAAGGTGGTGGTCCTGTAACCACCACCCTTTGCAGGGCATCGATCCTGTCTCGAAACCGCAAATGGCTCGAAGCCCTAAAAATAAGCAAAATATGCCATTTTAACCAAAATAAGGACCTACCCTATGGGCGCCCCCCCCAGAGACTCATTTAAAACTAATATTTTCAAAAAAAAACCCCCTGAGAAAAAGATTTCATCATTTCCACATTTTAGGTTCAAAAACAATAAATTAAGAAGAAATAACCTGAGACTTTGTGGGTCAATGTTCCACTCTCGAAGGCATGATCACTATCTCACTAAAACGTTTTGACTATATTTGTCGCATCGAAAACCGTCCTTTGTGGGTCCCGGATCTCAAAAAATATCAAATCAATCCGTGCAAATGAATAGTGAAATGCGTTCGTCGTTATATATATAGCCTTTTAAAATTGATTTTGGATGTCTTTCGCAGGATCAAAACATCGACAGAGGTAAGTTCTAAACCCCACATAGATGGTATTTCCTCATTTCATATCAATTTTGTTTTATTTCTAAATTTATTTTATCTATCTGCACTTGAGTCCCTTTTTTTCATTTTACAGATAGTGGGAATTTGGATGGTGACTTTCCAACACACGGGCACGTCGGGTATAACTCCTAACTCCCCATTTCGGGACCACTATACTCAGATCCACCGTTTTACGCCTCTTCATGGCTAAGATGCTTCTTGAGGGGTAATATGTACGTACCCAAAATTTTAGGTGCTTGTACCACCGAAAAGATGTTACACATACCCCAAAGATGATATAGGTCTCCTTGCAAGGTGTTCGGAATCTAGAAAAGCTCGCCAAGTATACGTTTGTATCCTGTATGCCTCACTCGGTCCCCGCATGATTTTTTTTTCCCTCAGCCCCCTTTTTCATTGCATTTTGGTCTTTAGTGATGAGACCGTCGCCTGACTAGGTGATAGTCATGTGAACACCACCTAGACAGGCGGCGATCCGTGCCGCCGCCCTGAATAGGGTGGCGGTCATGTCACGCATTTCCCGAGAAAGTTTCGACAATCGCGTCAAACATAAATCTTCAATTTCTACCCACATTATTCAGCTACTTTTCTTTGCATTTATGTTTTGGCCACCTTGTGAATAGTGTTTTCCCTTTGTTTATAGTAAAAGAGTTCAATTGGGAGTTACCCTCTGGTAAATGCATTTGCTATAAATAGCTAGCTTGTTTTCAAACAAATGGCCCCTCTCCTTCTCTATTTAATCATTCAGTCTTTGAATTTCTTGCTTAGAGTTCTATTAGTTTCATGTTTTGCATCAATTTTAGCTTTCCTTTGTTGTTTAGAAGTCATTCAATCTTCTTGTTTCACCTTACTTCATTGTTGTTCCATACAATCAACTTAGCATAAAATAGCTTCATTTCTAGATTAGAATCCATTTAGAGTTACTGAGGTTTTTTTGTCATAAGGATAGATTCTAAAACTCTTGGCACATTTGTGTTGTATTCCCAATAAATCCTGCTAGGAATTATACGGTCAAGCTCTATTCACTTGCACTATCTCTCTCTTACTCGCATTGTATTCGGTCTATATCTAAAAGATGCCATTGTTCAAGTTCATTATTCTACGATACTATCATATACACACTTTTCTGGATTCAAGAGAACACGAAGGAAATGAGGAGATCACCTTTGAGGGGAACAATTCACACACAATTAGATTTGCCCTTTATTATGTAAATGCAGTTTGAGCTATCAAAGTTCTAGTTACAACATATCAAATAGAGTAGTGAATTATTTTATTTTAGTCAAAAGTTCACTCTCGATATCGCAGTGGATTTGTGGGGATTGATAGTTTCTGAGAAATTGTGATTCATTCCTCACTTCTGAGGTAGGATCAAGAGTATTTCAATTTAAAATAATTAGTTGCTTAGATATTTAGGATAAAATCACAATGCACGGAAAATAGCCACACCGGAGGCTACTTTGGTTGTTTTAATTACATTACTAGATTAATTTGTCCATTTTCTAAATATATTAGAGTAGTTGCTCTTAAATTTCATTAAAATATGTCATCAAAAATATAAAAATAGAAGAATACACGCATAATATAAATACATCTTTCGTAATTAGTTTATTAACTTTATTTAAAAGCTTGAATCATTTTGCATGACAATCACGGGACCTAGAGAGAGCCCAGAGAATACATATTTGAACCAATAGTGCCTCAACCAAATCTACCCACAACGCTAGCTGATATAGATCAAGACCTTAGGATACAGGTCTTTCGAGCAATGACAAACCTACAAGAAATTAGTGAACAACAGAGAGGGTTAAATATTGAAGATGACAATTCTTACATTTTGGTCAAACCATCGTAACTATAGACTGCCTTGATAAAATATCTGAATGATTGTACAAGGATTCGAAAGAGAAAAAGTATTTGGTTGTGATCCTTTAGTTCCACAACCTGATGTAGGAGACCTCCTCATTGACATAGATACTAGCTTACGCATTCAAGTTTCCAGAAAACCTATAAGGTATTTTGAGAAAATTATACAACTTCTAGATCTAAACATAAAGGCTGAAAAGGCGTATGATTACTGGATAGTTGGAAGAAGGGATTGATTCTTAACATGACCATAACAAGTCCACAACAACCACGAACTCACGGTTGTGATCCCCAAGTCCCACAACCCAACGGGCCTGTAAATTAGTTAAGTATTGATACTGGTTTACGAACACTGGTATTTCGATCCTCACCACTCCCACCGGTATCATAATGCGAGTTCTCCGTATTAAATATAGAAGCCAATCAATCTAATATTTTGGCTAGACAGAGAAAATCACCCATAGTTCAATACAAATCCACTACACCTCCTATCACAATTTTCATGACCTTGTTTGGAGATATATACGAAGCTCCCACAGGTCACTTCCCATGAATCCAACAACCAATAAACAGGATCTTGGTAGATCTTGATATTGATTGGAGCCTCTAAATAGCTATTATATCTGAACAAACCATTACACCAATTCAGGTTAGGAGGGCCTTCTTTGCCTTAGATTCGTAGATTCCATTATTGCGTATTGAGGATATAAGATTACTCGATTAGTTTGTCTGTATCCATTTATATTCCACATTCACCGGCTATCTTGGCACAACCTTGGGAGGTCGGGTATGAGGAAGAGGTACTTGTAGACTCCCATGCTCGCATGTCACTTTTCCATCATACAATATAGTTGGTGCATGATTTGTACATGGTGAGGCGCAAAGGTTAGAGGGTTGTGGGACCAATTATATTATTGACCACTTAGATATATAAGAGGTTCCGATATATAGGCCGATAGGAACACCATTAGAAATAGTGGCAGATGCCCCTAGAGTGCTTCAATGGGCACATGGGCCAACTATGAGATCACTCGATCATTCCAGCCACTAGCACATGTGGGTACGAATGATGTTACATGGCATCCTTACATAGGGAACTTGGATCAGTGGCCTAGTTAGCCCAATATAGAGTACTTAGAGGCCATGACTAAGGTGACAGGGCATTACGTGTCCTAGGTGGAGACCCATGTGGTGAAAAAGGTCCCAAAGTAGTTTGGGTGACCAACACCTGTGGTGATACCATCATTGCCACCCTACCAATGTTGTCATGCTAGAGAGGCTGCAGGAGTGGAGGTGAAGGTACCAATATTATGACCACACATGATACGGACAATGAACATACATAGTCGGAGGTAACATAGGTGTGGTGGGGATGCTTGAAGGCCCACCAAAGATCATAGATGTGAGTGGTTCAGAGGAGGGGACCGATGGAGGATCCAGTGACATAAATTCATAGGGTGGGGTTGAAGAAATAGAATTTTATCAAGATATAATCTTTTACACTTTCATCTTCCTTTTACTAGATCCTAAAGAGTTCCTCGCTACGGTCTCGATCCTACAAGTAATCTTGGTACTTGTTTAAAAATGGTTTCCATCTCTTCCCAAGTATGGATATATTTGGGGGTTAGTCCCATGAACCATCTCATTGTTATATCTTTTAAGGTTGGGAAACAAATTTATTTTATGAGTGTTGGAGGTATAATATAGGTTTGGCAAAACACTTTGAATTAAAATTAAAATTGATCGGGATCTTCGAGACTAAACCCTTAAACATTGGTAAGATTGAAGGGGATATATTTTTCATATGGCCTTGGTCATTGGGATCCAATTCTATGGGATAAGTGAATGTCCTTCCTAGTATTGGATCACCATTTCCCCCTCCATTAGGATTTTCACTTCCTTGCTTTCGGCTCAATTCTCATTTCTCCACCTTCACCCTTTCACCGAAAAGGGGGCATATAATCGGGATCATCTTATAATCCATCTCAAGATACAACATAATTAATTGACACTCCTAATACATTACTATCACAATTTTCTCTGATCTCATTCAAACATAGTTATAATTATTCTATACGATAGTCAATACTTGCTGCTATTTCAAATCTATCCCCCAAATGACCTAATCTAGGTGAAAAATAAAAACCTCTTCATGAGTAATATTCTAAATACATCTTATTCAATCAACTAATGTCACTCAAATCAATCAATCAATCAATACAATAGTCATAGTTACTATCACTCCCAGATGACCTAACTTGGGAGCCACATTACATCACCATCGCTTCCATATGACCTAACTTGGAAGCCATCTAATACTATTCAAATTGGAACACCCATTACTATAGGAGTGGGGGAAATGAGATGTCACTGAATTTCCTATATTGCTCCTATGTGGGTTCTTCAATAAGGAACAAATAGGTTACAATCGGAACTAACTCGGTAAAAATCCGGTCCTTATCCGTCTACGGTGGTTGGAATTTTTGGAGAAGCATCATGGAAGGAGAGAAAAATACCTCTCTCCCTAACACTCTTCCTCTAGTGGAAGGATGCCCAAATCCTCCAATTATCAAAAAATTGGGTTGGGAATTAATCGCTCCTACCACCTCTTATCTCTATCACCTTTGGCAAACAATCCAACATCTCCAATGACATCACAACTATTTCTCTAAGTTTCTCCTTACAACAGTTTTTATCTCCTATTACACCACGTGGGTCAAAATTCTGATCCATAGTTCACCACACTACAAGTTTCTATATTCGATGTGCACTCTGCAATATGGATTCTTTGAACTCTATATAGGTATGTTCCTTACTTCTTTTACATTACTTGAATTTCATTCAAATAATATTAACGAAGGGGGGGTAAACACAAAATCATGCACATATCACTATTTTATTATGCCTTCATTATGTTTTTATATGCATGAATATTAAGTAAGAAAAGTATTTACTAAGGACATCATCTCTTATCCATCTACATTTTTATTGATTTTTACAAGTAACTCTCTTCTTCATCTATCGCTTATGTATTCACTTATGGTTAGGTCATAGGGATCCCCTGTCATTTGTCTTTTCATATTTTTCGTTATTTATCCTAGAAATTAGCACCCACTCTGGGAAACTAACACCCATGTGCTTGTGTCTATTTTGGGTGCTTCTATCCTATTTATTATTTTTACACATTTTGACATTTGTGGTCAGTCTTTTCACTTTTATTATCCTTATCCCATGTTCATAGTCGGCCTTTTGTGTCACTAGTGTCAAAATTCAAACAAGAGACTCATATATATACACAACATACACACTATTATTCTAGATAGCAATTCAAAAGGGCTATCACATCTACACATTATCACTACTATCAAAAGGGACTGCATACACTGCATAGGAAGGGGAAGTGTTGAATTCCATACCACACATTTGCATCAAAGCTAGCTATAGCCCACTATCTTGTAATAATTTTCACGATGGAAACTTAAGGACATTATTTCACACACAAGCACATAGAACTACATGGAGTCTGAAATGTAGTGTAGAGCTTGGTACTAAGTTAACTCATCGGGTGACCACTAGGTCAATTTAACTTCACATATTACATATACTGAGAGGGGGTGAATTGGTCCTAAAATTAATTTTATTTCATTTACCAAACCATACATTCATCAATTATATTGTTCATACAACATTCATAACCATGTGTGCTTATTAAGATATGCAACATCAACTACAAGAGCAAGAAACAAAGTACTCAACACAAGAACACCATATGTAAGTGGGAAAACCTTGTGGGGAAGAAAACCCACTAATTTTTTTCTTATATTACACAAAAAAAGTGAGTTAGTGAAGCACCAACTTCACAAGGAACACCAACCCTACAAGGAGAACCAACCCCTAATTTAGTGAAGCACCCACTCTAAAAGGAGGTGAAAACCCACTTTTTTTCTTATATTACACAAAAAAAGTGAGTTAGTGAAGCACCAACTTCACAAGGAACACCAACCCTACAAGGAGAACCAACCCCTAATTTAGTGAAGCACCCACTCTAAAAGGAGGCGAAAACCCACTAGGATGACCAAGAACAACCTAAAAACTTGAATATGATTTATCTTTGATAATTTTACAACCACAACTGATGAAAATCATAATTTCAGCTCACAAACCCTAGCTCACACACTAGGTCTTCAATCTCTCATAATGTTCCTTTTTCTTCACTTTTCAAAGCTCTAATCACATGCACACATGCTCTATAATATTCCTAAACCTTTCATTCTATTCCTAAGCCTTCAAATCATGCTCTCATACCTGTAAAAAAATCCCCTCTAGGTCACACTTCTTCCCTCCAAGAGCACTAGTTCAAAAATGAACCAAACAATCACTTACATATGATTTTATTTCTTCTAACCCAAAGGATTTTGGTACTTAATGATAATTTTGACCCATACATCTCTATAAAATTCATTTTCATTAATGACAATAGTTATATATGACCCAAGTATGCCGACCTAGCTAAAAACACACTTTCATGCACTAAAAACCCACTAAAACACATGCATTGGGATGACAAAATTCTCCTCATTCCAAAACCATGCTTATTCAAGCTACAATATTCATAAAAAATGATTAATATATCATTTAAAATTCATACATGGTCACAACCAATAAAATTATTTCATTTACTGGGCCTAGTTCACTTTGTAATTCTCAAAACAGTTGTTTCCTACACCCTTCAATGCCCTATAAACTTCATTTGAACACAAAATCACTTAAACATGAGAAAATAATTCCATGTATCCACTTTATAGAAATTTCATAACCTGAAGATCACTTCTAAGAATGTTATAAGCCATGAAACATCCATCTCTTCAAACCACAACTACTTTTTCCTTCACTAGATCAACCTACCAAAAATGATATTTCCAACGATTAGATCATAAAATAATTTTTGCATACATTAAATAAATACAAATGGATTCATTGGATTCCTAATTAATATTTATTAATATTATAGGTGATAATAAATATCACCTAATCCATTCCATGCCTCAAACAACATCAAACTTTCACCATAACACATATTGTCTTGAACTGCCAAAAATATTATTGTCCAAAGAATGATTTGGAAACCCTATAAAATGAACTCATAATGATAAAATAATCATCTCACTAAAAATATATCTAACTCCTCTTTCCAAAAAAACTTAAATCACATTAATCCTCCACCTTTAGCTCAAGTTATGGCCATTTTACTGGACCCTGCTATATTTGAGACCCCAAAATTGCCCTTTGACTAGTCAACATGTGTGGACCTCAAAAAACCATTTACTTGCATGAAATTTTCCTATAACCTCTATGGAAACCCATAAAAAATCCCAATAATCATGCACCATCAATTTTTCATGCCACTTCTTTGGACCATCTTGTCATAAAACCTTCTTCTTCAAAACTGTCATTTTTAGGTGGGGCCCACTCATCACCATGACCTAAACCATACATTTATGGAAATATAAGAGAGTAATATACAACATACATTCATAAAATTTTATCAACTAATCAAAACTAGGTCACTATACTTCACTTTTTGCAAACTGCTCCTAGCTAGGGTTTAACTAGGGTTTTAGACGACTTTATCTTCTTAACATTCATTTATAAACTCCGACAATAAAAAAACATCATTTTTTTCAAACCTTATAAAATAACCTTAGAATAATCCTTTAAAGGCACAAGGTCCCATGTAAATCACACAATTCACAACGAGCATTTGAAGTTCAACTTCGAGCTTGATTTTCACTTGTTCTTAACCCTGTCTCACATAAACTATCATAACTTGCAAAATTATCATCATGGAAACCTTAAATTTTACTCAAAGCACTATAACACATCCCTCTAACATATAAAATCATCATAATGTCAATTTCATACATCAATCTCTCCAGTCATTAAGACTTACATTTACTTGCATGTTTGTTCCTCATTGTAGAAGTTAGGGTCAACTGAAATAATGCAATAAATGATCATAAAACCTATGAAAATGACCCAAACATACCTGATATGCCATTATATACCTGAATTCATGCTTCCATGATCTCATATTACTCCAAACCACACTATCACACCTCCGTCATACCTAGTCCCAATGAGCACTGTAACATAGTGATCCACCTACGACTACATCATACCACTATTATGAGTGTCAAAACACCCTCAAAACCTATTATCCATCATGTCAACATGATTCCCAAGTATATAATAATCTCCTACTGTCATACAACATCACCTAGGCACTTGAATAGGCTTGCAAGAGCAAGTAATCCTCACTGAATCTCACTATACCAGAAAGTATACATCTGAAACACCATTTTATAATCATATACATCATCATGAGACCCTAATCCAATATCCACTTTATCATTAATGTGGTTTTTCATCAATGACCACACCTATTAGGACCACATGCCAACATATTTCACACACAAGGACATAGAACTACATGGAGTCTGAAATGTAGTGCAACGCTTGGTACTAAGTTCACTCATCAGGTGACCACTAGGGTCAATTTGACTTCACATATTGCATATATTTATTTATATATAATGTGTTTTTGAGCTTGTGTAGATAGATAAGGTTTTTTTTGCAGGTTATAGATGTTATTACAACCCTAACAACAAATTTGGAGCGACAAAACAGATATTGGGGCAAAGATCCTCAGACCCAAAAGAGATAGATCATGAGTATTAATATAAACACTAGCACTTGGGTTCTCATGTCCTTCTATGGTAACTTCTATCCCACAGAGTATGGAGTATCATAACTCTCTTCCAACCACTGTGACATCATTTCCATCCATATTCAGCAGATGCATAGTCCCGAGTACATCCAGGTTGGACAGTAATAAGCCAAGTCATCTATCTCTCTTATTTTCCTAAAGTTTTATACTATTTGAGTATGTAGCACTTGTATATTGTCGTATATTATCATTTATATATCACTTTTTGCATTAGTTACTCTACAATTATATTTAATTCAATTTATATTAAATCACCTCCCTACGGTCTCTGATCCTACAATAATCTTGGTACTTTTCCAAAAACACAGTTTCCATCTCTTCCCAAGCATGGATAAAGTTTGGGGATAATCCAATGAATGATTTCATTGTTGTATCTTTCAAGGTTGAGGGAAAAAACTTCAGTTTCTGAGAGTCAAAGGTATAATCATAGGTTTGGCATAACACTTTGAATTCAAATAAAAATTGATTAGGATATTCCAAGACTAAACCCCTAAATGTTGGTAAGATTGAAAGGGGTATATTTTTCATAGGGAATTGGTCATTGGGATCCAATTCTATGGGATAAGTGAATGTCATTCATAATAGTGGATCACCATTTCCCCCTCCATTAGGATTTTGTACTCCATCCGCCATCCTCTTTGGTTTCTCAACTAGTTCCACCGATAAATTTTAAGAGGGATATTTGGGTTTATTCTTACAAATCTACCTCTATGATCTCTCTATATATGCATAAACTTATAACATGCTAAATAACAATTTCCAAAATATAAGTGCTTAATTGATCATCTTGTTCCACATACTCCAAAAGCACAAAAAAGGTACATGTTGTCACTACAAGACCTTTATATCTAAAAAAAAAGAGTTATGGAAAAAGAAATTCTAAATGGAAACTTACCAGATTCTCATAAAGAAAACAAGATAGTACCTTAACCTTTGATAACACCTTCAAAACTCCCCAAAAATGATGTCAAAAAGTGATGAGCATCGTTGATACTCACACTTTAATAATTTAATGTTCTGTCAATATAAGGGCAATGTCCAAGGCTATTTGCAACAAAGAACACTTGGAAATATATTGAGCATGCAACTTAATCATTTGAGGAATTATTAATCTGCTATCACTAAGAATCTATCCTAACTTATTAAAACTTGATGAAAGAAAAACATAGGAAAAATAATTTTAACTCTATAACTTTAAGGAACTAAAACATGCAGAAGTAAAATAACAGTTTAAATGATTTAAACACAATAATGCTTGAAAATAAACAAACTAAAATAGATGAATAAGAAATAAGTAACAATTCCCTTCACATTGGGGAGGAGTGTCCCTTGTTCCTTCCCTTTGATTTGGTTACAACGTCTTACTCACGAAAACATAGTTGATTCCAGAATCATGCCCTTTTTTATCAATGATTTTACAATGAAATTTATTTTTTTCTAAGAAAAATACCACACTTATTCTATGATGATAACGCCTTATATATTAGGTGAATTCTAGTTCTTCTTCCAAGAGAACTTATTATTATAATTACATGTAAAAGTTACATGCAGGAGTTAACTAAACAAATTTATATAAGAACAACAATATAACTGATAATTATTAAGTTGATGTGTAGTCATGCATGTAGATTGTTGGTCAAACTCATCTTATAGATGGAAGTGGATTTCTTGTAAACAACACTCAACTGAACATGGAGAGTGACTTGTAATTTTTTCGGAGCTTGCAGCCGGTTGAAGAATAGAGGGAACCCATGAGTTGTTCCACATGTTCCATATAAAGCTGACATTATTGATAAAAACTCCCTTTTTCCTATTATTTCTTTTATCACTTAGTGTTGGGTTTCGGGGAACTTGAGGTATGACATAAATGTTTTCTAATTTCCCAAGGTGGTTGAATTGGTTATGTAGTGAAGCGGAGGAACAGAGGAACAAGAGAACAATGGCCACAAATCACACTCCTCGCATAGTGGAGGGTTCAATCAAAATAAGCACTAGTTACTACCAGTTATAATTTTAATGTAAAGACTAAAGCATATGTTAACTTTAAATGATATTTATATCTAAAGAGGTGGTTACCACCTAAACAGACCAAGTTCTTAGATGGAATTGACGTTGACTAGGTTGTTGGACACAAGTTGTGAAAATATCTTCACTGACCGGGCGAGTCTGTGCTCTTGCATGTGAGTCCCGCACTAAACTTATGTGAGTCCTACACTTGACTATGAAAGTTCTTCCATTCACATTTATTAGCACCAAAATCAACTTATATCAATCAATTTAAGAAATCATATGAAAGATAAAAGATAACAAAGATTTATGCACAAAACTTCTCTTTAAGTCAACAAAAGTATTATTTACAATAAAGCTAATATTAGTTCAATACAAGGTAATAGTGGCAAAATTGGGGCTTAGAATGGGAATTCAAAAGAATCATCAATTTTTTTTTGGTTTTTGATGCATGACAACATCCATGTCTTCCATGTGTTCATCTAATAATTGGTGAGCCCCGACCTTCCTTTTCATACAATTCACCTTAATATTATATTGACATTAGAATTGTCTATATTTACATAGAATATTTATCTGCAAATGATAGTTGTAAAAGATGTTAGGATTGTGGAGCTGAATCACATCATAGTTAGCATGATTTACACCTTTCTGGTTTACTCAGTAATTAGCACCGGTTAGGGTAACCGACATTAGTCAACATTAGGGTAACCTACACCGGTCAGAGTGTAAGCAACACCTGTTATCTGTGTGTAAAATTTTATATTTAACTTACGGGATTTAATCTAGATTTTGTTTTAAAGCTGATTTAAAGGTTGTAAATGCATAGCTAAGGTGCCCTAAGTTTGTCTAAGCTTATATAAGCTAGAAAACTAGGGTTAGAATAAAAGGAATAAGGAAAGAGAAGAATTGAGCTATCCTTGGTTGAAAGGATGAAGAAGAAGAAAAAGAAAAAGTAGATTGCATGAAGATAGGAGCTTTCATAGAGAGAAGCTAAACAGAAGGAAAGTGCAGGTACACTATTGGTGAGAAGATGGTATTATCTTCTATTGTATTTCCTTTGTATTATTTAGTCTCATGTAATGGATTGCATAGTATGCAAAGCACTTAGTATTTCTTCTTGTTAGATCCACAAGGTTGTTGTGAGATCTTGTTATTGCTCATTCTTGTAGATACACATGTTGTGAGATCTTGTATTATAGATCCATGAGATCATGATGTATTATTGATCCATAGGAATCTAATATTGTAGAGGAATTTGTCTTCATGTTTGCATAGGTTGATGCAGTGATGGAGGAGAGACTTACTTCTTGGTGCATGGTTATGTTTGCATATTGGCAGACCCTTCTAGAGGTCTTGTTTACAGATTCACAGTACGGTGAGAGCCTTGTTGCACAAACGATGATGTAAGGCAGCTTCATGTATGTGAGATCTGGTGGTGTTTCAAAGCCATAGTTGTAGTGCACTTAGGTAGATCTAGTTAGATATCTGGAGGAGAAATAGGTGGTGGTATGGAGGCATAGTTTAGTGTACTCAGGAAGATCCGGTTAGAGATCTGGGAGGAAGAGATACTCTTGTAGAGATACATGTACTCTTGTGCAGAAGAGTTGGTTTGTAATATCTTGTTATATTATATATATGAGATCTCTATCTTTGGTGGACGTAGCCCACATTGGGTGAACCATGGTACATGTTGTGTTATGTGTGTGTACTTTTGTGTGATTTGGATTATTCTTGTTTATACTTCCACTGTTGTAGATTTTGTGGGGATTGTTAGATCCATATTTGCATGTTTTGGATTTGATATTCTATAGTTGAAAATGTTTCTACATAGACCCATCCCCAACAAAAGAATATAATAATTTCCGTGAGTTGGCAAAGAAGTTTTGGAGAAGGTGGGGATATGCCCCGACTATATTCATGACCGTTTATATATAATGAGGAAATTTTTAGGTATAGCCATTTAACAACGAAACTTAAATGGTCCAAGTTTGACAATAACAATTTTACCTTCGTTTTAGAGTTAGTTGACATTTTTATTCAAAGTGTATCTTAAGATATATAAACATAAAAAAAAAGTTAAATGTTTTTATGTGGAAAATGTTGATAGCTAATAGTTATTGATATTGAAGTTTTTATTTTTGAATTATCACATAATTACGTTGAAGACACTATCTAAAGAGGAGTGAACATTGTTGGGACTGACACACGCCAAAAAAATTGGGTGGTAGTTATTATGTTTTGGAAGTCATTGATGTACTGATAACATTTGTGTTGTCCATATGCCCATCTAAGTAGAGTTGGTGTGCCCTTGTATGAGTGTGCTACTTAAAAACCTGACGTGGTCAAGAAAGTGTAGGAAGAACTAGAATCTATTGTGGGAAGAGAACGAGCAAGTGACAAAGGGTGATTTGGTAAGTATGGAATATTTGCATTGTGTGGTGAAAGAAACAATGAGATTATATTTGGCACCGGCATGAATCAACACAAGCTTGCACTCTTAATGGATACTTCATATTTGAGAGAACCATGATTCTTGTCAATGCATGGGAGATAGATAGAGATCCAACCATTTGGGATGATCCAATAACATTCAAGCTAGAGATATTTGTGGGTAGAAATGTAGACATACATATAGGAAAAGAGTGTTTGGTTATGATTCCATTTTGAGTGGGCAAGAGAGTATGTTGAGGGACTAGCATGGAAGTTGTGTTGGATCAAATTAGGAACTAATTCCAATAGAGTTTTGACAAAGAATTAGATTGAACACCTTGGATCCTTGTAAATAAAAATTGATCTTTGTGTTTTTCCTATGTGGAGGCTAACCAGATGCTCTTGAATTAAAAAATATATATTTTCATCCTATTTGCACCCTTGAAAACAAGTTAAAGAAGTTTGAATCTTGAATCCCGTAGGATGGGGTATGTAAAGTGGAAAATTATTTGTGCTAAAATTTTCCACAAAATGAATCCATTCTCGGTTCACCTTTTCCTTTATATCCCGTGTGCATCATGAAATCAAAGAGGATATCTTGATTTCCTAGTTATGTTCTAAACCAATCCAAAGGCTAGATCCCACCACATGGATTTCCATCATTCATAGACAAACATATTGAAGCCTCAGTCGTACGTCAAACCTTTGTAGACATTTGAGCACATAATAAAGTAATGGGAAATAATAGGTAATGATAACATGTAACAAGTGAACGCCACAAATATAGATAAGGTACATCAAACGAGTAAGGTTAAATCAATTGATGAAAAGTTTTCGAACGTCAATGAACACTGATTCATGATTGTGATAGTCCATCCACTCACCCCTTTCAACTGCAACAACCATTGCTCCCATTTAGAAACACCTTTCACGTAACAAAAAATTCATGAACACCATTAAAATTATGCTAACAAGGGTGGGTTGAGAGAAGAATTCCCCTCATTGACATGTATTGCCAATGGAAGTTGCCCCATATATTGTTTTGTCCAATTGTATCTAAATAGGATTTGGATTTTTATTATTGCAGCCCTCATTTAGTATTTCGTGGGTTTTATATTTTAGGAATGTTGAGATAATGCATGATTAGAACTTATTTAATTTTAGCCTATAATTGAATGAAAATTATAATGAGGTTGAACTTATAACTTAAAAAAAACATCATAGGGATTTTGAATGGATGATATGTTAGGAATACTTTGGTTAGTGCTCACATTATTACTTATGTAAGTTATATGAGTTTGTAATAACATTAAAATCACTCACGTAAATAGTAAATAGGTGGTTGGTTAGTATATACATTTAATTATATTAACCTATTATTTGTGAGAGTTAATTGTTATATAAGTGATTAATAATGGTTAAATTAGTTGTTATATATGTGATTAATATGGTTAAAACGACTCAAATATTTAAGGAGAGTTGTTATAAGAGGTTTCCTATTTTACATGAAACATCCTCCTATATATTTGTAACCTATGATTCTCAATGTAATATGAAGAATATTATTATTGTTAATTTAATTTGAGACTTGATCCAAATTCACATTTGGTATCACATAGATTTTTCCTTTAATTTGTTCGTTGCAATGAGAATCAAGTGTAATTTTATTTGAGAGAGTATTTTGTCTTCGAGGAGCGTGTCTTCAAAGGAGCATTTACATGGGTGACTTTGCTTCAGATCATAGTGAATAATTACCTTGTTAGTGATAGATTTGACATTTCACAGTTTGATTGTTTCACTCTAAGTGTTAAGAGGGAGGCGATACCCACAAGAATCGAGTACGCTTATGACAATTGGTTGAGGTTTCAATGTATCTCAAATGCCATAACATTATTCACTATGAAATTCTAAAATCCTTCATGAAAATTATTAGCACTCTTAAACAGAACATAGAAATGCAACTGCAGGTTTTGATCTATTTCTTATTCTTATTTGCTTGTGCTCTGCTAAATCAGAGAATACAATCTTTATAGAATAACAGTAAACAAAGTCTTATTCAAACTCAAACTCAAACTACCCTATCTCTACTCTTCATCCTATAGATGGAAAACATATGCCAAAGCACGTACACATATCATCTAATGTGTCAATTACAAAATAACTTCCCTAAATGCTAGCTACAAAATCCTAAATGCTAACTACAGAATCCCTAAATATTAGGCTATAATTTCTGCATGTCTAACACTCCCACTTAGCCAAATATTTGTCAACCAGCTTGTATCACATCAAATCCTTCTTTGCAAAACTCAAAATTATTTCTTGGTAATGCCTTTATCAATGCACCGCCACCATCATTTCAAGCGTTACACAGTACTCCATTTTAATAGTGTTGTTCTTAATTTGTTCATGGATGAAATGATATTGTATCCCTATATGTTTAACTCTCCCATGATACTTTGAATTCTTCGTCATGGCTATGCAACTTTGACTATCACACTTTAATATTGTTGGTTGGGACTAAGTAACCTCGATGTCCTGCAACAATATTCTCAACCAAATCAATTCTTTTGTAGCTTGACATGCTGCTATATATTTTGCTTTTGCACTGGAGAGAGAAACAGATCATTGTTTCTTACTTGCCCATGAAACTGCACCTCCACAAAGGATAAAACAAAACCCTGAAGTTGATATCTTACTATCAACATCCCCTGCCCAATCTACATCACAATATCTAGTAAGTTTCAGATATTTTTTTGAGCTCCCACTGAATCTTATTCCATGTTTAGTTGTTCCTTGTAGATATCTAAAAATTATTTTAACTGCTGCCCAATGTTGTGGTCCAGGATTGCTAGAATATTGGCTCACAATACTTATAACATGTGAAATATCAGGTCTCAAGTAGAAACCATTGCATACATTAGGCTCCCAACAACATTTTTATATGGAACCACACTCATATAACTTTCTTCTTCTTGTGTTTTGGGACACATGTCCAGTGAAAGTTTGTTTCCTACTTCCATTGGAGTACTTACTGGCTTGCAATTTTCCATCCCAAATTTCTTGAGAATGTTCCTAATGTACCTTTCTTGACTAAGATGGATTTTCTCTCTTCTCCCTATCTCTTAAAATTTGAATGCCCAAGCAATAATGAATCTCACCATGATCAGTCATCTCAAATTCTGCAGCTAATTGAGACTTGAACATGCCTAACATCTTAAAATCATTACTCATAATGATGGTGTCATCAACATATAAAGCTAAGATGACTAGAGACTCACCAATATGCTTTATGTAGACATTTGAATCAGCATTGCAACTTACATATCCTTCATTTTGGAGAAACTCATCAATATGCTCATACCATGCTCTTGAAGACTGTTTCAGTCTATACAATGTTTTCTGAAGCTTGCATACTAACCACTCCTTTCCTTCTTATATGTAGCCTTTTGGTTGTTCCATATAAAATTATTCTTTTAAGAATGCATTTAAAAATGTAGTTTTTATATCTAGCTGATGTACATGAAGATCCAAGGTTGCTGCCACTACTAATAGAATTTTGATGGATGTTATCTTGACTATAGGAGAAAAGGTGTCATGATAATCCAAACTTGCAATTTGGGTGTAACCTTTTGCCACCAATTGAGCCTTGTAGCGATCTATCAACCCATCAGACTTGTAATTTTGTTTGAATAACCACTTGCACCCAACCATTCTTCTTCCAGGCGGAAGAATCGTGAGTTCCCATGTCTGATTTTTTTATGAGCGATTCATCTTCAACATCCATTGCTTTCCTCTAATTTGTTGCATAAATAATTTGAAGTGCTTCTTGAACCTTTGAGTGGTTCATCAAATTCTACACTAAGTGCATATTATTCAGATGCCTTTTGAGTGGGTTTCCGTAGTCTTGTTGATCTACGAAACTGCTGCTCTCCTTGTACATTTCCTATGGGCTATGTGGCTGCAACTTGTAATGGTCTTGCTGGAGTAGAATTCTCATCCTCAGATTCTTCATCAGATCCAAAATCATAAGGCCTTGTTTTTGAATCCTTATCATTTTCCATCTTTGTTGATTTGTGCAAAACTGAATTTTCGTCAAAAATGACGTCTCTTCTGACTAGAATCTCATGTGTTATAGGATCATAAATTCGATATCCCTTTGAATTCAAACTGTATCCAACCATTATACACTTCTTTCTTTTGTCATCTAGCTTCTTTCTTTCTTCATCTGGTATATGTGCATATGCTATGCAACCAAAAATTCTTAAATCATTGACACTTGGCTTGCTTCCATGCCATGCCTCATAAGGCGTCTTCTTATGCAATGCAGCAGTTGGCAACCTATTTTGTATATATGTTGCACTAGAGACTGCTTCAGCCCAAAAAACATTAGATAATCCACTACTCTTAAGCATGCATCTAGCACTTTCAACAAGAGTCCTATTCCTTCTTTCAGTGACACCATTCTGTTGTGGTGAATAAGGAATAGTATACTCAATTTTGATACCTTCCTTTGCACATACACTTTTGAAAGCATTTGAGGTATATTCACCCCCATTATCACATCTGAGTCATTTCAAAGGTTTTCCTGACTTCTTCTCACCAAATGCTTTAAAAACCTTGAACATCTCTAATGCACATGATTTATTTTTGATAAAATAAACAAAGGTCATTCTAGAGGAATCATCAATAAAGGTAATAAAATACCTTGCTCCATTGTGTGACATTGTTTGCATTGCACCGCAAATATCTGAATGTACAAGTTCCATTTTCTCTTTAGCTCGTGTTTCTCCTTTCTTTGGGAAGGGGAATCTATGTTGCTTTCCTAAACAACAGCCTTCACACACTCCCAACTCAACTGGTAGATGCAAATTAATTTTTTCCACAAGCTGCTCTGATTTTAACATTCGAAGCAAATGAGGATTTGCATGTCCAAATCTATGATGCCAAAGAACTGAATTAGATATTTCATTATTTGTTGTTGTTAACACCACATCAGGTACTACTACACATAACTTGTATAGATTGCCATCTCTGATTCCCATAGCAACAATTACTCCTTCAACATCCTTTAGGACACATTCCTTGCTGTCAAACTGTGCAATTATGCCAGCATCGGTAATCTTGCTCACTAATAACATAATTTTGACAAGAGTAGGTACATACCATACGTTCTAGATTTTCTTGTATCCACCATCTGGCATTTGCAATGGAATATCTCCAATTCCGATCATCTCACATTTGCTATCATCTCCAAGATTGACAGTCTTACTTTTGGGTGCTTCTGTATATGCCATAAACCAACTTCTCTCAGGTGTCATATGCTGAGTTGCTCCTAAATCTAAATACCAACAATTTGAAACATCAAAACTTGGGGTTGTGACAACTGAAAACAAATTTTCTTGGTCATTGCTTGAGGTCATGTTAGCTTCAGAACCTTCCTTTTCTTTACCTCTTCTACCCATGCTAACCACTTTCGACATTGTTTCTTAAAATTCCCAGGAGCTCCACAATGAAAGCAATTTCCCTTATTTTTCTCCTCCTTTGTGTCTTTACCATTCTTTGAGACATTGGACTGGGAGGGATGAGATTTGTTGTCACTCTTCCTTTTTGCTTTGCCCTTATATCCTGCTGAAAATAGTGTTGTAGGATTCTCATCATTCATGCCCCCATCCTTCCTTCTGATTTCTTCTTGAAGTAGTGCTACTATTACTTTTGTCAAATCCAAATTGGATTGGGTGCTTAGCGCTACTACCAGTCCAGAATAGGATTCTGGAAAACTCCCAAGAAGTGACATAACAACATCTTCTTCTGCAATCACTGATCCACATGCTGCCAATTGATTTTTGAGAGATTTAAACTGATTTGTGAAATCTGATATTTTTTGTGTTTCCTGCATCTTTAACTGAAAAAATCTTCTTCTAAGATATAATCTTGTGCTAACATCATTTGATTCATATAACTTGATTAATTGATCCCAAGCTTCCTTTGTTGATTTTGCCTTACTTACTTGTAAAAGAACATTATCACTCAAACTTAAAAGTATACAAGAATGAGCCCTACCTTCCTTTGACTCCCACTTACTGATCAAATCTGCATCCTGGGTGGGTTTAATCTCAGTCCCTTCAACTATATTGAGTAGATCCTTGTTCAAGTACATCTTCATTCTGAGCTTCCAGAGATTAAATCCAATGCCATCAAATCATTCTACCATCCTATGAGGATCTCCTGCAACAAATGTGGCCATCTCTCTATCTTAAACTTCTGATACTTCTCTGCAGCAACACTTCACCAACACTACTCTGATACCATGAAAATTATTAGCACTCTTAAACAGAACACGAAATGTAACTACAGGTTTTGATCTATTTCTTATTCTTATTTTCTTGTGCTATGCTAAATCAGAGAATACAATCTTTATATAATAACAATAAACATAGTCTTATTCAAACTCAAACTCAAACTACCCTATCTCTACTCTTCATCCTATAGATGGAAAACATATGCCAACATGTACACATATCATCTAATGTGTTGTCAATTACAAAATAAATTCCCTAAATGCTAGCTACATAATCCTAAATGCTAACTACAGAATCCCTAAATATTAGGATATAATTTCTGCATGTCTAACACTTCATGCACAATTTTCATCTCATGCTTTAGTTCTAGTTTCAAATTTCTTTGAAACATCTTGCATCGTATTTGTTGATGCGTCACTCTGTGATAGCTATCATTCTGCCAACATTTTCAACGAATGAATCTTTGAAAATCCTCTGCTATAGGGCTATTTCTATTAGAACCAATGGTCATCCATCAATTCATGTGCACCCACATAGTTTTATTCTTTAGATCAAGAAATAGGAATTCATCACTGTTATGTTCATCTATAGATCACATGCATTAACTCGAGCATTGAATTCATTGTAAGTAGACCGTATTGTCTTCCTCATCACGAGATCCGCTATTCATGGTACAACGATGTGGATTCTTTCATACTAGTGACTCCATTATCAATTCTCGCATGATTTTATAGATATATCAATCCATATTTAGGTTAGTCTTATAAATGTATTGTTTTTTTTAGGTTAGTCACATCCTTAGCGTGAGTTTATACACAATTAGTCTATAGTGTCAATGTAGTTTAGTTTGTTGTAATTAACAATAAGTCAATTGACAAAAGGTATTGTAATAGTGTGATTATCAATTTTTAAATCCTTAAATTGATTCCTTTTATTGTTATGTACATTGTAATTCTATTATGTCTTTATTGCACATCTTACAAAGTTTGTATCCTCAAATAGTTCATTGTGAAAATCAACGTCACATTTATTGATGTGTGTCAAAGTCATTTTGTATTGTAAGAGAGTCAAACAATCCTTGTAAGTGTGTCACTATCAAATTTTCATCATTGTAGTGTCCTTGTCAAAAAATCATCAAAAGTATAAAAAATGAGTCATTATTATTAAAATTCATCATTTTGTCAATCAAAATTTAATGAGAAATAATAAAAATTCCTTAAGGCGCATTTTCGGTGTTACTCGACATCCAAATTTTGGAAAGGATAAAATGAAAATAATTGTATTTCTAATGAAGCTTTTGAAGGTTGTAAAGATGGAAAATGTTCTCGGCTTGGGGGCTCTGCGTCTTCACCCCGCTCTATATAAAACAGCGTCAGGGGTATTGCCTCGGGACAAGACAAGGCACTACCCTTCACCCTGTTAGGGCTGCCTCCCAGACCCACACTTTGGAATTTCATAACCAAAGTGAAAATTAGTGGGGAAGCCACATAAATAGTAGATGATGGAAATTTGAGCTTTAAAATTCATTCAGTTGAGTATGTAGCTCGTCACATAAGAGGATGTAGGCACATGAAGTTGGAGGTCGAACAAATACCTCCCATTAGCTGCAAATGATGAGGTTGCAGAATGAGGTTGTGGCATATTTTTCAGTTTAGTATTTGACTTCCAAAGTGTGTAGTTTGTTTCAATTGTGTGTAATGTGTTTCATTTCAATGTTCTTTTTTATGTGGATTGTTGAATAAATGGAAATTTCACATTGTGGGGGGAATATGAACCAATATTCCATTTCCATTTTGTTGAAGTCAATAAGATGAAAAATGATTCCTGTATAATCTCCTGAAGGAAAAATATAGTGAACAGATGAAAACACAAGGAAAAGTGTTCCATAGCTGAATCACTCTCAAACCACTCCTAGTGATAGAAATATTCAAAAACACAAACGTATGCCTATTAGGCTTTCAAACTAGCTCTTTGCTATCATATAGAAAATATCTAAAGCATAAGATTTCTTGATCATTCACCTTATTTCATTAAACGAATCACTTCATAATGTCCTTATACCCATTACTATGCCAACACAACCATTAAAATGAATCAAACCAACCCAAAATATTAAATGTCTTACCTTTTTCTAAAATTGCCTTCTTAGGCTTCTTGAGCAAGTGCACTTGGTGATTTCATGGTTGGAATGATTTCCCAACACAAACGAAAATCAATCCTCAATACCCGTTTATCCCTTTAAGGTGTGTGTCAAATTTTGAGTCTCAAAACTTTGATTAAGACCTCCTTTCCCGTACTTCCTCCTTTCTAGCTTCTCAAGACTCTACTATCCCTACCTATATGGGTTTTCACAATTAAATTTTGTTCTAATGAATCATCTGTCAAACAAATCCCCATTCAAGATACTCATTAGATATTTTTATTATATACAAAGTTTCAACATGACCTTCTTTGAAAAAATTCTTCCAAACCCTCCTTCCAAGATGTCAAATTAGGCCTTCCTTAATAATGGTGACTTGTTTGTGATCTAAATTGTCAAGCTTTATGGAAAATATATAATGGATTGGGTCTTATAAATTTCAAAATATTAAGGAGGGATGTGTCAGCATCATAATTTCAAAATTTCACTCCTTGACTCAACTTTATTGACTCTATCATGTGGTTTTGACCTCTTGCTTAGGAAAATATGTATATTACAGTCTTCTTTGACACCATCTATTAGAAGAAAATAAAATGAATGAAATAATTTACCAATCAAGTATTTCAATTTATGCTTTCTAGGGATTTTAGAGCATACCTTATGAGTTTCAACCTTTGTCTCCATTTAAAACCTTTTATGGCTCTTGATCAACACGTTATTGGTTCACAAATCCACACGTGTAGGTTTGTATTTGAGATTGTCACATTTTTTATTGTAATAAGGAGGAATTTAAACCTTCTTATCACTATATTATATCAATTGAATACTTCCCCAGGCCTCCTTCAAGATTGCAAATTTCCTCTCACTCTTTAACTCCCTTAACCACTCCTTTTCTCTAAAACCCTAAGGAGGATTTCTTGCATACCCGAGTAGAGAGATTTTGCAATAAAAACTAAGTGTCCCTTTCAGAAGCTGAAACTTTTCCTAAAAGTTTTTTCACCTTATTTCATGAATAAACCTTAGCATTGAGACTCTTCCCTTCAAATAATTGCATGTAAGAGACAAAAACACCCCACTCCGCCCTCTAGAACAATGATTTTCTCAATTCTTATGGTTTCTAACCCAAATAAGGTTTTTTAATTCACTATATAGATTCTAGAAGCTTTAAATACTCTATCAAACCTCTCCAAATTCAAAATCCAAGTATAGAGTCTCTATACTTCAAACTTCGAAGATGGTCAAAATTTGCACTACTTTATCATAAGAAGCAAGGGAATTCTTGGTTAATAAAAACTCACCCAAAGAGGTTACCTTCAAGTAGTCTTGTAAGTTCTCTGTTAGAAGATAAAGGGCCTATTGGTTAACACAAATTATCTCTTTGTTAACCTTTCCAACCTTCTTGATAAACACTTGCACCCATGGTTATCACTTGTTCTTGATGGAACTTCGCATTGACTGTCATAACTTTGTAATCAGTATTCAAGCTTATTTACACACGAAAATTTATAAAATCTCATTGTCATAAATAAAGATACATAGAATAAAGTTTACTACCATGAATAAACCTCACCTAAATAGCATGCATAGGTTCATTAACCAAAAAATTCTCAAGAAAACTTATATTTTAGTCACAGAGTGTGTACACACCAATTTTCTTCCTTCAAACTCTCTTAGAGCTAATTTTCTATTGCATGACCATTCAAATGATGGTTTAGAACAATTAAATTCATTCTTAAATAATATATTCAAACCTTCCTAACCGAATCTTTCCTCTATGACCCTTTTATTACATGTTTTTTTCCTTTTATTATAACATTATAAGACTCCACCTAGTCTAGAATCATAAGGCCTAAGAACTAGATCACAACCTTGCTCTTATTAGGACTCCTAGAATTCATTATGTCTTCTCCCAACCTCATTAAATTATTTTAGGCTCCACGATTACATCTAAACCTCAATTACAAGCCAAAATTGCCTTCTAGATTCAAATTGATAGTTTTGGAGGGAAACTTTCAAATTCAAATTTATGAAGGTCTTATACAAAACAAACATACCTAGTAGACCCTAGATGACCCCCTAAATCTATAACCACATTGAGAAATCCAAAATTGATGTTGTTAACCATATGTACAAGCTAGGAGTGATGTGTAGACATTAATCACGCACTTGAGTACATTTCTAGGTCCTAATCACATACCATTATTCATATGATTCGTAAGCGAGAAAAATAGTAATTAACATCTATCTTTGGCCTCTTTGTTTTCTTTCTTACTTTCTGTGAGGTCTTGCACACCTCATTACCTAGTCTAACTTTTAATACTTTATATTTCTTGGCTCTGGACATCGGTGCATAGCGGGATGCCAACGCCCAGGCACCCTCCTCCCCTCTAGGCACCCCGACCTCTTTGTATCTTAGTCGCCCCTTTTGGGCCTATTTTATCTTTTTGAAATCTTGTTTTCTTGGTGGTCAGAATTTTAGATGTTAATTATGAAATTCAAATAAGGGAATCATATAAATACAAAGCTATGTGACCATAATAAAGGACCAAGCTCTAAGCATCTATTACTATCACCTAAGGTTGTATCCAAAGGCTCTTCAAGAGCATCAAAGCATCCATCTAGTTTCATTCAAGGGACAAGGGAATACATTTTTCTGCATACAATTCATAGGAGGGGAAGTTCATTTTGAAATCCACACATCTATTTACATTGCTAAATCTAGTTATTACTTGTTATTCGATGCAACTTGCACTTGATCCACCTAGGGCATGATTATACACACACACACACACACATAACTACATGGAGTGTGAGATGTAATGCAACACTCAATCATAAGTTCACTCTGTCAAGTAACTTCCGAGGTCAGTATAACTCCCCATTTGCATCTTTTTATTTTTATGATTTGATGTGTTTTGGGGTTTTGTAGGAGATCATTTGTTTTATAGGTTACATAAGAATTTTGTAGACATCCAATGACATTAGGCGATCAACATCAAAGGCTAAGCGAAACTCATTTGACACAACAAAAATCATTTTCTATTGTTCTACATAGTCACAGGTGCTTTATGAAAGGTCTATGGCGCCTAGGCTCCCTTGACCCAGTCCACGCGCCCTAGTTCCAACATATCTGAGAGTTCTATAATTTTATGGGCTAGGTTGTTATAGTCTGTCCTCCTATTCCATCTATTTTATAGCTTGACACACCTCATAATTTATTACTAAATAATCTAATTCTCTTATTCCTCTCTTTCACCTAGGGTTTCATATTGCTCTAGTTTATTTCTTAGGTTAGATCTATATTTTATTGTTTATCATTGCGTTGTGACTCTGTAATTAGGATTTCACAAAAATATCTATATAATTTGGTAAATCATGATGCTCTGCAACATACTCCTAAAGGAAAAGAAAATTTTCCCCATACTTTGTGTTAGTCACCTTCTTCTTTCATTTCTTCTCTATTTATAATTGAAGATGATCCTCTACAAGTATCTCTTAATTACATAACATCCATGCTTCATCAGGTTATAATTTGTCCTTTTTCTTCCATAGACTGGTTCTTCTTTGAAATTCTCAAATTCTTGGTCAAAATGATGCTCTTAGGACCGTATGTTCCATTTTCAAGTTGATGCTTGAGTATATATGCTTGATTCAAGGTTATATGTGTTGGCTTCTCATTATTCGTGGTGACAAAATACCTTTTTCAACTTCCTTATCCTTTTAAAGTTATCTCATATTTACATTTTGAAAACATCAAATTTTACGTGAAAGGATCACCCTATATTAATTGCTCCTTCTCTTCCTCGGTTATAAATCTTATGTACTCATCATTTAGAGAGAGATTATACTGAGAAAACGATCTACATTACCTTTCTTGATCTTATTTTACATCCCATACTGGTTTCCTTCTTGTTCTTTCTCTCTGTTAGCTTCATGGTATGTGTTTCTCCCACTTTCTTGACTATTTTCTTCTCTTGCAAATTTTGATTGTTGCATGTCTTTTTCACACTCTAAATTTTATACTTGTTTATTCACCTCTTGTGCTCCTAAGAGATCTTCTTAGTCTTCATCTTTCTTGATATCTACAAATCCTTCTTTTATTTCATCTTCCTTGCTCACTTTCTCTTGCAAGTTATCTTCATTTTTCCATGTCCTCTCTAACTTCTTCATGCTTCTTGTCCAATGGTTTGTACCTTCATTCATTACATTTGTACCTGCAAAATTAAATCTCAAAACAATGTTAGATTTAAAAATAAGAGGCTTACATGCCTCATTCACCTTCCTTGTGTTTTGTTTTTCCTTTCCTATACTCATAGCTTCTTCACACAACATTTTTCCCTATCTTCCTTTATCTTTCTTTGTTTATAACCTCTCTCAATTTCAAGAACTGATTTCTCTTTCACTAGACCTTCATGTTAGTCTACAAACACTTTAGCATGTACTTCTCTTCTCTTTTTATAATCTCTTTCTTACTTCACTTCACCATCTTCATCTTGCTTGTATTCTTCTTGTTTTGAAACCATCTCAATCTCTCCACATACCCGATGTCAATCATCATAAAATCCTTTGATAAAATAAATCTTATGAGGCTTAACAACCCTAAATAGTGTCTTTTACATGCTTATCTAGTCTCTGTTAAGAATATCTTAGTTGTCATCATCATAACTAGTCCTGTTTGTGCTTCTTGTTCACCTTTAATAGGAAAAAGTGTATTCCTTCTCGATTTGATACAATAGTGTAGGTATTCTTCTTCCCATCATGTGCTACTTTCCTATCATATTGCCATGGTCTACCCAACAAAACATGACAAACATCCATAGGAACCAAATCACACAACACTTTGTCTCTATATCTCCCAATATGAAACTCTACCTAACATTGTTCCCTAACCAAGATATGATGTCCTTTTTGCATCCAAGATACCTGATATGGGTTAGGGTGCATTGTAGTTTTTAGTCCTAGCTTCTCTACCATTTCAAAAGAAACAATATTCTTAGTGCTTCCACTATCAATAATCACGTTACAACATTTACCCTTAGCTTTACATGTAGTTTTGAACAAACATATTCTTTGAGTTACATCATTCACCACCTTACATGGTTTCAAAATAAATCTTCTGCATAAAATATACTTATCTTTGTCTTGAATAATTTGATCAACACCTTTTTCATACTCTCTCATCATTGCATCCATCCCATATAACTCATATGCCAACTATGTCTGCATAACTTTGACAAGCTGCACTCTATTACTTGTCCCATTCCTCTGCATATAACTCATCTTAGCTCTCATTATTCTATGAGTTTCTTTCATACCTTCCAACCTATGCAACATGACTTCCATCATCTTTTCCATCTTCTCTTCCCAAGATGTTCTTCTCTCTTTTCTTACTTGCACCATTTTGCTTTCTTCCTGAAATCACTTCTCAAAACAATTATTTCCTCTTTTCAATAATATATTTCATGCGTTTATATTGAATGATGCAAAAAATACTCACTCTCAAACCTCTCCCAATGTTAGAAATATTCAAAACTCAAACCTATGCCTATTAGGCTTTCAAACTAGCTCTTTGCTCTCATGCATAAAACCTCTAAACCATGCAATTTATTAGTCATTCACCTTATTGAATTAAACCAATCACTTCATCATGTCCTTATACCATTTACTATGCTGATTCAACCATTTAAATGAATCAAACAAACCCAAAAGATTAAATGTCTTACATTTTTGTAAAACTATTCTTAGGCTTTTGAGCAAGTGCACTTGAGATTTCATGGTTGGAATGATCTATATATGCCCAACACAACAAAAACACTTCTCAATACCCTTTTATACCTTTAAGGTGTGTGTCAAATTTTGATTCTCAAAACTTTGATTAAGACCTCCTTTCCCTCACTTCCTCCTTTCTAGCTTCTCAAGACTCTACCAGCCACCTTGCCTATAGGTTTTTCACACTTAATTTTTTTCTAATGACTCAAATTTCAAACAAATACCCATTAAATATACTCATTTATCTCTTTTTATTATATACAAAGTTTCAACATGACCTTCTTTGAAAAACTTCTTCCAAAACCTCCTTCCAAGTTGTCAAATTAGGCCTTCCTTAACAGTGACTTGATTGTGATCTAAATTTTCAAGGATTATGGAAAATATGTGATGCCTTGGGTCTTATAAATTTAAAAATATTAAGGAGGGATGTGTAAACATCATAATTTAAAATTTTCACTCCTTGGATCAACTTTCTTGGCTCTATCTTGTGGTTTTGATCTCTTGCCTAGGAAAATTTGTATATTACAGTCTTCTTTAACACCAAATATTGGAAGAAAATCAAATTAATTAAGTAATTTACCCCTCAAGTATTTCAATTTATGTTTTCTATGGAATTTCATAGCATACCTTATGAGTTTCAACATTTTTCTCCATTGAAAACCTTTTATGGATCTTGATCAACACGTTCTCGGTTCACACATCGCACCTACATGTTTGTATTTGAGACTGTCACATTTTTTATTCTAACCAGGAGGGATTCAAACATTCTTATCACTATATTATATCAAGTTAAGACTTCCCCAAACATCCTTCAATATCTCAGAGTTTCTCCCACTCTTTAACTCCCTCAACCACTCATTTTCTCTAAAACCCTAAGGAGGGTTTCTCGCAGAATCGAGTAGATCTAGATTTTGCAATAAAAATACTAAGTATCCCTTTCATAAGTTGAAAATTTTCCTAGAAGTATGTTTTTCCTTCTTACATGAACAAACCTTAGCATTGATACTTTTCCCTTCAACTAATTGCATGTAAGATACAAAAACACCATGTTCTTCCCTTTAGAACAATGATTTTCTCAGTTCTTAGGGTTTCTAACCCAAATAAGGTTATTTAATTCACTATATAGATTCTATAATAACTAAGGTTAAAATACTCTATCAAACTTCTCCAAATTCACAATCCTAGTCTCTATACTTAAAACTTGAAGATGGTCAAAAGTTACACTACTCTGTCCTCGAAGTAGGGAAATTCTTAGTTAATAAAAACTCCCCAAAGAGGTTACCTTCAACTAGTCTTGTAAGTTCTCTTTTATAAAATAAAGTGCCTATATTTGAACATAAATTATCTCTTTGTTAACCTTTCCAACCTTCTTGATAAACACTTACATCCATGGTTATCACTTGTTCTTCATGGAGCTTTACACGATTGTTGTCACAATTTTGTAAACAATATTCAAGCTTATTTACACACACAAAGTTATAAAATATCAGTCATCAATAAAAATACATAGAATAAATTTTCTTACCATGAATAAACCTCACCTAAATAGCATTCACAAATTCATTAACCAAAAAAATGCTCAACAACACTTATATTCCTATCACATAGTGTGTACACACTAATTTTCTTCCTTCAAACTCTCTTGGAGCTACTTTTCCATTACTTGACCATTTGAATGATGGTTTAAAACAGTTACATACATGCTTAATCAAGCTCTCCAAACCTCCTAACCAAATCTTTCCTCTATGACCCTTTATATTACATGTTTTTTGCCTTTTATTATAACATTATAAGACTCCACCTAGCCTAGAATCCTAGGACCTAAGAACTAGATCACAACCTTTCTCTTATTAGGGATCTTATAATTCATTATGTCTTCCCCCAACCTCATTACATGCTTTTAGGATCCAAGATTAGATCTTGACCCTAAGTACAAGCCAAAATTGCCTTCTAGATTCAAATTGACAGTTTTGGAGGGAAATTGACAAATTCAAATTTATGAAGGTCTTATACAAAATAAACATACAGGTCTAGTAGACCCTAGATGAACCCATAAACCTATACCACACCTTTGAGAAAGAAAAAATTGAGGTTGTTAACCATATGTACAAGCTAGGAGTGATGCTCCTACATAAAAAAGCAACATCATGATATTTGGGTTGTTGGTTGTCAAATAAATCCATTTATATGTGTAGGTTATTGGTTGTCCTTGAAAAACCATCCTTGTTGAGGTTGTTGGAATTCCTAAAAACCCATCCTTGTTGGTTTGTATTTTTCCGGTAAAATCATCATTGTAGGTTGTTGGTTGTCCTGGGAGAAAAAAAACCATCCACATCATGAGCATGTAGAGGCGGAAAGTTGTGAAGGAATATTAATTATTTTTCTCCCATGTTCACACTAGGGGGGATGCTAGGAATACTTTGATTAGTGCTCACATTATTACTTGTGTAAGATGTATGATTTTGTAATAATATGAGGATTACTTACGTCAATAGTAAATGGGTGGTTAATACATAGGTTTATGTATATTAAACCTATTATTTGTGAGAGTTGTTAGTTGTTATATATGTGATTAATAATGGTTTAAACCACTTACATATTTAGGGAGAGTTGTTATAGAAAGTTTCCTAATTTATAGGAAACATCCTCCCTATATATTTATAACCTATTATTCTGAATGTAATATGAAGCATATTATTATTTTTTCTTTAATTTTGTAGACCTAACCAAATTACATGTTATAGGTTAGTCTTTAACTTACTAGCACGTGAAAATGTAGAATACTTTGGTACTCCATAATACATGTATCGGGATAAAGACATTGTATTTAGACAAAATATTAGATGTATATTTTCAATGTTATTATTAGTTTTTTACATATACCACCATACACACTTGCATTGCATCATCTTCAAGTATGAGTTAAATTTGAATTGATTACAATTGTTCGAATACAAACATCTAAAACAAAACTGAATTAAACACCTAAGAACTAGAAACAAATGAGGGGATTAGAATCTTTGCAAAATGGCCCAACTATAAAATAATTAGATGAAGAACATGTGTCATCTATTTATACAATGATAGAACATTTAGGAGTAGTAATGGAGGGAATTATAGAATGTGGAGAACCAATGCACAGATCACTTCAATGGCTCCACCATGGATCAAATGAAAATTGACACCAATTAGAAGTTTATAAAAGTTGGTAAAGGGCCTCAATTACATTCCTTGAGAATCACACAACACCCATGTACACATATAGTAGAAAAATGGAGAAATGAGATAACAAAAATGATGGCAAGGACTGGAAAATTTTGTCATCGAAATATTACAAATTTTACAACCATTTTCTAAAAAAGTAAAACCAACATATAACAAATTTTACAACCATTTTATCAAAAACTAAAACCAACATATAGCCCTCTTCATAAGCATTCCAATGGTACTGGTCCTTGATTAGATATTTGTGTTAAAAGTTATGAGAAAAAATTGAGCCTCTAGTCGTTTTGATGGAGTCTCCGAGGTTGACGTCTCAAGCCAAATTTTGCACTAGAAGAACACATCAAATTTAACCCAATGCCATGTATATTGTAGTGGTTCACCAAGTTCTTTGGGTAAGTGTATGGAAATGGGGGTCAAAAGTGGCCACATTTTTCTTGAAATCAACAAAAATGAACTTCAAATAATAATTTGGCATACATATGCTCACAATTTGACAATATGATAAAATAAGAATCATAGTGTGAAGAATCTAGTTTTAAAATTATTAATATTTTTTTAAATGGTGGAGATTAAGAAGGTCAATTGTGGAACACAAACAAAGTGTTTCATTTTTATGTCAAAAAATATAACATAGTGTTGTGTGTGCGCCCCCCATTTTTTGACTTTCGTAAACTATTTTACAAATCCCTTCAGTAGAAAGTTAGTTAAGACCATGTATGAGGTCCCACTAATTTTTCATCTTTTTGGATGAATATATAATTTTTTTACTAATTTTAAAAGTGAACACATCTTGAAAATCAAATATTTTTGTGTACACCCCCTAATTTGAGAAAATAGTCAAAAATCACAAATTATATATAAAAAGTATACATGTGTTTTGGCAAGAAAAGAAGGCATGAGTAAAAGAAATTAAGGATGAGAGTCCTAAACTAATCAGATTTTAGAAAGAAATATATTGTCACAAACGTAAAACAAAGCTTAATGTCATAGTCATGTTTTTAATATTAAGTTATAGCACATGAAAAATTGGGGCATACACTTGAGATTGTTATATTTTTATTCAAAATAAATATTTATTCACATATTACACACCCCAAACCTTAGGCTTAGATATCCAAGCCAAAGGGTGGGTGGTTTCAAGCTAAATAAAACAAAATGTGCTCACATTAAAATGTGCTCATTTTTTTATTTTCTTAGTGAAAATATAAATTTACTTGGAAAAAACATGCTCGTGTTATCGACTTCATAATGCGAGCATATTATGGCTTGTAAAATCCAAGCCATAATGTGAGTGTGTTATAACGTGCTCATTTTATTGCATGGTCATGTTATAACACGATCGAACCATAACACACTCATTTTATTGCATGGTCGTGTTATAACATGATCAAACCATAACACGCTCGCATTATATGCAAAATGGTGCAAAATGGATTTTGGCCACTTTTTGGTCCCTCATCTCCATGCACATGCCTTACCCCGTGTCATTTTTTCATTAGTGACCCTCTTGATTTCTGCTTCCCTGAATGAAACCATGTTCCCCTCATATTGGTCTCAAGTTCTCGGGTTCACGAGGTCTCCTTCTACCTTTGAATCTCAATATTTTTAGTGTTTAAGCGACCTGTGATTGGTCCATATGGGCCAATCACTAATTCTCAATTTTTTTTGGTCTCATTGAGATCTCAGGATCTTGGACCTTTATTTGCTTCTCCATTTTGAGACTTTGAACCACAGGGACCATGGATTGTCATCATTGGTCCACATGGACTAATCAAAAATTTCTTTGATCTTGGGCTTTCTTAACTTCTCGAGCTCAGATTGCCTAACCCTAGTGACCTTTAACTCACCCCTCATGCCTTAGAAATTTTTTGAAGTCGGGAAAAGGGTTAAACCATGGAGCCTATACTTACTTTAGCAAAGGGGACAATTTTGCTTATAAACTTGGTTGGGTCCACCATCCTTGCGAATATGAGACTAATCTTGTAGTGAAAACCACAAGTGGCCACCATGTTTCCCTTTTTTTCTTTCTAATAAAATTTGATGGCCAAGATCCTTAAAGAAGTCAAGAACTTGACCGTATGTTTCCCGTCATTGAGCCCAAAACACATGATTTTCAACAATTGTTTCACATTTGACTTGTGTAGACCTAATGCTGATTTGTGCAAATATTTTTGATAAATTATTAGATGACATGGTTCCTAAAATGCATCAATGATCATGACCAATGCTAAAATTTGACTTTAAGGCCCCAAAATCGGGATAACAATATTGGGTGCTAACATATGATTTACACCAAATGTTCAACATCACTTAATGTTGCAAGTGGTAATCTATAAAGGTAAGTGTCGAGATCGGTGAGAGATGCACTAAGCAACATTTTGATGTCTGCATAGGGAAAATTCAATGAGTCGAGGTTGAAATTCTTAATTCGAGGTGACAAGTATTTAGTTGATCAATGGTGTCGACCAAAAAATCCTTGTATTGCTTAAGCACTAATTATTGGTTTGTATCATTGTTTCCTTCTCTTAGATTGCTGATGACATCAAGGGCCTTATCAACTTCGTCCATGACCACCACTACTTGTAATATCAATAAGATATTTAGGGTTCGCGATGGACATGCCAGTATGAAGAAAATTTTGAAGCACACTTGTCTGGATAGTGCTTTCAATGGTGCACAAGTTTGATATGGATGAGAACACGTGGTAACCCCTCCTTCCCATTTATGTAACAAATGACCGAGGTTAGGGGAAAGGACCCCATAGTTGTACATGCACCAAAACATCTACATTTGGTTTCACCATAGGTTGGTAAAAAAGTACCAATAGTTATTTACTTTTTGATTAATGACACTTTTTAAGAGCCAATTACAATGTGATATATTAGGTGCTCAGTCATTGGTCCCTCTTTAAAATGCTTTAGACCAATTTTCTTCATACTAAATCAATTCAAAAACTAGTTTTCCTCTAAATAAACACGTGAAATGAAAATATTAACATGACACAACCCCTACATATATCGATGCACACCTAAAATTGAAGTGCACGGCTATAAGGTTCTCTCCTTAAATTTATTGAGAATCATTTACCAAACCAAGTGTGGATCTACTCTAAACATTGTCACAATTACCAAGGATTGTCTCACTAGAACAACTCCTTTGGTCATTAACATTCATCTATAAAATATTTTTAAAAATCCCTATGCAATTTATCTAGTTTCAATTTTACTATTAGAACATGCCTTTATATTAATAAAAAGGAAAGTTACATGGTAGGGGCCATTTGGACAACTCATGGTCCCACAAAACACCATGAGGTCAACAAAAAGTGCCACATGGGAAAACACAAAATGCCACGAGGGCTTTATAAGAACATGCCAAAAGGGAAATCAGAAATAGTAGACAAACATTAAGCAGACACCACCACCACACCAGGAGGAGGGGGAGGATCATCCGGGGAGGGATGAAAGCTCTGCTAGAAGGCTCTGCAGATGACGGATCCACTTCCCAACCCTCCTGCTTAGGAAACCACATCTAAAGAGGCACCATAATTCCCCACCTAGGGGGTAGAGATCCTGCAAGAGTATTCATAACCGGTGGTGGAGAGCCCCACCAGGGAGTGCTGGCAACACCTTTTCCCTGTGGGGTGGACTTTAACCCAGTCAGAGGATGACGGGGCGACACGGTCTCAGGGGGAGGTAGATTAGTGGCTACTTGAGTGGCTCCTTTGATGTGTGCCTAAAGAAGGTGAATACCCAGGAGGAAAAAGCCAATGTGGCAGCAATGACGGATCAGGTGGAACTCGAGTCATAGTGCATGGTACACTCCCCCAGTGATCTAGAAGCTCCTGAAGGTGCACAAATTCTAGAGCAACCTTAGCATCCTGAGCTTGAATATGTGTTCGCACAGTAGACAAAATAATCACCTTATCATTAGTAGAAAAGATGATAACTGTAAGATCATGCTTGAAAATAAAGGCATTGTGAGCTTTCCAGATATGAAATAAAATGCATGCATGAAAAAGATGCCACATATTAGCTATATAATGAGGCCATGGAATAAAGTCACCAAATAAGGCCAGACACCATGAGAAGAACTTAGGGTGATAAGGTTGAAACAAGGAATGAATCCATCACTAGATAGCCTACACACATGGGCAAAACCAAAATAAATGCAAGAAAGATTCAGGGCTGGAACATAAGGGGCAATTCGGGGAGGTATGTCGATATGCCTAAGTTGTTGACCTAAGGGCGAGCTTGATAAATCAAGCACCACAAAAAATGGTTAACTTTGGGTTCAAGAAGAGGGTTCCAAGCACAAGAAAGCCAACAAACCTAGGCAGATGGAATAGACTGGAGTCCCCAAAGAATAATTTAACTTATCAATTGCGGGTGACAGAGGACATAAAAGATGATAAATTGTGCGAGTATTATAACACAAAAATCTATTTCATGATTCCATCACCGGTCCACTTTGACAGGTTGGTGGGTGAAGGCCAAGTTTATGAAGCATCACATCTGGAAGAAGTTCCTGAATTTTCAAATCGACAGAAAATCATAATTCTACAAAGTAAATTTAGCTTTGAGATCAAGCCAAGTGATCCAATCCCTGCGGTGCACCAAATCTTGTATAGTGTGAATGCCTTTGCGAAGGATTCGAATGGATTTGATGCCGAGGATTTAAGCTAATGGAAGCATTCCCTTGAAGACCACTAGATGTTCTGAGCATTAAACAAAAGGCCTGTGTGAAATCCGTTAGCAATCCACCTTAAAAAGGCTTAACCCGTTTGTAGGCTTTCCAAATACTCTTCACCACTAAGGTAGCCTTAATCTTAATATGAACAAGTGTAATAATAAGGGTATGAAGACCAATGCCACAAGTTGAGAATTATACCGAGAGAGGCCCCAACAAATTTTAAAATAATACCAAGCAACACATTCCCCGAGGCACCAACACATCGGAGTGCGCCACATTTATCATCAGGATGTTCCACCATATTAAAATTGCCACAAACCAACCAATAAGCAATAGGTAAGTTATCACCTAACCACCTCCATAATAAAGTTCTTTCGGTACCATCATTAGGAGCATAAACATTGAGAATACCAAAAGACATATCATTAATATTCATAATCACCCACCCTGCTGATTACTTGGGTCGTGGCCCGATGAAATAATTAACACTGAAAATTTGGCGCGATGGAAATGCTAACACCACCTTGGCCATCAATGTGTTGAGTGTGAAAGTGCAAAAAGTCAAGGGAAATACATGTTTAGTGTAGTTTGAAGCAAAAAACCAGAAATATTGATTTCCTATAAGTAAATGACATCTAAACTACTAATTAACTAGTAAGCTAAACAAACAGAGAATTTACGTGAGGGCTCTGTCAGACCCCGAACATTCCATGACATAAAATTCATGAAAAATTAGACATGTCAAACTCCCCTTCCTGTTTGGAATTCCATCCTCAGAGCCGAGAATGGAGAAATTATTGGCAAGAAGAAGTTGGTCTGAATTAGGCTCAGCTTGAATGGAGCAAGGTTTAGCCTCATTTACTCCCCCATGGTGTGCGACACCTCACAAGGTGGGCTGTATGAATGTCATGATGGTAGAGAGGTTGATGCAACATTCCTTGAATTCTCGGCGGTCGTCTGTAAACCTTGGCTCTGTGAGGCTGTGGCTGGAAGGGAAACCGAAAGACTAGGTTGTTCCACCACAGGATCATCCTTGGTTGGTGGCGGTGAAGGAGAAGTCGGGGTAGAAATTCCATAGAAGCCCTTGTCCCCAAATTCTTTTTCGAACCAACCACCTTCCAACCATCATCCTGAGGGGTAACCACATTCTTCGGCTTCGAGATCGGCACGGGAGCAGGTTTAGAGAAAGTTAAAAGGGGATAATCCCTAATGCGATGGTTTGGGGCCTAACAACGAAAACACATGTTTGGGAGGTTAAAATAAACAACCTTTTGAGAGAGTTGCAGGGACCCCACCTGAATATTCAGATGGTCCCGCAAATCTTTTCCAAGTCCACTTCAACACACACTCGCTTATTAGGACGGGCATAGAAAAAATAGTCTTGTTCATGGCATAGCACCCTGCCAATGGGCTTGACTATCTCATCCAAAAAAGACTAGAGATGAATGGGAAGGCTA